>JAOTRN010000001.1:25229111-25249099 GCA_028566695.1 Bagroides melapterus
GTCTCATCCGGAGTGTATTCCTGACTTAGACCCGGGTCTCATACGGAGTGTATTCCTGACTTAGACTGGGGTCTCATCCGGAGTGTATTCCTGACTTAGACCCGGGTCTCATACGGAGTGTATTCCTGACTTAGACTGGGGTCTCATTCGGAGTGTATTCCTGGACCCCGGTCTCATCTGAAGTGTATTCCTGACTTAGACTGGGGTCTCATACGGAGTGTATTCCTGACTTAGACCCGGGTCTCATTTGGAGTGTATTCCTGACTTAGACTGGGGTCTCATACGGAGTGTATTCCTGACTTAGACTGGGGTCTCATCCAGAGTGTATTCCTGACTTAGACCCGGGTCTCATCCGGAGTGTATTCCTGACTTAGACCCCGGTCTCATCCGGAGTGTATTCCTGACTCACAACACACACCCATCAATACACTCTGGAAATTTTAAAACCTACTGCAAAGGCATGCTGCACATTAAGATTTTTGAATTCTTCATGATTTGGCACTCATCAGGATCTCAGAAGTGAACATCTGATGCGGTGAAAAAGAACAACGGAACGACTCTCATACACATCAGGGTATAAGAGTGGGAATAACACTGCTGGGATTATTCTGCATCAATCACGGCTGGACAAAACGTTTGTGAAATTCTGAAACGCGGGGCCAGGCTGAGTGGGCGGGGTTGACACTCACAAGGGGCGGGTGTTTGTGGTTAGTAGGCGGGTTTATTGGGGGTGCAGTCACGCCATAAAAAGAGGTCGTGCTAGAAAACAGAGCCACACACAGACACACACTGTCACACGTCATCACACACACATACACACGCGCTGTTTTAGTGCTCCGTCCCTCGGTCAACGTGCGTTATGAAGCGCGCCCCTGGATAACAACCGGTGTGGTGTTTGGGTTTTTTTTTTTGCTTTTTTTTTTTGCTTTTGGTGAAAGTGTCATTTCAGGGGTTTTTTTTTCCATCTTCATCTTCTTCTTCCTCGAGCTGAATTGGATTTTACTTTATGATGATTTTGGATATGCGCAAACGGGATGAAGAGAAGCCCTTTCCTGCACGCAGAAGTAAAATAAAATAGGGTTTCATTTACAGCGGACTTAATCCTCTCGTTCCCTATGAAGAAGTCAAAAGTAAGTGGTGAATTGTTTTTTTTCTTTTCACTTGTGACTGTTTTGTGTGTGTGTGTGTGTGTGTGTGTGTGTGTGTGTGTGTGTGTGTGTGTGTGTGTGATTGTGTTTTGATTGATTTTGTTTCCATTGCGTCTAAACTTCAGGATCCTGTTGAGTGGCTGCAATTAAACGAAATAGCATTTAATTATTATTTTTATATAATTTTTATTTCTTTATGTTTGTTTGTTTCATTTTGCATGAACGCTCCAGCCTTTAAGTTGAATAAAAAGTGTCAAAAGTGTAAAAATAAATAAATAATTAAAGAGCTACACAATATGTCGTTTAATTCGATAAAATTGTCATGCGATATTGCACGTGCGTACAGTACGCGCTTACAGTAAGCATTAGGTATGTGAGCTAAGTTAATTAATCACTAAATGAATCGACTTTTTTTTATATCCCAGATATTCATGACGCCACGATTTATTTGGATGCGTTCTATATCTGCATGCGCCTCTATCTGGAGATTAATCTGTGATTTCAGACACATGTCAGTTGATTCATAGCTACTACATCTCTTCTGCCTTTCACTCATCCGGTAGCACGTCATCAATTTTCTTCAGGTCTTTAATTCAGCCCTGACTTTCCATTTCTTTCTTTCTTCATTCCTTTTTTTCCCTCGACTCGGAGAAACCAGAAACATGTGTTGCTGTTGATTTAAAAAAAAACCCTCTCAAGGCAGAGAGTTAAAAACGCATAAAAAACGTTAAAGATTGTGTGTGTGCGCGTGTGTGTGTGTGTGTGTGTAATGTCCTCAGAGAAAAGCTGGAACTTCTCGCACATGCATTTCTTTTTTTTTATTGAATGCAGTTATTAATGTTGCAAGGTTTAAAAGATCCCAGCGGGTGTCACGGGACGAGTTTTATCATGTTAAAAAGTTGATCTGCTGCCAGATGATGGCACATAAACAGTTTTACAGGTTCAGTAGCATACGAGTGAATTTTCCAAGCGAGTCATTAAATATTGTTCAGAAGTGAGAACAATGGTATCGATCATCTTTTGCTCAAGGGCTTGTCAGGATCTTTTGTGAGACAAGGGATAAGTCTCTTTCACCGATACCTGCATCTCGTCCTCTTGATGCATGCGTACAGTGTGTTTCAATCTGCTCACAGGCTGTAATGCAGGACTTCACACGACACGACACGACACGGGGCTTGCCACCCGGAGCCACAGGCATGCACGTCGAGCCTGGGCCATCATTATCTTATTTTCAAACGCACCACACTTTTTAAGCACTTGCTGTGCTTTTAATGTCTTTTCACCGCCGGCAGCATTCCGCATGTCATTAGGAGGCTTTGAGACGGTTTTAGAGGGTTGTAGCTACATCTCGGTGGAAGCCTCGGAGCTCGAGGCTGGATCAGCTGAAAGCTGGAAAACACCACAGAAAATAATACGAAGTCAGAAAGATCTGAGCTACCAATAAAACACACATACACACACACAAAAACCCTTAATCCACACAGCTGCTGTGTGTCTATTGATGTATTAATGCATTTAGACACACACAGGGAGAGATACAGAGAGAGAGAGAGAGAGAGAGAGAGAGAGAGAGAGAGAATAGGATTGAACTGAAAATGCAATAAATTATGATATTAATGTGCATTACTTAAATGTGCAAAAGTAAAATATAATGCACTCCTGGTCCGTTGTTTTTTCCGTTTTACTTCCACCTTAAATCTGATCGTACAAATGCGTTTGCCATAAACAATAAACAATACAACACTGTTAAGAAAAACAAACAGAAAAACAATAATTATTTTGTTCTGACTCATAGGCTATATATAGACAGAGAGGAGGATTGTATAGACTACGGATTCCACCCATCCTGATTACGCCTGTCATTATGTTGTAGAGATTAAGATCCTTCCTTGCAGGCAGCATCCCGTTTTCCTTTATCGCCTTCTGAACATTCTTTGACCCTAATCGTTAAAACATATAATAAATAAACGGAGAGTTACACATTAATCCGTGAAGCCGGAAAACGTCTGAGGTCTGTAAGCTGTGTGCTCGTTTTTTTTTTTTCGCGCTGTACAAACGGCTCATTTGTGTTGACTCTGTGCTTTAATGGCTTTTATTCAACGTGATAACGTGCTACTGCAGACAAAAGTAGGTTACGAGATGGAAACTCGGATACCTGCGTCTGGTTTTACCTGACAAACATGACAAGACATTCGACTATGGGGTCAACACACACACACACACACGCGCGCGCGCGCGCGCGTACACCTACACACGTCTACAAAATGTCAAAAAGATAGACTCTACTAATTGCTACATGTTGAACGCAAGCACGCGGAAGCTTGCGACTTCTGGCTAAGAGGGCGCGCGTGCGATTTTTAAAGCGTTATTTCCTCTTCACAAGTCAGTGGTGCGCATGATAAGTCCTGTCAGTAGCAGCAGCAGTAGTAGTGGTGGTAATAGAAGTGGTATTACTTAATGATGTTCTAGAACAACTGTGGGAAATGATGCGACATGAACATGGATTATTTTAAGAGCACGATTATCCTACTTAAATAACCTGACGGTGTTTGTTTGTTTGTTTGTTTTTTGTCTTATAAATGTCTTTAATTTCTTCCCATACTGGATGGATATTAAACTTGTATATTGTCTTTTTTTTCTGCACGTACATAGAAAAAAACAAAAAACTTGACTGTTGAACAGCGTCTCGTGCTCCGGTTCAGGACAACTTAAAACGGCGTGTCCTCACGTAGCTCCTCTAATTGTTTTGTTTTTTTCTTTTCTTTTCTTCCAAAGTCCATGTGATCCGACGATCATGCTAAACTGGCCAGAGTCCGAGCAGGTAACAGATTTTCAGATATGCGAGAAAGTAGAACTGGAATCTGGCTGATGATGCATAAAGTTTAAACATTTGACTTAATCATTGTCCATGTTTGTCCAGAGGTTGACTTGACATGCAGCGCCTCTGGACACAGCTGGTTACACCACATAGCTTGTAAGCGCTGGAGTTTCTTTCTGTCTTTAATATTTGTTTATTTATTTTTTGTTCACGTCTAGTTTTGTTGAATACGGCTGTTGTATTTCCTCACGCACAGCCTCAGCCTGATCTCTGAAAATCCCTTCCAGTCCAGCCCTAATCCTGGAGGAAAATCCTTCTGAATATTTAACCAACAAATCACTCATCACTTTCTCATTCTTGTTACAAATGTGGTAAATATCCTTGATCAGGAATTATGCAGTGAGTAAGATTTCTCCATGTGTTAGTTAATCTGTATCCTCGGGCAACGCTGATCTGTTTCAAATCAAGCTTGGAGAAAATTCACCTGATCCCAGATCTGTGTGAAGGAAAATCTGGAGCCCTGGGAAGCGTCACTTGTGTTAGGGGGCGGAGCTATATGACGAAAATAATAAATCACCTTTATTCATGATACATGATACACGATATATATCGCCATTGCTCACAAATTGGCAGGAAAAATGTTTAGGTTTGTTTTTTTTTTTCTTTTGTTAGTTTGTTTTTTAATGAAACCTGATGATGATGATGATGATGATGATGGTGATGATGATGAAGGTTGATGATGATGATACATTTAAGGCTTTTAGCAAACTTTAACTAATCAAAGGAGAAATAACAATCAGCTACGTACACTTAACAGCAAGACAGCTCCAAATGATAGAACAATTAAGGAGTTTACTGTAAGTTTTCTGTAGCATTTTACCTGGAGCCTATTTCAGTGGTGTGTGTGTGTGTGTGTGTGTGTGTGTGTGGGTGTGTGTGGGTGTGTGTGTGTGTGAAAGGCTAAGGTGGGGCAGCCTTTTCACTGTGAGACTGCCCGGCAGACAGAAAGGCTGCCCCACCTTACCCTTTTACACACACACACACACACACACACACACACACACACACACACACAAGCCTCCTAGCTGCTAAAAAGCATCTAAAGACCAACATTAGCTTGTTTATTGTTGTTTTTTTATGACTTTCTCAGATATACATCCTGACAGATGTTCATTACCCATGTGGCTCTGCGTGCTGTGAGCTTTACTAACGCTATAATGTTTAGCACTTCACACATTGTCGAAGCTCGTTATACAACTGAGAGCCTGAAAACCTTTCCTGCTCTAATACGCTTTATACACACCTCTCTAGACCAGATACCAACATAAACTGGTGGGTTTGGGGATGTTGTAGCCTCGTGGTTATGGTGTTGGTCTACCAATGAGAAGGTTGTGAGTTTGAATCCCTTCTCCTCCATGCTAACACTGATATGAGATAACAGCCTCACGCTAATTTACGAGATATGAATGTAAGTGGCTTTGGATAAGGTGGTCTGCTAAATGCCGTTAATGTAAATTAATGTTGATTACCCAGAATTCTGCCCCACAAAGTTGATTATTTTCCTACCCCAGCGTGTCCTGAAGTCATATTTAGTTTTATCCATTTTGAGCTACTTTTAATGTCCACTAACACAACATCTAAAAATGTCTTTTATTTCTTTTACACTACAGCATTTTCCAATGTTCACCAACTCAATTCGTATTATAGAACGCCTTCGATATTTCTTTTATCCGTTTATAGCACGTTTAGTGTTGACTGAAGTCGTCTTTTATTTTTTTACTTCTAAACCAACAAATGAGCAAATTAATTATTTAATTAGTTTTAAACTACTTTCTCCCTGGTGGAAAATCCTTTTTTTTAAACATGATGAGAGCTTTTGCTTTGCTACTATTGGAGACGATACAGTATTAATATAAACCTACAAAAATTCTTCACCGCCTTCTGACCAATCAGATTCCAGAATTCAACAGCATCCCTGGCGTAGAGTTGACTGACTCCATATTTCATTTTTTTTTTTTAATCTTTTTTCAAATGAAATCCACATGAATTCATCTGGTGTCCTGAAGGAAGTTTCTGCGAGGTTAAAGTGAGAGCGCTCTCTCAGGATATGCGATACCGCCGGCTTCGTCGTCTCTTATTCGGTTAGCGTGAAGCCCTTTAAGTGCATCTGAAAGGAAACAGACAGACTGAGTGCAATTTGTGGCAGTAAATTGAATTTGGGAACTTTTGGAGTGGATCTCTGTCTGTATAGGAGGCTTAAGCGATTATGATTCGATGACTTTTCCGGTTATCGGTGGCGGTTACGCTCTGCTCTCATGGCCTCGTTGCTTCCTAAAAGCTTTTATAAACCTTCTTTTCCACCACAATATTTTTTTACATGTGAGAAGTCAAGAAAAATATTTGACTTGTGGCTCACTCTGTGATAACAGATCTATCAGAAGAAGCTACACGATAGCTGACACGCCCACTGGGGGGCGGGGCCATGTGATGTGATATGAAAAATATCATTGTCGAAGGAAATCCTTCAACACACCTGTGTGACACGACATGTAGCTACACTCAGTGGTACAGAAAAAAAAAAACATAAACCTAACTTAAAAAATGTTCTACGATACTTGATTTAAATACTACATCAAACTAAAAGCGTTTATTTAATTAATTAAGTATTTAATGGCATTTAACTAACTATTTACATTTTTTTGTCAAAGGAGAAAAATTATAAATGTTTTACAATTTTACAGAATTAGTAGAAACCTCAGCTGTTTCTAGACAGTGTGTAATAATTTTATAAATAAATAAATAAATAAAAATCCACTTAAAAAAAGTGAAGGCTTATAAATGTTTATAAAATAGTCCAAATATTTAACACTGTAAAGAAAAAATTAACATTTTAAAGGTTTACAATTTTAAAAGTGAAGGTCAAATATTTCCCGCTGCTTCCATTGAGTATGGAAATAAAAGTCTTTAAAAAAATTTTTTTATTATTATTAAAATTTTACACATTTTATTTCATCTTATTTAAACTTTTTTGTTTGTTTGTTTGTTTTTATGAATAAAACTACATTATGCACCATATTAAAAATATCATTAAAGGTGTATCTGGTGATCGGTATCTCCGATGGACTCGTGACGTGACGTGACGTTCGTCGCCTCGTCTCTTCTTTCTTCTGCTCGTTTCTTCTGATCTTTTTTCCTTCACTGAAGTATTAACGAGGAGAAAAAAGGCAGCAGTTGTATGACTAATGGAAGACGCAGCGCTCTCTGGCTCTCTGTTGTTCCTCAGCCTGATGAGATTACGGTCTGAATGGAGCTTTTGTTGCTGCTGAATTCGGAGTCTGTTGTCTGGACGATTCGCTAAATTAGCGAAGCGTAAAAAACCATCAAAGCGTCAGCTGTGCGTGAATTCGTGACAGTTATCTAGTCCAGGTGCTCGACGCCGTTATCTCAGAGATGGACCAAAAAGACAGAAAGTTCAACTCTTTCTTCTCGTCTTTATCTCCGTCCACATCGAGTTACTTACTGTTCTTTATTGAGATCAGTTTCTGAAAAAAAAACTGAAATTAGCATCAGGTTTGTTTCTGTTCTGTCTCATGTTCCCTATTAGCATCTTAATTCTTTTTTTTTTTGGCTCATGTTGTTGGTTTAATCTGCACTTTTACCTTTCCAGCGTGTTCCCTCGAGGCAGCGGAGTAATTCCCACATGCACGTTATCACGTGAACGAAACGTGGGCGTCATCGTTAGACGAGAGCGTCTGAACTAGCGTACCATTAATCTTACAGGTTATCATGCACATCAGATGAAATCAAAATGATTTCTTTCCCTCCATCTCGAAATTAGCCACATGCTAATTTACTTATTAGCTTTCACATTGCTAACATATGTTACATTCCCACCGTCTGTAACTAGCCACGTGCGGTTTTACACGCTAGCCTTCATTTTGCTAACTTGTTTCTTTCTCTCCATCATGAACTAGCCACATGCTAATGTGCAGACTAGCCTTCATTTTGCTAACATGTTCCTTTCTTTCCATCTCGAACTAGCCACATGCTAATTTACTTATTAGCTTTCTCATTGCTGACACATGTTTCTTTCCCACCATCAGGAACTAGCCACATGCTAGTTTACACACTAGCCATCACTTTGCTAACAGGTTTCTTTGCCTCCATCAGAAACTATCCACGTTTTCTATAAAGGACGTCAGTGACAGCATTGGCATATCAGAACCCAGACCTTCATTCTCACCAGGACATGCTACGCTGATTGATACGCTAGTTAGGCTAACTGTGTTCACCTGTTCAGGTAAAAGAACAGGGAAAAGGCAGATATGATATTGAAAAATAAATCGCATTATATCCTGTTAGCTTGTTAGCATGTTAGCTACGTTATAGAAATGTCTGATTCTGACATGTTAAACTATGTTTCTATATAGAAGTCTGTAGCTTGCTCGCTAACATTCCACAGAGGTGCGAGAGAAACTAGATAAAAGCGAATATTCAGTTGATCCCAAAGTTACATAATGACTTCAAACCTGAGGAGAATTTTCAGTTTGGACTGAAGTGTAATCAGATCTGTGTCCGAGCAAACTATCAACTTTAATGGTCCAAAAACTAGAGTAGATTAGATTAGATTAGTGTAGACTTGAGTAAATTAGATTAGATTAGTCTAGACTATATTAGAGTAGATTATATTACAGTAGATTATATTGGAGTAGATTAGAGTTGAGTAAATTAGTTGAGAGTAGATTAGATTGGAATAGATTAGATTACAGTAGAATAGATTACGTTAAAGTAGATTAGATTAGAGTTGAGTAGATTAGATTGGAATAGATTAGAGTAGATTAAAGTAGATTAGATTAGATTACAGTAGAATAGAGTTGAGAAGATTAGATTACAGTAGATTAGTTTAGATTAGACGTGAAATCGTGAGATCGGATATCACAAGAGGAAAAAAGTCTTTAAAACTATTACATTATTTATTTTGATGTTGAAGTTCATCATTCTTTAATATCATTTAATATCGTGATCAATAACGTGAACTCCATGAGGTAGAGTTTTTTCTCAAGTTTTAACGACAGATTTGTTGTTAAAAAAGTTAAAGATTTTTTTCTGTTTAAAATATCACTAAACTCCTTTTTTTGTTTTGCTTGCAGTTTATTTGCAAACCTACAAACAATATTGTCTAATATTGTGATTTGATATTTTGATCATATTGCTGCACCCCATTTACTACAAATAAGGATTTCTCTTTTCTTTCTTTCTTTCTTTCTTTCTTTCTTTCTTCATTTATTTATTTAGAAATCAGAATTTATTTGAATATTAAACAGATTTTCTTTAAATCTTACATATTTTTCCAGTAGTGTGTTCGAATGTTTGATCAACTGAAGCATTTCAATAAAAGAAAAATTAAAAATTGACTTTAAATAACTTTTCAAATCGATCCATGTAGAATAATTGTGTATGGACTTTCTTTTTAAAAAGATGGTCAGTTTTTAAAAAAAATTAAATAAATAAACAGACATCTGAAATATCAGCTAGCATTCCCACAGCACTACATTTATTTTTTTTAAAGTTTATGTAACCTAATTAAAGAAATGAACCGAGGTTCTTAGTTCCAGCATTGAGGAACGTACTGTGTCACAAGATCAGGTTTGTTTTCAGTTTGGAAAAAAAGAAATTCTTTAATTCGGACCATGTTTGAAAGCAAACAGTCAGCAGTTTAATTCCCAGAGGTCTGTAAAACGTCTCACAGACCACACGTGTTTCCTCACGTCAGATTTATTCAAGTTACTCTATCATTCGTGAGATGAAATATTACTCATTATGTAATATCTGGTTTCCTGGAGCTGATTCCAGTCTGGAAAAGTCTCCATTATTTCTGTTTCACTTCTCCTCCTCATGCTTCGTTCATCAGAGTTTTACTGAAAGTTCTGGATTTATGGTCTGTCTTCACGTCGCTGATAATCAGACCACTAAAAATGAGACTCTTCATTTTTTGTTTAGAAAATCTCCTGATCTCTCAGCTCATGTCAAAGAACTGAGTCATGTGCTGAATTTTAAAGAAAGAGAGAGAGAGAGAGAGAGAGAGAGAGAGAGTCTCCTTCAGGGAGTATCATATAACATTCTGCTCCCAGAGAAGAAAAAAATAAATAAATAAAACATGGAAAATAATTGTACATGCTTTCTTTTTTTAGTCTCTCTCTCTCTCTCTCTCTCTCTCTCTCTTCTCCCTCCATATTAGATCTCGACAGATTTATAGTTTATTGTGAAGTATTGCGGTAGTAGTTCAGTAACAGAAGCTCGTAACATCCACAGCAGTGAAAGTAGGGGGGTGAGGGAGGTGGTAGCCTCGTGGTTACGGTGATGGGCTACCAATCGGAAGGTTGTGAGTTCGAGTCCCCGCTCCACCAAGCTACCACTGCTGGGCCCCTGAGCAAGGCCCTTAACCCTCAATTGCTCAGTTGTATAAATGAAATATGAATGGAAGTCCCTCTGGATGAGGACGTCTGCTAAATACCGTAAATGTAAAGTAAACATTGATGACGCCGGATCCAGGAAGTCCGACTGCTCTCTGGAACACATGCCATAAAAAAGCTGTCTCTTTATTTTCTTTGTTTTGTTTTTTTTTTCATTTGTTTCATTTCATTAATTTTTTTTTTTCTAAGAATTCCATCACTGCAGCAGCCTGACGCAGTTTACTGTAACGATCTCATAACCTTTTGAACATTTTGACCATCACTAACTTGTTCCTCTCACTTCCTTCATTGTGATCGTTTTTGATCTACATTAAAGACATTAACACCAGATTTGGGTGTGTTCTACATGGGTGTGAGTTGTGCGTTCACTCTGAAAAAAAAGTTGGCCGCTTCATGCCTTGGTTCTGTACTGAAAGGAGGGGCGGGGCTATGAGGTGATGACGCTGGATGGCTTTTTATTTTTAATTTTCACTCTTACAAACGTCTATTTAAGTAAGCCTTTTTAAAGTAACCCTTATGTGTTTGTTACGTTTGATTTGTCTCGTTCGTCGTCTTCTGTAAACGGTTTCTACTTCCGGTTAGCAAATAAAAAAAAAAAAATTTAAACATAGAAACCAATGAACAAACATTAAATTAACTAACAATGAATTAATGAAGTTGTTAAAAATTGTTTTTCGGTCTATTTAGAAGGAGAAACAATCAAAGGTCAAAATAATGATTACAGATAAGAATTTAGCCGTAACTGAAGCCTTGACAAAAGTGGAGCGATGTGTTAGATACCGAAATGAATTATTTTTCCTTTAAAACTGTAAATAAAGAATAAAATCTTTAGTCTGTAGTTTGAATATTAAATATTCAGACTTTTTTCTACATAACAATTTAAAAAGTTTTGGGATATTGTGTAGAGAAGCTCGGACGTGTTTGGCACATTTGATCTAAAGCCAGATCGTCCGGTTTTACACAAACTTGTCGAGATATTTGTGTTGAATGGAATTAATTCAGCTTCAGAATTCAATAACCAAATGAATTAAAGCGCTTTTAACAAGCAGATTTACAAGAATATAAATGATGATGCCTTGCAGTTATACGTTTAAATTTATAAAGAATGGCATCGTCAAGTTTTTATTTATTTATTTATTTATTTATTTCCATCACGTGTGATTTGGTGTAACTGCTCGTCATAGGACAAAGAAATAAAAATAAAAGCGATAGCCGTGAAAAGACACGCCGTTTGTTTGAGAGCGTGTCAGAAGTTCACTCCTGCCTTGTCCTTATTCACCCTCAGTGTCTGCTTTTACTTCTGTTTATTTTAGATGCAGCAGATAGAACATTAGTCACATGGTTCTTGTTTTTTTTTACCGTGTGAAAATCTCACACGGTTTATCGAGCCGAACGAGTCGTCTGAAATAACGACAGGCTCGTACCTCTGCACGGACGCACGTTTCGTAACGCTCGTCCGGATCTGTTGTTATTTAAAGCATGTCGGTTATGCCGGAGTTTTGTTTGCACGTTAAATCTATAAAACCCGCAACGCGTTTTACAGAGCGTGAGCAGACGGGCGTGTCCGGATATCAGATATCAATTTCTGCTAAATCGTTTTACTCCGAAGTGAAGCATGTGGTCTTGAGGGTGGAGCTAACGCTAAATGTTGAGATAAAATCCAACACAATAAAATAAAAGGTTTAATAAAAACCGGGCGTATTCTTGTTACACCGGTGTTGTGACATTGTTTGTGTCTTACTATATCTTTATAACTGTAGGAATCCTTTAAGTCATAGCTAATTAAAGCTAACACGGGCTACATAATGAACTCGCCAATCAGCCAATCAGGTGACAGAGACAGAGCAAGCAAAGCAGGTCAAGAGCTTCAGTGAGGGATCACAGCATACATCAGGAGGGTCTGGTCGGGTCAAATAGTCCAGGAAGTGCTGATGTTGCTGATAGAAATCTGGAATTTACAGAGAATTACAATGCGATGTAAAATACAATAAACATCCAGCTGTTCTGCGTGTGGAATCTCCTCTGTGACTGGAAATAAACGCTCTGAGCAATCGTGGTGAGAAGAAAAGAAGAAAAAAGAAAGAAAACGTCAAACTGTGACACAGACAAAGAGATTGAACTTGTGGATGAAAAGAAGAGGAAGTTGAGGAAAAGTGTCCAAAAAGACACGACCACAGAGACGTGAACTCCCTGATTACTGCAGGAGTCTGGTTCCTCTCCAGGTTCCTCTCCAGGTTCCTCTCCACGTGTCGTCTCAGCGAGTTTATCACGTATCATTAATCTGAATTGATGGGTTTCTCTCTATAAAACTGCTTTGGGACGAGGTTCCTAGGCTCTACAGATAATATAGAATCTTCTACATCTCTATACATCTCTCTTCTGCAATCTTCTACACTTCCATTAAAGTGTCTCTGAATGAGTTGAAATGATCTCGCTCAAAATTTCCAGCTGCACTGTTGAGAGAATTTCATTTAGTTTTTTTTTTTTTTTTTACTTCAATCAATTTACGGTCTGTTGATAAATCACTACATCCGTGTCATAAGGTTGAAAAAAGCTGTTTTTTATTTTTATTTATTGAAGCGTTTTGAATGTAATTCTTTCAGTCATTCATTCATTCAGTCGTTTCTTTTTTTTTTGTGTGTTTTAAATTTTAAATGGGATTTGTTTAAGTGTGATTTTTTTGTGTATTTTTTTTTATTTAAATGTGATTTTTTTTTTTGCCTGTTATGCATTTTTTCGATAACTTCTTTGTTTTAAGTAATTAGTTTGTTTAATGTGATTTTGTTTGTTAAAATGTGATTAGTTTAGTGTGATTTATTGTGTCTTTTGTCCGAATGCCTTGCTGTAGTTTCACTGCACTGTTAAAATAAAAACCATAAATAAATCTAAATATTACAAGTACAAAAAATGCAAGTTATTTTTTTCCTGATAGAACAAACAGGAAATAAATGACAGGAATGTTAGCACCTGCAGCCGCACCAGGACATCATTGGTTAAAATTTAAAATTTGATTGATGTTGGTTCAAAAATAAATTCAGAAATTCAGAAAAGTTCAGAAATGTTCTTCATTTCAAGAGAAATATTTTAATGCCACGTCCCAAGCCTCAGTGGTAGGTTTGTGATTTGGGGCAGAAGGTTTCGGTCAGAACCCGTGTTGGAATTTCAGATTTCTAAAAAAAAAAAACTGACAGAAATTTCAGCATATCAGGAGAAATTTGATCTAAAAATCCTCCTTTTTGTCTTTTTTTTTTTAGATTTGGATACGTACCTGTGTCCATTTGTTGCTTTACATCACGGTTGCTGCCTATTCCAGTGAAATCGGAAATCCCATTACAGATGACATCAAGAAAATTTCATTGCTGGTAAGATGTAAAATTCGTCAGAAACGTGTCCTCGGGTCACGGGGAGACGTGTTCTGTTCCTGAGCGGAGGCGTATTGTGTGCTTGTAAAAACTCTTTTGTTGTATTTTTTTGTTGTTTTTTTTTGTTTTCCTTCAAAACCAGGAGTTTTGTGACTGACAGGAAGTTGACAGCGGAACAAAAGCAGCATTGAGTCACAAATTTCTGCTTCCTGCTGTGAAATTGTGACATTTCTTGATTTTATTTATGTTTTTTTTTTTTGATAGGATTTACAGACTTTCACAGCTTTACGCTCAGAACAGCAGAGATACACACAAATTTGGAATTTCATTCATCTTGTACATTATAGATATAGCAAAAAAACAATTTGTCAGATTTTGCACAAGATTTTATCTAAATCCTGTATTTTTTTTTTTTTTTTAGAACCCAGAATGTGCCTTTCACTTTATCTCCCATCTTGTACAATCAGGTTTCTCGATTGTTTTGTCTTCTCGTCAGCTTGTTTTCTCAACCGTCTTCCTGAACGAACCTATCAGTGAACCAGGAGCTAAATATTTGTTAAAATAATTCATGTTAGCTCCAGTGTACAAGATATTTTCTAAAAAATATATCATCTAAATAAAAAAAAAAAAATCAACATGATCAGAAAAGGCTGATCTTCTTAAGAATAATTATTTTAAGTCTGAAATCAGTTAGAATTTATTCAGAAAGGAATTATTTAAATAAAAACAGGTTTTGGCTTCAGATTTTTATCCCAATAAAACGTAATCATTGTTGTAATGTGTTAAATGTTGAACTTCAAGACATTTGGACTCAAAATAATGAAATGTATGCAGCTATTATAGCAAGTTAGTAAGCATTAAATATTAGCTAAGCTTGCTAATGTCTGTAAATGTAAAATATCTATAAAATATTATTATTCTCTAAAGTTTAGCGATCCAGAATTCCAGTACGCTACATTTGTGCTACATGCAGAACGCAGGAAATTCTTGCTAATAATGTTGCTAATAGCTAAATATATTTTCTCCTGTTAGCGTCTAACAGTCCAGTTTAAGCTAACGCCTGAACGGTTGCTCTTCCGCTTCTCATTTTGAATATGAAGGTCATTAACCTTTGGGATAGACGTTAACGTACACGTAAACGTTTTCTTGGCCAATTTATTAGCCGTCTGTTCCTGCTGGAGTGTTGGGATGAGTGTGAGGTTTATTCCACTCTTTCTTTTCTCCTCACAGAAACAGAATATTCCAAAAGACTACAAGATCACCGTACAATATTTGCCGAAAGAAGTGGTGAGTCATTTACAGATTTATTTTTCTAATACGAATAAATACACAAAAATATTGAACACTTTTAAGAAAGTTGTGTGTTTTTATTTTTATTTTTTCTCCTTTTCATTTGTTTGTTTGTATATTAGTTTATTTGTTTTAGTGTTCCTTTTATTTCTATTTTATATTTAATCATTTCCTTACTTGCCTAAATGTGTACTTGCTAATTAATTAATTTATTTATTTGTTTGTTTTCTCTTTAATAATTTACTTACCTGCATATTTATTTTATTTTATTTTAATTTCTTTTTAGACATACTTATTTTTATTTTTTACTTTATTTTTTATTTACTTTTTTTTTTTTTTTTTTTTTAAAAGGGGGGTATTTATTTGTTTGTTTGTTTTATTGCACAGTATTTATTTACTTATTTATTTGTTTGGTTTTTTTTTGTTTATTAATTTACTTATTTACTTACCTGCATATTTATTTTATTTTTTGCAGACATGCATATTTTTATCATTTATTTATGTTTTAATTTACATTGTTATTTTTTTGTTTTATTGTTTAGTATATATTTATTTACTTGTTTTTCTTGTTCATTAATTTACTTACTTATTTACTAACTTGCTAATGTATTTTATTATTTATTTATTTTGTTATTACTTTGAGACGTTCTCATTAATTAATTCATTCATTTTAATTTATCTCGCCTTCCCCTAACGTATCGTTATATCGCTCTATAGTACACTTTACTTCTTTATTTCTTTATTTCTTTCTTTCTTTTTTTTTTTTCAAAGTAATAGAGTGACATTGTACAGAAGAGCTGTGGCACAAGTTCGTGACTCATGTGGGAAAACGCTCGGTGACTTGCTCTGTGTTTGTTTTATTTCTCAGAGTGGTATGTGCTGGGTGAAGCTCAACGTCTTCCACTTGGAGGCGAGTTTAAAAGACCTGGCCCAGAAGTTTGGGAATATTTCCTCCAACAAAGATTACATAGAAACATTTGTCCAGATGTTAAAAGAGATGCGGTATATCATCGGACAACACTTGGTGAGTGAAGAAGCTTGTTGTAATGTTGCATGTCTAATAAGATGTGAATAAAACACAATGACAGACGTGTCGAGTTGCTTGAACTTACGACACCGACACTGGACACTCCTTCTCTAATGTCACAACATAAACGCATCGAGGATTGTTTTTGGGGTTTTTTTTTAAATCGTTGCTATGGAAACTCTCACGTGAGCACGTCATGGTCAGAGCTGGTGTTGTAGAACATTCTGAACCGGTCAGAAGCCCGAGGTTTACAGCAAGCCCAGCAGTTTTTAACCTTCTTAAAAAAAGATTGCGAGAAATGTGGCAGTGCGTGCAAATTGTTTGTTGATGAGTATCATCTCGTGTCAGGTGAACAGGGAGCGTGCTCACGATCGCCGCCGGCACATTCTCCACATCGGTGTGAAAGTTTTTAGTTGTCGTTGTCGTACTTAAGAAGGGCAGGTTTTTCTGCTTTGTTCTAATTAAACACCGCTTTTGTGTTGTTTATTCAGCGTACAGCGCACCTTCATGCCTTTGCTTTTGTAGTGTGTCAGTAAAGAAAAGAGGTACGGTTATTATAACGTCGTTTACATAATCCACAGCCCGAGGAACCCAGCAGGGGCGTAGCCAGGGATAATATTCTAAAGATATATGCCCAATAATTTAAATACAAAGCAATTACTTTTGTAGATGTGACACATGTATATGGTCTGGCTGGATGCCAGACAGAATTAGAAGAAATGCTGATGTAAATGTCGTTTAATTATCACCTCTCACAAGCTTTACATATCCTGTGGTATGAAGCTGTTTATGTTAAGTGTAGAAAATTGCACCATAAAAGAGCAGAGCTTCCACGCCTGGCTTAAATTGCACTTTAACACTGGGCTATTAATGTAAAGACGCTGCGAGTGCTGAAGTCGTGTGTAGAGTAGAGTAGAGTAGAGTAGAGTAGAGTAGAGTAGAGTAGAGCTTGTGGGACCTGGAGCTGTCCGTCTGGAGTCTCCTCCAGGTTTCCTCAGGGTTCTCCGGTTTCCTCTGACTCATGGCACTAGGTGGATTAGTGAGAACATTTCTGATGCAAACAGATGTACAAGAGTCAATCCTGATTGGTTAGCCCTGATTGGTTGATTCTGTTTGGTTGATCCTAATTGGCTCATCTTAATTGGGTGATTCTTTTTTATACCTGTAGAGGCTAATTGGCTGATCTTGTCTGATCCCACTTGGCTGATCTTTAATTGTCTGATCCCTGACTGGTTGATCCTGATTGGTTAAGCTTGTTTCTTGGGTCTGGGGAGGAATATAAATATAAATACAAAGCAATTGCATTGATGACTTTCTGTGAGTTTTGAACATATTTTTTTTTACAATGTAAGTACTCATAGACGATTCTAATCAGCTTTGCCCTACGTGCGTCACGTGACCTATGAATAAACAATTTGGAGAATTTGTTCTAGAATATTCCAGAGAAACAGATTTTTCAGTGGTCATATTTCCCTCCAGGTTTCTCCAAAGCACCTAATTAAAGACTGACTCTGTTGGTAAGCGGCGAAGCAGCTGGTTAACAGCTTCAGGACCCGAGTCATTAGATTTGGAGAAAACGTGACATGTTGCTGAAGACCGAGCAGTCTGAGCAAGATTTTTCTGTTTGATCAGTTCAGTCCACAAAACAACATCCTTCATAGTGGTTTTAGTCTTCGGGATTGTGTGAGACAGTGAGTGAAGCTCCACTCGCCCTGCTGCTCGCTGCTGTATTCCCCATAAATTAAAATCACACGCAAAACTGGGCCGGCTTCCAGGGCCGGAGTTCTCGGAATATTTTTGCCTCTTCAAAGCACATGACAGAAGAAATAACCAGCGAGCGGTGACGTGAGTAGTGAAGGGGCTGAGCGCCGGAGTCGAGTCCACATGACTCCGATCGTAGAGCATTAAAATGACACGTGAGACGTCATTTATTCTCAACACCAAAACCAATCATTGGCATGTCTTTCCTGTTACGCTCTCTCACACTTTTTTGTCTTGTCTTCAGCAGGATTTCTGGGTGATTGTGTTTGATCTGTTTGTTGTGTTTCATTTCCACTCCAGGAGGATTCCATGTTGGAGTTTCAGTGCCACTACAGAGAGGAGAAATGGCTCACGTCGCGCTATTTCCAGTTTGTGGAAGATTTTTTTAACACGGCCAATTCGTTGAAAGAAGACAAGGATTGTGAGCCTCCGCCGTGTCCCACCACCATAAAAACCACCGCGGCAGCGACGACGGCGACAAAAGAATCGCCTACGGAGCGTTATTCAAAAGCCGGTGAGATGATCTGGATTTGAGAAGATAAAAAGTTGTATAAATATGTTCTAATACAGAATGAACAACTTTCTAAACAAACACAGATACGTGTGAAGTATTTCGAGGGTTTAGTTTTTTCATGTTTTTAGTTTTTTTTGTTTTTTTTTTAATTAAATGTTCCCAAAGCACTAGATGAGATTAGCTCTCTGACCCGGGACTGGAAAAAAAACTCAGACCACTTACAACTTAGACAAAATACTTACTGGATCACGCTGAGGACATTTAGGCTGATAGTTTGTTTTAATTTTTTTTTGCGAAGTTCAGCAAAAATATTACACCCAAAAAAAAAAAAAATTAAACCCAAGAAAAAACTTGTGTTGATTTAAAGCTAGAAGGATGAACCTGAAGCAGAGGAACACTGTCAGATATCTTCCAGGGTTTCAGGACATAGTGGAAGGATTTGTTTAAAAAAAAAATAAAATAAAATAAACAATAGCTGAAGGAAACTAATCCTCCCTTTCTGCTTAGGCCACGCCCACTTTGGGTTTAAAACCATATGTAGATACTGATACTGATACGTGCGGGGTTTATGTAACAATAAGAGCTATGTTACTAAATTGTCATAAATTAGCGCACCCCCTCGGGTGGTGTGTGAGCACAAAGAAAACACGAATGGCTCCGTGTGTGGGTTTTGTTTTTTGGGCTTTTTTTTTTTTTTTTTTTGTCTTTTTTTTTGTCAGCTCCATTTTAGCACAAAGCCCAAAACCTCAAGATGTTCCCCAGCGGACAGGATGAAAAGAAGAAAAGAGCCGCTGAACAATCGTCGGTGCGGTGATAACCGAGCAATCTTCAGATCTTCCCAAGCACAGACTCATTCTCTCTCAGAGCAGACACATGGGATCTTTTGTTGGGACGGAAAGAAAAGCGGGTCGTGATAGACTCTTCTTTCACTGAAGTGTTTTTCATCGAAGTGTATTAACGCTCCACCCTTTCTTTTCTCTCTCTCTCTCTCTCTCTCGCTCTACAGGTAGCCCATCTTCAGAGAGCACAAATGAAGGTACACATCTGAGTTTGTTCATGTTAATGTTGATTTTTTATTCATCTTGTTATTCTAAGTCATTTCCACTAATCTGCTTCTCAGGAGCTTCAGGAATGTTGAACACATGTCTTTAACATCACTGTGGCTTTTTTCCACTAGATAATAAACTTATGACCACAACACATTTATTATACACACACTCAACTCTAGATGTGCTCCAGATGTGTTCACTCTCTATCACGCTCTCTCTCGCTCTCTCGCAGTCTCTGTCTCACACCTCTCTCTCTCTCTCTCTCTCTCTCTCTCTCGCAGTCTCTGTCTCACACCTCTCTCTCTCTCTCTCTCTCTCTCTCTCTCGCAGTCTCTGTCTCACACCTCTGTCTCTCTCTCTCTCTCTGATCCACCATCAGTCTTGCCCGCAGTTTCTGTCTCACCCTCAGTCTCTCTTACCCTCAGTCTCTGTCTCTCTCTTAGTCTTTGTCTCACCCTCAGTCTCTCTTACCCTCAGTCTCTGTCTCTCTCTTAGTCTCTGTCTCACCCTCAGTCTCTGTCTCTCTCTTAGTCTCTGTCTCACCCT
>JAOTRN010000001.1:25250569-25258069 GCA_028566695.1 Bagroides melapterus
GTCTCTCTCTTAGTCTCTGTCTCACCCTCAGTCTCTGTCTCTCTCTTAGTCTCTGTCTCACCCTCATTCTTTGTCTCTCTCTTAGTCTCTGTCTCACCCTCAGTCTCTGTCTCACCCTCAGTCTCTGTCTCACCCTCAGTCTCTTTCTCTCTCTGTCCCACCCTCTGTCTTGCCTTCAGTCTCTGTCTAACCTGCAGTCTCTCTCACCCTCAGTCTCTCACCCTATCTCACCCTCATTCTCTGTCTCTCTCTCTCTCTCTCACTCTCTCTAAGTCTCTCTCTCTCTCTCTCTCAAAATTTCGTAGAAATTTTTTGGAAGGAGTCTCCAGTGTTACGGCTTTGTAACCTTTATCAACATCCAGATCAGTTGAGAGGTGTGTGTGTGTGTGTGTGTGTGAGAGAGAGAGAGAGAGAGAGAGAGAGAATACCTTTCCGTGATCACCCTCAGGCTTGTGATCAAGTTAAAGTATAAACCTTTACACTAATATGCAGTTTGAGACATGCCCAAACTTCTCACACTTTAAACTTTTGACTCATTTTCTTCTTCATATTTGACACCATTAAAAGCCAGACATGAGTCATTACGCTGCGAGTCGACTGAAGAAGGAATAAAACGGAACAAATCAATTTTACACGTGAACAATCAACACTTATTTTAGAAAGATAATCGTTTAGTAAAAAGCGCATTTTATGCTTTTTTTTTTCTTTTCTTAAATTTTGTGTCATAAAAAGATAGTAGTAAAGACAGAAAAAGAGAGTAAAGATAGACTAAAAACACTGGAGACTCCTTTTATATAAACATAGAGATAACGTCACTATGACGTCGATTACACACGTGACGTGTCTGCTGTAAAAGTAACAACGATGATGTATCAGTTCATGGTGTGATTGGAGTCAGAGCTGCTGCTGTTCCAGAAATCTAATCGCCGCTCTCTGACCTCTCTTTATCTCCAGGCTCCATGAATCAGATGACCTTTCCGGCGGCGGTGAAGACGAGTCTCTATTCCCTCCTTTTCATTCCCGTCATCGCCGTCGTGTTCCTGCTCGTCTGGAAGGTGAGCGACGTCTCACCCCAAATCCTAATCCTGTTTTTTTTCCCTGTAAATCGATATCATTGGTGACTGACTTCCTGTCTGTTTTTATTGTGCAGGTGAGATCCAGAAGAAACGCCCCCTTGACCCAGAGTAGTACAGAAGATCCGCCGCTGTTTATTGGAGCCAAGCCCAGCGCTCCGCCACTAGATGAGGAAATATCGGAAAAGTAATTATGAATGAACTCTACAGTACAGCCGAATGCTCACACTCGGTTTTAGAGGGTGCTCTCAGGGACACTCGCTCATAGGGGACACTCACTGTCAAGGACACTAGCAGGGAACTCTCACTGGGACACTCGCTCGGAGGGAACACTCGCAGGGAACACTTACAGGGAGAATCGTTCACAGGAGACGCTCACTCTCAAGGACATTCACAGGAGACACTCAAAGAGTATACCTCACTCATTCACAGGGGATGCTCGCAGGGCACACTCACAAGGAACACTCGCTCACTGGGGACACTCGCTCGCACGGCACACTCACAAGGAACACTCGCTCACTGGGGACACTCGCTTATTGGGGACACTCACAGAGCACACTTAAATGGACACGCACTCACTGGGGACACTCGCTCACTGGGGACACCCGCTCGCACGGCACACTCACAAGGAACACTCGCTCACTAGGGACACTCGCTTACTGGGGACACTCACTCTCAAGGACAGTCACCGAGCACACTTAAATGGACACTCACTCACTGGTGACACTTGCTCGCAGGGGACACTCGCTCGCAGGGGACACTCGCTCGCAGGGGACACTCGCTCGCAGGGGACACTCACTCACTGGGGACACTCGCACAATGGGGACACTCGCTCAATGGGGACACTCGCTCACTGGGAACACTCGCTCAATCGGGACACTTGCTCACTGGGGACACTCGCTCACAGGGGACACTCGCTCAATGGGGACACTCGCTCACTGGGGACACTTGCTCTCAGGAAACACTCATTTAGGACACTTACGAGGACATTCATTCACACCGGTACTAAGAATTGTTGGTGGGAAACTAAATTTAGTTTAATTTATCATTTGCAGAAATTGTGATTTGAAAAAGTGAGTGTGAGATTTTAGAGATCATGATGGAGTGAAGTAAGAAATTTAAAATGTTTGAACTTTTTTTTTATGCAGCAAAAGATTAAACAACATCTGCACAGTGTAACACAATCCATCTTCATCACAACCGGTGAGATGTTTTTGTTTTTATTTATTTATTCTTTTTAAATATGAATCTATATATTTGTCACACACCTTTCCTGAGGAAATTCCCTGATTCTCACAGAATCCATCCTTTTTTCCAGATTGTACAGTTGGAAGAAAAGGCAGCAACTCGAGATCCACACCTGTAACTTCCCATTCTCTCAGCTACGAGGGACAAGTACTGACCTCGAAGAATGAAGAACTGAGTTACGATGATGTTTCTGAGAACAATGGTCGCACCTTTTCTGTGGTAGGAGGGTGGAGGAAGAGGAGGAGGAGGAAGCGGCAGAGGAAAAATTGAGATCTGACTGTGATCCATGCATGGAGATCACACAAGAGGGAAAAACAACCCTGTCAGATCCACCTGAAGAGTGTTAGTTCAGCGCAGTTCCTGAATAATCCTGAACAATTGCAAAGAAGAAGAAGCGAAGGCAAGAAGCGACTGCATCTCGACCTCTTCCCTCCTGCTTCCTGTTTGGTAGAGTTCTCTCACTCTTTTTGTCTGAACTTTGGGCGTCTTTCTTGTTTTATTAATTTTCATAACAAAAAAATTATTCTTCAGTTGTTTCATCTGAATTGTGTTTCTGATTTTTTTTTTGTATTGTTGCTTAACTGGTGGTGTGGACTTAATTTATTTATTTTGTTTCTCAGAATATGTTCTAAAAGTAAGAGTTTTTTTGCTGCTCCTGCGTGGGTCGTCAGGTGACGAGGTTGTGGAAGTGCTACGCTCCAATCCTGCGCTCCTTAAACCGCAGCTGTCACGCTATAACGCTAGGCCTCGGGCCAACTAATTACTGTCCAATCTTTTACTTTTACAACCTGTTCGCTGCATTTACAGAATTCATAACAGCAGCTTCATGCGGAGCTTCACACCGAGCTACGATCTGTGAGCTCGACCCGCGGGTCAGTTCAGCTTTTGATTCAGCTTTAGCACCTTCTGACAGTTTAAATAGAACTGAACTCCATCAGCTTGGTCTGACAGAATAATCATCATAAACTTTCAGATTAACACTTGATTCTGTTCCCTAACAGCTTGTAATGAATGTTAATACATCTGAATACATGTTATTAAATAAGTTGGTAAAATTCTCCAAAAAAAAAGAAAAAACAACAAAAACACGGCATCTGTGTATGTTTATCTCTAAATCCAGCTTATTGTAGGTTTTTATTGTGTAGTTTGATATCACAACACGCCACAGATTTTCACTCGGAACATTTCCCAAAAGCATTCTTACGGATCGAACCTTTTTTAAATCCTGTGCCTTCTGTTAAAGGAAGTCCCTAGTACACTGATCCTGGATCGTGGGTGTGTGTGTGTGTGTGTGTGTGTGTGTAATATATGTTATAACAGAGCATTCATTAAAACCCTTAATCAGGGGTCATTTAACTAACACTTCTTCTCAGTGAGTCAGATCATTTGATTCACCGAAGCCTAAGAGTCGACTCTTTCGAATCCTGGTCATTCCTTTTGTTCAAAACCAGACACATTTTTAAAAGAGTGTGTGTGTGTGTGTGTGCGTGTGTAACATCTGAGTAATTAAAACAGATTTAACATCGAGGATGTCTTAACTTGCAGTGTTCTCAGTGAGTCCATTTGACTCTCTCGCCTCCCAGTCGGCCATTTTGTTTGTTTGTTTTTTTTTGGTATACACGCTGACACGGAAGACAAATTTCAGCAATACATTAATAACTTTAATCCGATTGAATTAACAAAACGTTAAATAAGTAAAGAAAGTATTTATTCTAGCTTATTCTATCTTTAAGACTATCAAACTAAGAGGTGGAACAACGGGACCTACACAAAGCTGCACTGTTTAAAGGCACAGTGAGTTCATTTCACTCATGGGAGGTGTAAGGATTAATATATATATATAGGGGTAATGCTTTTGGAGGAAAATTATTAACAAATTAGGCGAAAGTTGACGTTTTATTATATAGAATGAATGAATAGAAAATGTTTTAACATATAGAATGAATTAAATATAATGGATTAAATACCAGTTTTCCGTGATAAAGCGATTATAGCGCCATTGTGAAACTTCTATAAAACACTCTTTAACTCATCGGCGTCTGTTTTTTTTCTCCTTTCTCAAATAAATAAATAAAAAGCTACCATTAAAAAAAGGCGTGTTCGTGAGCGCTGGACATACTTCGGTAACTTACAGGAATCATGATGTCACAACAAACGTTTGTTTGCTTTGGAATGTTACTATAGAAATGATAATTATCTATTAAACCAAGGTCATTAACGTAAACCTGCGATCTGGGTGACGTTTCAGATGTCAGTTTAAGAACAGTGCTGCGGTAGAAATCTCGCTTCTGGCGAATAACGGCTGTAAATCATGTTAGTTTTGTAACCATAAAGTCAAGCGTTACCAAACAGTGTGTGAGTTTGCTCTTCTCGAGCTTCAGAATGGCTTCAGGCTGACCGTGACTCATCTCCATCGCGGTGTGCGTGCGTGCGTGCGCGCGAGAGAGAATGAGGGGCAGAAATGCGCATGCTCTTTTGTTTTCTCTTCTTATTCTGCTCTTCAGAACCCAACATGTACATATCGATTTTTCGAACAGCTATCAACAAACGTAATCCGTTTCAGATGAAGCTCTGCGATTCGTTACGGCTTTTTTTTCTCCTTCTTTCGTAATCGGAATGATCCTCTCATGGGATTCGTTCTCTCATGGGTTGTAAAATCTGTGTGGGAATGAACTGTTGCTGCTGCTGCTGCTTCGATGCATTTATACCACTTTTTAATAATATATAAAAGTAAATCTCTGGTATAAATCTGTTTCCCTGATCATGCATTATCACTAAGTTTTATTCTGGAGACACGGCCTGGAACGCCGCAGGAAGCCGGAAACTGAAATCTGCTCGTTTTGGAACGTTTACAGCTTTCTATTAATTACGGCAGCGACTTAAAACTGTTTTTTTTTTTTTTTTTTTTTTTTTTTTTTTTTTTTTTTTTTTTTTTTTTTTTATAAATACACGTTTTTAAAACTATCCTCTTTCACCACAACTAATCGATGTATTGACTTCTGTACTAGTAACGGAATAAACGACGAGGTTGTGTGAGAATTATTTACCCATCAGAAAATACGTGTAGAAATTCTGCAGTAGTACTGCTTTTTTTATCGATGTAGAAAAAAATTGCCGATGTTACAAGTGTGTATGCGCATGTGGTCAAGTGTTCTGTTGTGTTGTTTTGTGTTGTGTTTAAATGGGATTAGTTTTGATATTGTGCAAAAAAATGTTAACGATCCCCATTCAGGATCAATGGGGTTTCAGTGTTGTTTGTAACTGAATGGAATTTAAAAATGAATGAATAAATAAACAAAAACAACAACTACATGTAACGAGTTAAAGAAGAATAGTTGTACCACAAGAGTAATCATCCTAGACATTCTTGCAGAGACTTTATTGCATATTATTTTCTTTTTTTTTCGTGTGGAGAAAGGCCTAAGCTGTGAAACTTTAAATGGTGGCATCCTTTTTTTTTATTTTTTATTTTTTTTATTTTAATCGACCCACCTAAGAGCCTCTGACCTCACATCTGTGGACATCATGCGACACGCCATGGACTTACTGAAGGCCATCATGTATCTGAGACTGATTTTTGCCGCGTGTGTGTGTACAGAATGAGAACTCTTCATCTGGGACAAACCCTCGTGTCTGGACGTGAGGTTTAAAAAAATGTCCTTTGTGGAGTTGCAGGAACAAGAAGACTCACGTGGCACATGTCACCTGCCGTTAAAAAAAATGTAAAAAAAAAAAAAATTAAATAAATAAATGAAAACCTGTTCCTGCACGTTTGGACTGTCATGCAGCAAAAAGGCTCTTAGTCAAGGAAGATAGTCAGGGTGCCAAAAGATATAAGTAATTGTGGCCCAGGTGATGTGATATCTGGGTGACAGTCTACTGTATTCTGTATTTTTATATGAATATATGCATATAATGAAAATATATGTATGAGATGTGAATAAAGTACATTTATCCAACACTGCTCTGGAAATCTTCACAACCTCCTCATGTGTGTTACATTTTTAAGATCTGTGTTTATTGTGTCCATGTTGATGACTGAACGTCTTCACGTGTCACTCCACAGTGGTGTTGATATGAAGCTCAGATGAAAGGAGACACTCAGGACTTTGTCGTGATTCATCACTATTTCTGTTTTTTCTCTACAGTACTACAGGTTATTTTTCTCCACACAGATGTTTGTATCTTCAGAGTAAACCACTTTCTGTTCTCGGAGATGTTCTGAGTGTTTGTTCATCTAAAAATCAGCTCAGATTTGATCTTCAACACTAAAATTCAGTGTGAGATGATCAACAGAGGGAAAAACACACATCTAAGTCCCGATTCTTTACACTGATTGTAAACGTCTCATAATTCTGCTTCCGTTTCCCCTTGTTCTTATAAAAAGGGTTGAAGTGCCATTATCTCATTCAGTGTTCCCAGGATAGTCTCCAAGTCCAGGATGAAGATAAAGATGAATTTATATCACCGCTCACTGCAAAAAGGGAGAAAATGATTGATGTTGAAAGATTTTTGAATTTCCTCTGGATTGATTTGAGTACAGATTAAATGATGGTCTGTTCAGTGAGATTCTATCCGGGAAAATATTATTACTTTCGTGTTTTTCAGCAATTTCATTCCTGCTCTGTCTCAAACGAACCTGAGCTAAACTCCATCTTGCTAGCAGATGTAATCGTCTATCGACATAATGGTGATTCTTTTGATCTCTCTGTTTTTGTGTTAGGGTTAGAGGAATGAGATTCAGCACGTAGTTGTGATCACGAGCACACTGATGTATGAGACTACAGCATCCCATGACATTTTTCACGTCTGTATATGATAAAAAAAAAAAAAAAAACGAGAAAAATCTTAACTCCAAAATAGAAACGTCGGAACAGCAGATCAGACGTGAAAAAAATCCTGAAAGGCAAAAAAAAGAAAACAAGCAGGTCATTAAATCATTAAAACCTGAAAACGAGTGTGTATCATCAGGGCATCAGAAACATGACGGTGAGAATCATGTCGGTGTGTGTGTGTGTGATTAAGGACGACAAGTCAGTTGAAACATTTGATAGAAAATGATTTCGACAAACCGAGTGATTCGAATTTAATTTTTTATGCTAATTGAGCTCTCGCAATAATTATAAATAAGATAAGAAAATAGACTAATCATTTGACGGAGAAATAAATTGGTGGTTAT
>JAOTRN010000001.1:25483407-25496923 GCA_028566695.1 Bagroides melapterus
AGAGAGAGAGAGAGAGAGAGAGAGAGAGAGAGAGAGAGAGAACAAATGCAGGACAAATGTAGCTGTCCACTTGTTTCACTTCATCTCCTTCACTAAAGCGCTTCATCCTAAATCAGGAGTGGACCGAGAGCTCCTGTCTCCTCCAACAACGATCTAATCAGACGGTTCAGATGAGCGTGAAAAGCGACTTTTAATACGTTCTGGAGGAAGAAGCGTCACTCTGGTGTAATAATGCACTCTTCTGCTGTCTGGAAACCACAGCTGGGAGTTACACTCATCCCTGTTCAGTTATAGAGATATGTGTGTGTGTGTGTGTGTGTGTGTGTCTGTGTGTGTGTCTGTGTGTGTGTGTGTGTGCGTTTGTGATTGTGTGTGTTTGTGTGCGTCTGTGTGTGTGTGTGTGTGTGTGCGCGTTTGTGTGTGTTTGTATGTATGTGTGTGTGTGTGTGTGTGCGTTTGTGTGTGCTTTGTGTGTGCTTTGTGTGTGCTTTGTGTGTGTGTGTGTCACACTCCGGATGTACACGCTGTGGCACAACATAATTCCGTCTACAAGCTGAAAACAAACCGTTTTAATTACAAACACAATACGAGGAAAGCTGTAAAAGCAGCAGCACCAGCACACACACACACACACACACAAATTCCTTCAAAGACACACTTTAACTCCTTTACTGTGCTGACTTTGTTGTTATTTTATTGAAATACAACTTTTTATTTATCCTGGTCAGATTGTGGTGGATACTGAGCGTAGTATAAACACACCACACACACATACATACAAACACACACATACACAAACGCACACACACTCACACTCACTCACACACATACACAAACGCACACAAGCATGCACACACACACACACACACACACACACATTAAACAATCTCTCATGATAACCTTCCTTCTTATAAATGCATTTGAGGTTGGAGATAAACTTTCTCTCTCTCTCTCTTTTCTCTCTCTCTCTCTCTCTCTTTTCTCTCTCTCTCTCTCTCTCTCTCTCTCTCCTTTTTCTCTCTCTAGGCCAAATTTAAAATCTTATAATAAAATATTTAAGCACAGATCTCAAGTCACATTATTACTCAGTGCATTAGCGAACATCTTCAATAAAGCCTTCCTCATAACACAAGGCATCCAGCCAGCTCTTGGTTAGCACTTAAAAAAAATTAAATAAAATCAGAGATTCAGAGGAGCTTTTTCCTCTGATTTGGACCGAGACGTGTCATGTGACACCATCGCAACACGCTTTCTTCCATTGTCTGACTTGTCCGAGAAAAGAAAAACCTCTCAAATTTCAATATCTTGACCAATGGTGTGCTAACAGCACATAGAACATGCTCCGCCCACTTTTGCTCGTTTTACCTCCTGGTTCTACAAATCAGCTTTGTGTAATCAGGTTAAAATACTTCATGGTGTCAGGTCAGGTCACGTCAGTGGCAGAGGAAATGTGCTTCAAATAATTTGGATAAGAAGAAAAATACGCAGAGAAAATACGCTACTGTCATTTGGACAATTTTTTTTTTTTAAGTCATTTCCTTGCAGACTTACAGACTTGAGATAAGCACAAACATTTGCTCCGGATGCCAAACAGATAATGAGTCAGTTCCACTGGGATGACCGTGTCTGCTGTTTCTGTTAGACGTGAAAATAAATTAAAAAAAAAACAGACAATGCGTTTAACTTCATCTGTCACTTGAAGACACCGTTACAGGTTTGTTAACGAGCTAATACAAGTGTCTGACAATTAGTGGGGAAATTAACACGCCGATCTGAGATAAGTACATTTCAGTCTGAAAGTTAATTACGGTGGAACGAGACCGGTGTATTTATAGCTGCGTAACACCAGGCTGAAACACGTCCTGACTCTTGAATTCATATGTAGATCATTCAGATCCAGGCTGTGAGAGAGCCGAGGAGCCACTTTATTAGGAACACCTGTATACACGCTTGTTTATCTAATCCAGCAGGAGTGTCTGATCTTATCTGCAAAAAAAAAATGAGGGGGAGTAATGTTTGATTCCAATCACACATGAGCTTCACCTACAGGGTGGTTAAGGCTCTGGGTTATTGATTGGAGGATCAGGGTTCAAGCCCCAGCACTGCCAAGCTGCCTCTGTTGGGGCCTTGAGAAAGACCCTTAACCCTCGCTGCTCAAGGGGTCGCTCTATCATGACTGACTCTGTGCTCTGACCCCAACCTCCAAAGTTGGAATATGTGAAGAAAGAAATAGAAGAAAGAAAGAAAATAAAGACTTCTACAGGAGTCTAATGAAAACCATGATTAACTGATTGAACAGGTAGAATACAGTGTGTATTACTTCTGCTTGACTGGAATAAGATTAGATTGGATGAGATTAGACACCCCTGATCTAATCAGCCAATCATGTGTTGGAGGCACAATGCAGAAGGTTATCAAGAGCTTCATTTAGTGGTCACATCAAACATCAGAATGAGGAGGAAATGTGTCCAGAGTGTCATCAGATATAAAATCAAACCGGATTTCTCCCTCTCTCTCTCTCTCTCTCTCTCTCTCTCTCACACACACACACACACAGAGAGAAAGAGAGAGAGAGAGCTTTACACTCATCCTTGTTGATGAGTTCGGGCTGACAGGAAGGCTAACTCACATCTGTGCTAAGCAGAAAATCATCTCAGGATCTCAGCACATCCTTGAAGAGTGCAGAGAAGTACAGATTTGCTCCAGGTTCTTTAGCGCACGTGCTAGCTGAACACGGTACACGAAGGTTCTAGATGTATTTTATGTATCTGTCGTCAGTGTGTGTAAGAAGGTTGAAGAGCCTTCTCTTCAGATGAATCGCGTGTGTGAGGTGGTGGATCGGATGTAAAGTTTGCAGGAGAACTGGATTCAGTCTAACAGAATTGCATGATGTTGTTTTTATTGCATTAAAAGTTTTTTCTTTCCTTTTGTAATGAAATAACGTGACCGCGCGTGAGCTCGTACCTTGGAGGTGTGAGTTGACCACGTTCTCCAGCCGCTCCAGTCTCTCGATGATGCGCAGCGTCTCTCCTTTATCATCCTCCAACTTTCTCTCAGGATCTTTCTCGTGCACGGAATTGGTGATCCAGCCGACGTACAGCAGGCACGCGATGTTGGTCATGCCGCTGAGGATCACGCACGTTGACGCCAACGTTTTCATCCGCCTCGCGCATACCATCGTCGCAACATCCCCGCACGAGGGAGCGCGCACTTGTGTGTGTGTGTGTGTGTGTGTGTGCGTGCGTGATGGACGGTATCTCGGGGAAAACTAAACACACGTAAAGAAATCGTTTCTTCACGTGAGCACGTGACCGCCGACAGGAGAAACCGTGAATTCTGTCGCAAGAAATCGCGGCTGTTCCGGTATGTCTCTTAGTCCTCCGCGAGTGCTTTATAAACTCTCTCTCTCTCTCTCTCTCTCTCTCTCTCAGTTCTTTTTATAAGACGACGTAACATGGACATGCACCGCGATCTATCACGTCACGATCCGCTTTTCAGATAAATTTATTCATATTCATTTTTTTTAGTACAACCTGTCAAATCACCCGATTTGTGTAAACTGTGCATTATGTATATGTTTTGTGTTGTTACACACTGTGTATATATTACTTATTTATTGTCATAAAAATAATCCTGTTTTTTAAAATGAGACATTTATTAAAAAAAACAGTGCTAATGTTTTGCTGGAGATTTCTGTTCATGGCACATCATGTATCATATAAACGTCTTATTACTTCTTTATACTGTAGTATTTCATGACTTTTTTTTATTTATTTATTTTTTCCAGTAAAACATCTCTCAGCATCAAGGTCACACCGTGTGGAGTAAAAATACATTTCTTCGCTTACATTTACACTTTACTCTGCAACGTCTGACGGACAGAACCGATCTGACATGTACTGACTTGTACAGTATGTGAAACATCTCCCTCGTCCCTACACTGTTTAAAGAATATTAATATATTTTCTTGTTTAAAATAGATGAATAATTCAGTCTCACTTATTAGAGCTCATTAAAAATCTTGCACATAAACAGTCTTATTTTAGTGTTTGATTTTGGAAATTATTTTTATACCATGTTATGTTTTGCACCCTAACTGTACAGCAGGTATTTTATTTTATATAGATTTTTAACGACATGACAATAAACAGGAAACAGTTGGACTAATGCCAATACGTACTTTACTGTGTTATGGTGTTTTTATGCAAAATATAGCAGATGGCTAGTAGCTACATTAAAAAATGATCATTTATCAGTTTAATTATCAGTTATTCTTTGTCAACACAAAAAAGGGATGAACATGAAAGACGTTTCTTCTAGGTCATTTCTAGAAAGAGATACTGCAGTATGAGAGGCCGTTTAGGTCTTAATACATATTTTCTCACATAACTATATTCACATACGAACACTATCATAATCTCACATGCGTACAACTCACGCATCGGTTCAATGCAGAAAGTTTGTATGATTTCGCGCATGCGCACTAAAGGGGAACCACGGAAACAGAATTCTCCGGAACACCGGCTCTGAAAATTCTTCGTCAACAGAAGTTCCTCCTGTGGGTGTCTGTCGATTTCCAGCAGTTCCAACCTCCAACGTTTGCGACATTTTTGTGAAAACCGTTTAAGTTAAAATGTTGGTGAAGAGACCGTACGGCTCCGTTAAGCTGCTGTCTACATTTACATTTACATTTAGGTCATTTTGGCAGACGCCCTTATCCAGAGCGACGTACAAAATGCTTTTAAATCTGTGAATAGATTAGCTCAGGTTCAGTATGTAGCAAGACTAAAGATACTAACAGCCTAAAACACTTCATCATTATTATTGTTTATTATTGATTATTGTCTATCCACCATGTTTCATGAAATCCATCAACATTAGCCAATCACGAACTGAGAATTTAGTTCGATTTCCGTTTCAATCAAACTCTCTCACACATACCACTATGTTCATGTACACACCCAGTCATTCGCTCTTACATTCATCACCATTCTGTTCGCACTCGCACGCACATTATGTAAAAGTTAAAGCAGTAGTAATTATTAGTTTGAAAATTGTCTGTGGTATTTTATAAATTGCAGACCTTTTGTAAACTTTACATCTCAAACCGGAAAATAAATAACACACAAAGTCGTTGATGTCAAAATTACACCTTACTCTCAGGTACCGAACAGGCGCTCGTCTCGGAGGTTGGTACAGTAAAAACCTCAAACCTACACGTTTTTCTCCTTGTACTTTGAGCTCAGCAGGGGATCTGAGTCAGATCTAAATGCGGGTCTTTTCTCAGAAGCTAGTCACGCATCAGAAAGCAGCACGGTGACGCAAGTCTGCTCCCAATTAATCCGACTCTATTACAGGTACAAAATGATAGCTGAAATAGTAGAATTTATGGCAAATGTCTTTTCAATTCTTCAGTACAGTTCATTGCACTTAAGAATCGATAAATATTTATGACGACAACGTTCAATGTTAGAAAAAGCAGCTTTTTATTTTTTATTTATTTACGTTTTCAATATCGCAGGATCAAAAATCAATTCAGTTTTAAAGTGAATTGGTGTCAAGATTTGTGAGTAAAGTGAATTATTAAAAAATAGAATTACGACTGGACACGGCATGCAAATGTTTGCATCCCCTGTGATGCCTGACGGAAAAGAGAGAATGAATATTTTTTTCTATTTTTGTTTAGATATTATCCAATTCAATTCATCTCAATTTGTTAAGCTTTACTGGCATTAGTGTTCACAAGTGTTACAGAAAAGAGAAGATCTGTTATTAGGGAGAGAATAGAAATGAATTTTTGATTGTAAAAAAAACAGAAGTAAAATTTAACAGTCAAATTAAACATTTTGATAAATCAAACAAAAAATATTTGTGTTTTTTTTGTCCAATCAATGTTTTTTTTTTTTGCGTTTAAGCCCCAGAAAGTGTTTCCTGTCATCTAATACTACATCCATTAAGCAATAAGGATCCTTTAGAGGCAAAAAAAATTCATTTTAATTCATACAAGAAGCTGCTGGACTTTAGTGTTGGGCAGACTGTAAGTTTTGTCAAGGACACACTTGCAACTAGAGTTTAGATAACTAAAGCAATATGAGGAAGAAGCTACAGAGACAGATAAACTTCTAGAGATAACCGAGTTTGCAGGAGATCAGAGTTTCTCTCAAAAAAAGAAAAACAGTATGAAGTTCCTCGGCCATTCAGCTTACTCGGTTATCCGTAGCTAAGCTAAGGCTTATGGTATAATCGTGTAGATTAGAGTAGTGAAGGAGCCATCTATGAGACATCTCCAGATCTCAAAGCCTGACTCGTGAACCCCTTTCAGACGAGAGGTTCACGCTGGGCTAAAACACGGAGACTCTGGAGAGAAGTTTCCCCGTTCTGCTGCGGCTTTGATCTTTGTCTTTGCAGCTGTAATTGTGTAATAAACTTGCTCCTGGGCAGCGCTGGATCCTCACCGACAAAGGGCATGTAGGAGGGAACAGCTGAAATCATGAAATATGAATGTGAAGCACTGAAATATTAAAGGGAGGGAAAATTTTCTCAGTGGGGATTTTGGAGCCAATAATTTACTACTGAGAGTTGCAGCAGTTGCTACGAGGAGGCCATGAATGATTGATCGTAAATGGAGGGAAATAGCAAAGCGCTGTAATAGCCATTGATATGCAAGTAAAATTTAAAGCAACTCAATAAGTCGAAGCAGAGACTTTGTCAGAAATATGAATAAGGGAAAGTCAGTTGTGTGGAGGGTGTAAGAACGAGATTATTAATATAAACCTGGAAGTTGATATCAAATGATTTTCTGTTTATCTAAAAAAAAAAAACAATAAACACCAAACAGATTTGAGACTACATCAGCACCGTGGGATGAATTTACATATTTAGAGGGGAAACTGGAAACATCATAATGATGATAATTTAGTACAAAGGTGTAAGGCAGTTTTGTGGCAAGTGCAGCATCAGTTGTTCATGGGAATGACAGATACATGTCCTTCACGGTGGCCGGAACATTATCCAAGTCTCTACAAATGTTTCCTCCTCCAAAACACTCCAAAGAGACTCAGTAATATTGAGATCTGGTAACTGTGCAGGCCATGGGAGATGTTCAACTTCACTTTCATGTTCATCAGCCCACTCTGTCACCAGTCCTGCTGTGTGTAACGCTGCATTATCATCCTGATACACAACACTGGCTTCAGGATACAATGCTGAAACTCCAAGATGTACAAAGCCCTCAGAATGGTCCAGCAGTACTGGGCAGTGACGTGTTCATCTAGCAGAAGCAGTGGGCCTAGTAGCACCCTAGTAGGGTGCGTTCACTACAGTCCACTTCAGATGTTGAGGAATCTGATGGCTTGTGCAAACAAACTGTTAGAGTCTGGTTGTGAAGGCCTGAATGCCCAACCCTGCACTGATCCACCACCATGTTTCTATGGAGCTTCTCCACATTGTAACTCTCCCAGATATACAGTGAAGGTGGACTCATCAGAGATCCAAGATTCCCACCGCTGGCACAAACTTAACTGAGTGTCTGAAGGTTTGGCTATTGAAGCCTGAGCGTGATCACTGACCCTGTGAAATTCGTGAAGAAAAGTTTTGGAGGAAACAGTAGAGTCAAGGTGAAGAAGTTAATTCTTTGGGTTTTATGTTTTTTTAATACAGTCTGGGTTGGTTAGTTTGCAAACATCCATTTCAGAGAGCTTCTTCTCACGTGGGCAGTTACCTCTGTTGGATGTGGGCCGTCCTTCATGGTGGTACGCCAAAATTACCCTGGATAATGTGGCTCTCGATGCCACACAAAGACTTAATGTTCTGGTCACAGGTGCGCAAGTGAGACACGCACCAACAATTTGTCCTCTGTTGTCATAATGTCTCCCATTATGTCGTGTGGATTGCAATATTTTATGTACAGCTGTGCTGCTGCTCTCTTAATTCAACCTTCACAGTATGGGAAACTCCACCGTAGACAGGCATGAAACCTCCAACACTGTATAGGAAGTGAGTCGGTTTCGACGTGTGTGTATACTGTATATGCACAGCACGTATCACAGACACCGGAAAGTATCACAACACAATCCTGATGTCAGAATAGAATAAAGCTCTCATTCTGACAGTCAAAACCCACCGGAATACACGGCTTTGGAAACGTTCTCGTATGTCAGTTGTCATGAAGATGTCACGTTTGAGCTGCTCGTACGTTACTTTGGCAGACTAAAGACAGAACACAGTCTGCAAGTCTATACATAAATCTATACATCTAAGCATGGAGCTTCATTCAGATTATTCCTTTAACATTAACAACGGGTCCTTTTTCCAGCCCACACTCTGAATTTCACTGCTGTTGTGAGACAGAATGCGGATGCCGAGAGTTGCACAAACAGTCGGGGAGTCCGCAATCCAAGAACAACAACGAGAAAAAACAGAACAAATGCAAACACTCAGCAAGGTCAAAACCAGGGAGTGAACATATGCAAAACACACAGCAGTGCAAAAAAAAAAGGACGAGAGAATTCAAATAGTGAGAAACAGAAGGGCAGATGTTCATATAGGCTCATTAACATGATCAGGTGACCACCTACTGATGATGAAGATGGCATCCTAAAGATACACGGCATTACTGTGTACGTTATAAAGCCGCAAAGACGGAAAGCAACAGTTATACTATGATAGATTTAGGACTGTTTTGTGCTCCATCAGTGAACAGCAGATAACATTAAGAAAATAGATCTCATGTTAAAACTAGATTGAATTCCCTTGTTCCCTTCCACTTCCTCTCAGGGAGTTTTTTCTCATCCTTTCATTGTCTAAATTGATCCATTGAAAATGTATATCCTGAATTTATATATTGTTGTAAAGCCGCTTTGTGACAACGTAAATGATTAAAAGCCTCATACAAATAACACTAAGCTGAAGTGATTTAAAAATGGGCGGGGCCAGTGATCGTGAGGATCAGTCAAAGAACTGGGGTGCTGGAATCTTCTTTGTAGAGGAAGTCATGAGTGGTGTATATTTACTGCACCTTTAGTCATTTTGCAGATGATTTTATACGTTAAAAGATGAGAGAACGTGGGGTGGCAGTCTGGGAAAACTCAATGAGGCTGAAATCTGAAAACACACACACAAAAAAATAAAAACAGATTTAGTTTAAAACTGACTTTTTTTTTAGCCTGTATACTTAAATGGACCGCTAAGAAACTCATCAATCTACATTTATTTTTCTAAAGATGGCGATCTAGATCAACCCTTAACTCTTGTGCTTGCTTTACATACATTGTTTTAATCGTGTGCGTAACAAGGCTCTGAATACACGTGATGATTATCTCCTGTGTAAATAATAACGTTCCTTTTCCCCTGACATCCCAGCCTCTGATGCTGAAAAGGCTTGCAATTAAAGCAAGATACGTATACGTATAGGAAAAATAAGTATTCTTTATTTATATATAGCGTCTAAAGAGGAAAGAGGCACACTACGGCATTCGGAGATATAAAGTACTACTAGTCCTATTATTTCATTAATTTACGCAGAATCCGTGTAAGTCACGTGGGCTGACCGAGAGCCACGTGTAGTACATCGATCTCCGTAAGTGTTTTATTTCCCGTACACGCCCACGTGAAAAGAAATACGACTCGGTACTTCAGCATGGTGCCTGCTGTATCTCAGCAGTTCATAAGATCAATGAGCGAGCCGAGTGAGTGCGCGAGCCAGTGAGCGAGCGCGTGCGTGCTCTCAGCATACACTCCAGCTCCTCGCTATACAGCCGTATTATTGGGATGTAATTTATACCGGGAGCTCGAGGATATTTCAGCTCCGTATTAGAAGCAGCGTCTGGAATATCAATACCTAGAGGCTGTCTCTAGCACGCCCTCCAGGCACAGAAATCTACTCAATCAGATTACTTAGACAAAGCGGGACGCATTAATCTGATTAGGGTTAATAATACGTGCAAAGTGTATTCAGCTACCCTGGTGTGTAAGAACACGATCATTTACTGTGTGTGTGTGTGTGTGTGTGTGTGTGTGTTAGATGTTACAGATTTAAAATTTATAACCCATCGTCTGTTACTTATGAGATCCATCAGGTTCAGTGGCTCTGAACTTTAATTAATTGTTGTGGGCGGGAAATAAAACAGTTCCTACAAGACTCTGTAAACATTATGCATCCATCCACAGAAGGTTGTTGGGATCAAAAACACCGTTTTAAACTGAATTGCTAAATAAATGTTTTTTCCTTTATACATGAGGGGATTTGTGGAGCTTCATGTGGGCTCGTTCTGTTTGTGTTGGCCTGCAGGTTTCCTCCTACCTTCTAAAATTATGCTCTGTGTGTGTGTGTGTGTGTGTGTGTGTGTGTGTTTCTTTTTTCCACTTCATATCCAGGATTCCGGATATAACTCACCACTGAGCAGGATCAATCACTTCCTGAATGAGTGATTGATCATTTAAATGTTATTGAACCAAGAGCAGATGAAAACGCAGTTTCCTCTTTCCATTCTCTTTCTCCTTCTATATCTTCTCTCTCTATTTCTTTCTTCACCTCCTCTCTCCCCTTTCCCTTTACTTACTTCCCTCTCTTAATTATTTCTCTTGCTTCCTTCTCTGTCTACTTCTCTCTACCTTTTCTCATACATTTTTCTCTCTGCATCTTCCTTCTCTCTCCCTCCTCCTTCTCTCTCTACTTCTCTCTACCTTCTCTCGTACATCTCTTTCTTTCTCCCTCCACCTTCTCCTTCTCTCTCTCCATCTTCCTTCTCTCTCCCTCCTCCCTTTCTCTCTGTCTACCTTCACTCTCTAGCTCTCTCTCTACTTCTCCCTACCCCACCTTTCTCTACTTCTTTCTTAACATCTCTCTCTATTTTCTGTCTACTTGTACTTCAGAGACCCGTGAAGACAGAGTTACATCACCTGGACAAAACGTCCTCTTCTGCATACCCGTAACCACAAATCTTTCCTTTTTTTGCTGTTTGCTCAGTCTCAAGCACATCAAAATAAAAGCGGCTCACTATAACGTTTTCCTTTTCCTTGTGTTCTGTGGGATCTCACTAAAATAGTGACCCTTATTATATAGTGTCCATATTATTATTATTATTATTATTATTCTCTTGTGTTGACTAGAGGTACGATTGACAACTCTAAACCTGCTACACCGTCAGCACGTCCTGACAGTTCCTCTTAATAACTTCGGTTTTTTCCGCGTTAATAAGCCCTATAATTTTGCGGACTTTTTCTCTAAGTCTTGCGATTAGTGTTTTCTGTAATCTGCTTATTTCTAATGCACACATCGCTCGCATCCTTCACTGTCTGTTAAAATCCTGTAAAAAAAAAAAAAAAAAAAAAAAGCAGACCACACACACACACACACACACACACAAAACAAAAACATCTTGCTCTAATACCCGTTGTGACAAAATAGAAAAATATTCGCAGAGAAAAAAAAGTAAAAAATTACCATAATCTCGCATGCACATGCGGCGTGTTTACAGATTTCAGACAGCAGAGGATTATCCCCAAGTGTTCCCCCAAAACCTATTAAAAGGCACAGAGTCTGGTTTTCACGCTCGTCTGAACAGTCTGATTAGATTTGAGCCGTTTGAGGAGACAGGCTCCTTTCTACCATGTCGCTTTAGGACGCTCTGTATAACTGCCTGTTTACTGGGAAGAAACGGCTTTAACAAAACTTATTTCAATCTTCCTGACTCGAGTAAGACGTTACAGACGTTTGCGGATAAGACAAATTGTTCTCGGAGCAGATTTGAGTCTTGAGGCGTGTTTTAATTATTAGCTAGCAATGTCAGATCTGCTCTGTAAAATATTGAACGAAGAAACTCTTGCGTGTGTGTTGTTACGGGAAAATAATCAGTGATGAGAGCTGAGTTAAAATTATCTCTCATTTAAACTGCTTTATAGAGTTTTAGGTTGTTTATTTTATTTATTGATTTATGAGTGTTGATTTTTCTTAGTTAACATTGGGGGGGATCTAAGTTGCGTACTTTTTTGTCGCAATTTTAGAAGAACACGCGCAGCCGAAAGTTTTGAGTTGAGTTGAGTTGTTTTTAAGTTCATTTTTTTATTTTTTGGCTCTTGGATGATTTTATATTTCCTCCAGTGGAGTTATTCCCTCTTGGTTGTCTGCAGTCCGTGAGGTGTGTTTGTTTCTGTTTATGTTCCATTGTAAAAAATTTATTCTGCCATTTACGTTGCACGTGTTTAATTTGTACATCATGTAGTTGTAGAACTGTGGTTTCGTGTATTTCCTGGAGGAAGTAAAACTCATAGCATCATTATTTTGCTATAACAGCACATCCTGATACACAGAATTCTTTTTTTGTTTATAGTTCCTCTACAATCCTCTACTTTTTGTCCCGTCCTTGTCCTCGTCCTCTTCTGGGGAAATAGTAGCTCAGTGGTCAAGGTGTTGGTCTGCTGACTGACTGGTTGTGAGTTTGAATCCCAGGACTGCTGTTTCTGGGCCCCTCATCAAGGCCCTCAGCTGTATAAGGGTGATAAATGTAAGGTGCTCTGGATTATGGCGTTTACTGGAAACGTTTTAAATAATAGAACATTTGGCCAGAGCTCTGAATTTTTTTTTTACTGTGAATTACTAAACACTGAAACTGGAGAGTCCTTCTGTAACTGTTACATAAACCTAAACACATTGTATTATAATCTTTATCTTATCAGTGATTAGACACGTTTTGTGCTAAATAACGTGAAGAAACTGTTGCAGTGGAAACGGAAATTCGGTATTCAAATTCAAAAAGTGATTTGCGAGCTGCCTTCGTAGAAGATAAATCGACACCTTCATACCTTCTGACCAATCAGATTAAAGAATTCAGCACCTACAGTAGCCTTGCTGCTCATACTCTGTCTTTAGAAGAGAATTCGCTGGCCTGATTTCGTGCTAAAAAGGGCAACCTGAGTCCTTTAATAAGTTTTTTTACGGTCCAGATGATTCTTGATTTGTGCAAGTCATTTCATTCAGTTCATATGAGCAGAGATTGTAATTGAAAGTAAAAAAAAAAAAAGGCAGCGCGTTTCGAATAACAGAGCAACAACGGAGTATGTCATTTCCGAAAGATGAGAATCCAATAACGGCGACCGAGGAACCGGAATGAAATGTTTCCTACGCATAATCTTAACATGCGGGAGAATTATCTCACAGTAATGGAACGAAATGAACCACAGAGTCTTATTAACATAATGCCTCGTTTTCTTACCAGATTACACCTTTAATGAGCACCTGAGGAATCCTGCTGCTTTATTCATCAGAAACTTTTCTTCATCAGTGGACGCTCTCTCAGGATCAATACGCTGGGAGAAAATGTGCCTTTCGCATCAAAAAGCTCGCATAATAATGATAATATTCATTATTTTTGAGACATGACCTGCACTAAAAGCTGAATATCTCTCCACAGATATCCAACAAGAAGAGTCCAAGATCCAAGTGTGTTGATCCCAAAGGAACCCAGACAGGTTTAGTAGATTTTGGAACGTTACCATGGACACCAGGTGATATTTTCAG
>JAOTRN010000001.1:25532645-25544644 GCA_028566695.1 Bagroides melapterus
TTGGGCAAGAGCATGGCAAAATTAGAAAAGTGTACCAAGCCTAGAGAGAGAGAGAGAGAGAGAAAGAGAGAGAGAGAAGAATCAGAGAACCGTACATTGACCCAAAGTTGACCATTAATTAACTGTTTTTTTCTTCATCAGTTCTAATCGCAGGAAGGAAATGAAATTTCCCAGAGTTCAAATCTGATTCTTCAGCTCGACAGAAACATCAGCAGCTTTAGCACATGCTCTACAGCGCTCTCTCTCTCGCTCTCACTCTTTTCTGAAGCACAGATTCACTTTATAAGCCTCCTGCTATTAATCAGTGTAATATTTGAACACACTACAATTCATTCCTTCTCCTGCCAGAAACACAGCTCCTCAAAGGAGTAGTGAAAAACAGCAACACATTCACACTTACAAATCTTCCATCTTCAATAAACATCGCCTCTCAGCCACGAGCCCTTCAACTGACAGCCCTTCGAGCTTCTTCTTTTAGGTGAACGTTGAAAGCTGCGTCTTCAGTATGAACCATTTTCTCTTCTCTTTTTTTTTTTGCAGATAAAATTGAGCAGATACACAATCTGAAGAATGTGAGAGTTTCTGAAAAGCCCTCAGATGGACTAACTACTACTCCATGTTTCCTCAATATGTCTTAGTTTGGCTTGTTAGCAAAAACTCAAGTCTACCTTCCCCAAGAAAACCTTTTCTACAACCTCTACAAGACGGCACACTTTAAACAAAGACCTATCACTCGAGCAATCCCAGTGATATCATGTCGTATCCATCTCTTTTCTTTTCGGTCTACACAAATGCTTATTAAGCATCTTCTTGCTCAGTAGCCTCGGGCAGGACCAGATAAATAAAACAAAGATTTATATCCTAGTTTAAGAATTGCCTGAAGACGCATCTCTTTAGTAGTAATTCAGTAACATTCTATTTATACTGAAAAGCATTGTTGCCTATATTTCTAAGGTGAAACTAGCTCAGGTTAGCTAGGTGGCTAGCTTTAGCAATGATGATAATTAACATTTAATCTTCATGTGATATATTCTCTGTAAGGTTATCTAAGCCCACTGTCTCAGAATTCTCAGTAATTCACTCAGAAAAACATTCAGGTTATATATTAGAATTAAATCCTTTCAGGTTATCTTTAGTTTGCTAGTTGTTTCCTCACAGCAGCTAGCTGACTATTGTTAGCAGTGAAGCTAACACAGTACTCTGTAGTACTGGAGTACTCTCTCCTAAACCCTGGTCCTGAAGTACTGCATCCTTTCCTTAACCCTGGTCCTGGATTACGTGCCCCTCCCTAAGCCTGGTCCTGCAGTAGTCCGTCTTAAACCTGTTACTGTTACTGGAACTGTTTGACACTGGAGATTCCTTACCTATATGCCTCCATAGAGAAATCCGTTTATTCCATTTATTATTACATTATGTGGAGACCCTGTCAAACGAGTCCCTATGTAGACGATTAGAAGAGCTGTGGTATAAGTATATATAATACACTGTGAAGGGTTTAGTCTGAATTTTAGAAGAAAAAAAAAGAAATCATCACACCTGATTATACATGGTCCACTTTATTGCATACATCTCCTCCAGAACGTGAAATAACGATAAATTACTAAAATTCACTCATGTAAGGCCAAGGTTCGGCGTGTGTTCTGACTGAAATAAGACATCGCAGCACGTACGAATCAGATCATCTGATCGCTGATTATGTCATAAAATGAGTATTACTGTATGCAGAAGAATAAAAGCAAAGGGAACAAGACTGAACTGAACTGAACTGAACATTGAAACCAGTGGAATTTATTTGTATTATGTGATACGTAAATATGGCACTACGTAAGACACATGCTCTGTTGTGTACATGGAATGCTAGTTACTGTGACACACACACACAGACACACACAGCTTCATTAAAATAATAAGAGGTTTATATCTACTGTAATATTGATGCCTGCGTGATAAGACCCTCGAGCTGGGAATGCACGGAATATTCTGGCCATAGTGGATAGCGAAGTTGTTAAATGCTACTATGCTAAAGTCACCGTAGAACACTACAGATGATATAACCACTGGCTTAAAAGGTCGAAACAAACATGACTGCAGTTTCCTGAGTCTCCTATATACGGTCCGATTCTCGGTCACTCAATGATAAAGCACTTTAAACATTTAAAAGCAGATAAACTGAAATCCTTTATTCCTAGAGGATTAGACGACTAAGCAGACTCTCGTAGTGGTCCATCGTCGTGTAACGGCGAACGCTCAGAGCACCAGTTTCCGATCTGGGTGCTCGGCGTGGCCTGCTCTCTGGTGCCGTACCTCACGGTGTTTACTCTGCACGTGCTCGAAGTGCTGCAGCAGCTCTTTGTAGTCGACCTGCGGCTGGGCGGGGCGTTTGGAGCTGGCCGGCTTTGACTCGTCCCTGTAAGGGTGAAATTATAGTTCGTTAATTAGGTGAAACATTAAAATCATCAAAATTGATGATTTTTAACTTAAAAGAAAAGGCAACAGTGAGGAATTACATGGAGTTTAGGGTTTAGTAAGTGATAAGGTCTGATAATAATATCTAGCCAAATGTATCTACAATTTTTTTATCATCATAGAACATTAATTCTGTTTTCAGGTACGTTTTACTATTTTTAAGCTTTCAATTGTTTTTTTATTCTATTCTGTCACCAGAACAAAAAAGACATAAAAATAATAAAGTGCTTCTAGAAAAAAAAGTTGAATTATCTTACATTTGGTTTCTCGTCATCATTTGGACATTATTTAAGATGCAGCTTTCTAAAATGGCATTTTTTTAAGATTTGAGGATTTGATCAGTTTTGTTTCATTTTGTTTTATGTTAAATGAGAAACTCTGGAGATAAAAATTTCACTTCACCGTTGGCTTGTGTGTGTTTTTTTTAACAGTTGATTAATATATTTTGTATATAATACATTCAGTGTTTTGTTCAAGTTTTGTGCTGTGAGATGTGATGAGTACAGGACTCACACAGTCCTCATCAGCTCTGGATTCGGGACACAGCGCAGACGTTGAGACAGCAGCTGGAAGGCCTGACTCTGAGGCAGCAGCATCAACAGGCCGTACAGAGCTTTAATCAGGTACGGGTTGTTCTCTACGTCCAGTAACTGCAGGCGCAGGTCTACACAGGAAGAGGTAAAGACGACAACGACGTCAAGGTTTAAGAATATAAAGAAAATGTCACTAATTTAATCAGTTTTAATCTCAGCTTTTAATCACAAAATACATTCGGATCAGTAGAAGCAACAGTTTTTAAAAAATAAATCCGAACAAAGCAAGCAAAAGCAAGGAAGTCGTAATTATGATGTCAGTTGAGTTCCACTCACTTTGGTCGATACTGGATAATGAAGAATTTTAAAGAATTTATGAAGTTGTGTAAACCTTATTACATCATAGTCAAACCATTTACCCTTCCAGAGGCAGACAATGGGTCACAACACCAAATCAAGACCGATACTTGGACCCTGCATGCCCATAGACTCGCAGTGGGCCACAGAGCACCACAGGTGGACACTGAATGAGCAGGGTACACTGTCCTTTACAGATGAATCCCGGTTCTGAGTGAACTTTCTAGACAGAAGTAGGAGGTTCTGGTTTTGCCCAGGGGAGAGAAATTTGCCACAAAATGTTGTACAGCATGACAGTTTTGGGGGATCATCGGTCACAGTTTGGGGAGACATCTCCATTGAGTTGAAGGATAGAGCTTGTCGTCGTAGAAAATGGCAGCCTGACAGATCAACGGTATAGGGATGAAACTCAGAGACCAGTTGTGCGACCGTACGCTGGTGCAGATTTCACGCTTATGGATGAAAACGCCTGCCCACGTCGAGTAATACTGGTGACGGAATTCTTGGAAGAGGAAGGCATCTCAAGGATGGAGTGGCCAGCCCGGTCACCAGACTTCAACACATTTAGGAGACACAGGTGAAACACAGAAGTACTGAACACCAACAGTCTTCAGGAACATCAATCAAAAGTGATGAGGCATGAAATTCCATTGATGACAAAATTGATTCAAAGAGGATTTTTTTAACAATACCCATTCTTGTCTTAAGACAACATTGATGAACTTTTTTAATCCACTTCAAACATCAACTACTGTATTTTCTGCATCCGGTGATTCCATTATGTTTTCTTACAGACACTCAGACAGTCAGAGCTGAAAGAAATCCCTGAGCTTCCACCTCAATTACACCAACAACGACAGTGAAGCAGCATTCACGCGTGTCCAGCTCGTAAATACGATCTTCCCGACCCGACTGTAGCGTGCCGTTGTTACTCTGTATTTTGCACATGTGCCTACGGTGGTGTAAAACGAACAAAAGTGGGCTCACATGTAAAAATGGGGCTCTCGATCAACTGCACCAGTTTGTCTACTTCGATCAGGAAATCCACAGTCACCTCCAGGTCACCGCTGATGAGTCTGAAGTCAAGGAGTGAATAAAACAAGACACTACAATAAAGACAGAACCGTTTTCTCTAAAACACAGCAGCTTCACAGAAATTAAAAAAAAAATACATTCAATATTCAATATTTATCTCTATTGAGCAGGCCTGAGGCAAAGATGGTTCTCTATGAAGAAGAAACCTCGAGTTGAAACAGACTCGAAAGGGAACCGTGTCCTCATCTGGAAGACCCAAGAGAGCGAGATTATAGACAAATAATCTTCTTTATACAACTATATAATAACCAAGTGGAATTGTGTAAAAACAATCAACAATATTTAAAAAATATATTAGGACTTAGAATTTCATGAATATGTATTTAAAAAAGTATATACTGTATATAATAATTTTTTGTAGAAGGATGCCTTTAAATGCACAGTATGGTTTTTGTTTTTAAAGGCATCCTTCTCAAAACAAAAAGTCAGTGTTGCTAACATCCTTACATCGATGACCGCATCCCGGTAATTAAAACCAGGTTTTAAACCAATAAAAGTTTACATTTAAACTAGTGTTCTGAACATACAGTATAATAGTTTTATCTTCTATTATGCTGCTTAGCAACCAGCCCTTATTGTTACCATACTGCATGGCAAAAGGGCTGTATATTGTGAATATTAATAATAAAAAAATGTCATAATTTTTTACTCAAAACACGATTTCTATTATTCTTGCTCTTTCTTTATAAAAAGCTGTAAAAGCTGCTCCTGGGTGTGCTTTATAATGATTTTCCTTCTGTGAGGAACAGCCTTAACCCTGATAAAATCACTGTAACACATGCCATCTCGTGGCAGAGACTAAAAATAAATAAATAAATAAATAAATAAATAAACCTCCTCCAAGAAGATATTACACTGAGATGAATGTTCTTCACAGTCTTTAACATTTTATACAGCAGTTTGGTCTACGATCGTTTGTGTGCATGCTACTGAAGGATACAACTTTTGGATGAGGTCGTAGGCATGGTGGTAGTTCTGTGTCAGGAAGCACAGTGAGACTGTGGCTACGGGATTGTGGCACCAGGAACGATAGAGACAGCAGAATAAAGCACAGCTCTCCTGCAGAACAGAGCATATGTTACGTTACGTCAACGAAGCTGAAATGTTCTTAAAATTATTGTCTAGTTCCTTCTTCTTCCATTCTCATTATGATACATAATAATAATGTGTGTGTGGGTGTGTGTGTGTGTGCGTGCGTGTGTGTTGTTCCTCACAGGCGTGCGCAGGTCTTTGAGCTGGTTCCGGAGCTGAAAGAGTTCTGCTGAGGTGAGCAGAATAGTGTTGAGAGTCTGTACCATAGTGGATGCAAACTTCAGGTCCTCCTCCTTCAGCAGGATGTCAGCCATGGAGTGGAAGATGTTCTCTGCGTGCAGGAGGAGACACAACTGTCTGCAGAGTAAAGAAGGGGAAAAAAATTCTCTGATTCAGCATGGGCCATGCTTATGTTTAATGTCAGTGAAATAGTTTACTCAGGTCCAAGAATTATGATCAGGAACCTCCAGGCCTCCGACATTGGAATCGACAGATACAAAGGCCACACCTCCTTCACTAGAACTGATGTATACATAAACCACACCCCTTCAATGACACTGGCAGATACAAAGGCCACACCTCCTTCACTAGAACTGATGTATACATAAGCCACACCCCTTCAATGACACTGACAGATACAAAGGCCACACCTCCTTCACTAGAACTGATGTATATATAAGCCACACCCCTTCAATGACACTGACAGACACAAAGGCCACACCTCCTTCACTAGAACTGATGTATACATAAGCTACACCCCCCTTCAATGACACTGACAGATACAAAGGCCACACCTCCTTCACTAGAACTGATGTATACATAAGCTACACCCCCCTTCAATGACACTGACAGATACAAAGGCCACACCTCCTTCACTAGGACTGATGTATACATAAGCCACACCCCCTTCAACGACACTGACAGATACAAAGGCCACACCTTCTTCACTAGAACTGATGTATACATAAGCCACACCCCCTTCACTGACAGATATAAAGGCCACACCTCCTTCATTATGACTGAAGTATACATAAGCCACACCCCCTTCACTGACACTGACAGATACAAAGGCCACGCCTCCTTCGCTATGACTGACGTATACATAGGCCACACCCCCTTCACTGACACTGACAGATACAAAGGCCTCGCCTCCCGTACTGGAGCTCACAGATACACAGACCATGCGTCCTACACTGGGACTGACAGACACCAAGGCCACGCCTCCTTCATGCTGTGTTTTCGGGTCTTACCTAATGATGAAGACTCCTCTTGTTTCCAGAAGCTTCCTTTCCAGACTGAAACGTTTTAAAAGGTTGATCATGAACTTGTAGAAGTAGGAGTTCATGCTGGGGGTTGATGGTGAAGAGTCCAACACTTTAGAGGCTGAAAATTAAAGACAACACATCTCATGGCCTCTATACAAATAAGATGTTGTAGGCACCAGCGGTCACACTGTAGCAACGATCATTAGACTACGTCATTCTTATCTTGAGGTCTTAAAAAAGCATACAAACGATTGATAATGGAGATGCTGGAGTTCAGTGAAGCAGAAGAAACAGAGTGGATTACTCACCTGCCCCCAGCTGTTTCTGGGCTTGTTTTCCTCCCTCTGGAATGTGAAGTTCAGTTTTATTGGCTCCATCACACGACTCTGACAAATCCGTCTGCCCGGCACGGGAGGACGCGATCTCTGCCAGAACCTCCAGGTCTTTCAGGATGACCTTTTAGAAAACGATTTGCATTGAAACTGCAGTTTAGACCAGGCTTCGGAACACCAAACTACCTGTTCAAGTGCCAGTTTATTTGCTTCACACACCATTACACAGATTCCAATAAGCAGGGCTGGAAGTAAAAGTACTTTTCCACCGGACAATGTGACACAGCAACAAATCCGTATGTCTGTGTGTTCATTACAGATTGTGCTGAATTTGGAAAGTTCTTACTTTCCTCTTGCCTCCCAAATCCATGGGAAAAGATGTCACCACCCAAAAAGCTCTAAAAAAATGTTCATGGCAACATGGAACAAATGCTCCTCCTGATATCCCAGTGATCCTGAAATCTTCTGCTCTCTGGACCTTCTGGATCTATCCTGATGCCCTACGTCTGTTTGGAGTCTCATCACTGGAGGAGCTCACTGATGCTGATGATGTCTCCACATGAACTTCCTGGAGACACATGGGACTGCTGCGGATTGGACCATGAAACCATGGAGATGGCTTTGGACTCCAAACAGTTTTGTACTCAAATCACTTCCAGCGAACTTCAACTGACTAGAGTTCATGTACTTCCTGGTTGCACTTTTTGGCACCAATATAAGGATTCTCTTTTGAGGCTGGATGGTCCTCATATCATCTCAGGGAGATTTTGTAGGAAGATTTGTAACAGTTTCATCCAATAACCGTTCTGGGAACACCTTTAAATTTCACCTCTAAATTTCTGGGTTGTTGATCAGAGGATCAGGGTTCAAGCCTCAGCACTACCAAGCTGCCACTGTTGGGCCCCTGAGCAAGGCCCTTAAACCTCTCTGCTCCATGGGTGTTGTATCATGGTTGACCCTGTGCCCTGACACCAACTTCCAAAGTTGGGACATGCGAAGAAAGAATTTCACTGTGCTGTAATGTAGATGTGACAAAATAAAGACATCTATTCTATTCTGTAAACTCTTCGTGGTACCATCTAGTACCAATGGGTTTGTTCCTTGAATCTAAAAACATTAAGGTTTCGCTTTAACCATTTAAAGAAATCGTTGACATTTCCTGCATTTAGCAGAAACCCTTTTCCAGAGCGACATCAATATTTATCTCATTTTGAAGGTTAAGGGCCTTGCTCAGGGGCCCAGCAGTAGCAGCCTGGCGGATGTGAGAGTCTAACTCACAAACTTCTGATTGGAAATCCAACACCTTAACCACTAGGCTACCACATCCCAAAGCTTGTGGAATACTCCACTATACAAAGGACACTTGAGGAACCCACGTTCTGCTAGTGGAAAACCAGATCACTCACCTCATCAGACTCATCAGAAAGAGTCTTCAGCAGCATGGGGAGCAGACTGTCTGTATGACGAAACATCTGAACACAGTACACAAATTATACATGCTTTATATAAGCAGAACATTTCTCACACTCAACACACACACACACACACACGCATACACACACGTCTCACATATTTATGCATCTTATGTATTTTATAATCCTGTGAATCCTAAGAGATCCCCATGCCCCAAGTTGGTCCTTACTTTGCGAGGTGTTTTGATGTAGAGATGGTAGAGCCACTTTAGCACAGCGATGCGTGTCATCATACCGGTGGAAGAGTCGTGTAAATGTCTGTCCAAGACCTGCACGATGCTGTCGAGGTCCAGCGTCACGTGAGGCCTGTCATTTCTACAGTTACAGAAGACACAAAAATTCCACTGTCTCAAAATACCTTCTTAATTACATTATATAACAGAGCACTACTGAATTCTCAGTTCTGATTGGTCCAGATGGCGCTGATTAACCTTCTACTTCTTTCAGGTTTGAGACTATTTCTATTTCTATAGTAATGCAGTTTTCTGTAAGGAGATGTTTATATAACGTTAATGGAAGGAGTCTCCAGTGTCGGTGCTTTTTAACCATCAGAAGAAAAGCTGTAACATTTCCACACACAGAAGAGTCTTAGGAACAGAAGTCACGAAAACACTGCAAGCTGCCAATTTTGTCTTAGGGAGAAAAGAGAGGCCGGCTCAAAAGTGTGAGAACATCTGCACGTCAAAATATAATCGTACCCTGTTGGTGTGAAGAAGGAGATGTTGCTTAATCCCACTGACTCCTGAGAGGCATTTAATGAATCTGAGAGAGAGAGAGAGAGAGAGAGAGAGAGAGAGAAAGATTTAAAGCATAACATAACATTTTATGATATTCTTAAGCACCAGACCCATTTAGTGCCGATTTGGCAAGTTTGTCTCCAACATAGGGATTTTTTTAATAGTCACTGCGTCTATATTATTTATAGTCTTTTATATATTTCTCCTGAGGGATAAACATTCACGCCGTACCGTACACATATTTCTTAATGCTTTTTCACAAATTTTACCCAAGTTGAATTATTAAAATGTATCAAAAACAGGTACGTATACACATACTGTTCAATTCTAATGCAATTTATGAACAAAAACAAAAAGCGACTGGGTTTGTATTTACAGATTATACATAATATTTTTTGTCAATTTGCTCCAATTTCCACTCAACCGCTCTGCTCCCACATTCTTATCATGGTGTAGAAGTTGATTCAGTAATATCACAGGGGAATCCAGGCTTTTTGATACAGTAGCAATGGATCCAAGTCTGTCCAGTTTGGCTCAGTTACAAAATCAGACATCAGAAGTCTACAGAGTACGGTTCGGACTGCCGAAAGGATTATTGGTGTTCCCCTGTCCACCATTCTAGAACTCTATACATCCAGAATGAGGAAAAGGGCTCAGTCTGGATCCCTCACATCCCAATCATCCGCTTCTTTGAACTTTTGCCATCTGGCCAGCGCAACAGAGCCCCAAATACCAGCACGGCCAAGCACACGAACAGTTTCCTCCCACAGGAAATCTACCTCATGAACATTTAAATTTTCTCCCTATTTTGCAATAACAATGTGCAATAACGTTATATTTATTTGCTACCACCTCCATCCTAGTACATCCCTGCATCTCATCCTATTCTATTCCATTCTTTCATCTGTCAATAACATAACAGTACATATCATTTATATTTACATATGTGTATTTTTTTATTCTCATCTTATTTTCATTGTCTCTCAAGCTCTTTGACTCCTTTGTCAACAAATGTGTCATAATTATTAATCGTGCAAAGATATGAAATAGGATTTTGATAGATTATTCATTTGGTTTGTTTGTTAAAATATACTAAATACAGTATATAAACATAATAAAGCAATAATTATACAATATAGATTGCCCTGCTTCAATAATTATACAATAAAGATTGACCTGCTTCAATAATTATAGAATATAGAAAGAAAATTAGGGCTGTGCATTGGCCGGGAATCGAACCCGGGCCTCCCGCGTGGCAGGCGAGAATTCTACCACTGAACCACCAATGCTTTGCTGAAGGGTAAGATCGCCCTCTGGCTTATGAGAGTGGTAGTGGCTTAGTCTTGGGTTAATAATATTTCTTAGACGGTGGGGAAAAACATTTTTTAGACGGTTGACAACCATATTACACAAAATAATAAATTCCTATTTCAATTTTATTTAGGTTAAATGTTACGTTTCACTTCACCAATGCTTTGCTAACCCTAATCCTAACCCTAAACTGAAGGCCTAACCCTAACCCTAGGCTGAAGTCTCCCTCCGGCGTATGAAAGTGGCATTGCAATGGGATATATGGTCACTATAAATCAAATAAATTCAGTGCGTTTATTTAACAATTTTAAATATATATATATGTTTTATTATTTTTTTTAATCTAATTTAATTTGATTTAATTTGAAGTTAAATATAACATTTTAGTTCCATTTGAATCCTGTAGGCTGCCTCGAACAGTAGTCTAGAATGATCAAAACTATCGAATAAATCTGTCTAGAAAAAAAATAATTAAAAAAAAAAATAATAAAATACATAGTGGTATGTGTGTCATCCATAGTAGTATTATGACGTTATTGTGCCACGTTGCAATGCCAATTTCCTAAGCCAGAGGGCGACTCCAACCTACAGCAAGGCATTGGTGGTTCAGTGGTAGAATTCTCGCCTGCCACGCGGGAGGCCCGGGTTCGATTCCCGGCCAATGCATAGCCCTAATTTTTTATTACTTATCCATATTTAAGAAAATGAGAAGCATTGTTTACAAATAATTTATAAGTAAACATCATATTATATCGTAATATGTTTTATCAGGCCACATCACACCACCCTTTCAGACATTCTTTTCCTATTACATCATATATGTTCTTCCTTTTTCAAAGTAGTATTAATAATTAATTAGCTTAGATTTTTACACGCTTAGGTCATTTTCATTGTACCATTTTACTTACTGTTTTATATGTATTTCAAGAATTTCTAAGCTTGACATTGTCTAGGAATGCCACTGATATGTCAAATAATCGAATGAAAAAGAAATGAATTCTATGCTACCACAAAAGTGAAAACAAACAAATAATGACCCATGTAATCAGTAAGTTATACTTTTGCAACTTCAGACCTTAAAATAACTTTTGTCAAGTTTGTTCCTTTATTTTAATTTGATCTAAGTTAAATATAACATTTTAGTTCCATTTGAATGCTGTAGGCTGCCTCGCACGTGACTGCGCCTTAGCGTTAAGTGCTAATATAAATTTGTATTGCCTTTTTTAACAGCAGTCTAGAATGATCAAAACTATCGAGTAAACGCTGTCTAGAAAAAATTAATCATTTCACAGTAGTATGTATAGGTAATAAACAATATATGCTCGACCTCTGGTATTATGACGTTATTGTGCCACGTTGCAATGCCAATTTCATAAGCCAGAGGGCGACTCCAGCCTAC
>JAOTRN010000001.1:25548310-25565626 GCA_028566695.1 Bagroides melapterus
TGGTTCAGTGGTAGAATTCTCGCCTGCCACGCGGGAGGCCCGGGTTCGATTCCCGGCCAATGCACAGCCCTAATTTTTATTACTTTTTTATATTTAAGAAAATGAAAAGCATTGTTTACAAATAATCTATAAGCAAACATCATATTATATCATAATATGTTTTATCAGGCCACATCACACCACCCTTTCAGAATTTCTAAGCTTAAAATTCTCTAGGAATGCCACAGATATGTCAAATAATCTAATGAAAAATAAATGAATTCTATGCTATCACAAAAGTGAAAACAAACAAATCATGACCCATGTAATCAGTAAGTTATACTGTTGCAACTTCAGACCTTAAAATAACTTTTGTCATGTTTGTTCCTTGTCACATTAGCAATCATTAGATGAAGGTGTGACCAAATTGGATTTCTGAAATGATTCAATTCAGTCTAAAGGCTCCTCGCAAACACGTGAAAGTGTCAGTAACTCACCGTTAAGATCAACCTCAGTTTTACTGCCTGTGTCTGTGCTCACAGGAGAGCACATGGTTGGCAATTCGTCATCTTCATCATCCTCAGGGGTCACAAGCTTCATCAGGCTGTTGTTACAGGCGCTCGCTACCTCTTTAGTGTCTGTTCAGGATGGGCTAAGGACACAACACCAACTGGTTGGACAGTTAGCAGTGTTCATCTTACTTTTTATACTAATGACTGAAAAAGCGTCCATGGTAGCTGACACTGCGGTGGCTGTGCTGCGTTATTGGGATTGAAGAAAGCATAGAAAGAAAATCGCTATGGCTGAATTCTGTCTAAAAATTTTAGGCTTGACTTGTGAAAACATTTAGACAATTTCCTACTGCATACAGAAATCAGTAGGTGGGAAGGATACTCTTCTTACGGTCATCGTAGGATAAACAGGGCAGCACTGCCGTTAGAATGCCTGAGGAATAAGGCAGGACCACTCGCCCTGCCAGCTGAATAAACTCTCGCATCCAGGTCATAGCAGTCAGCTGTATAAGATCGTTAGCTGAGGGACAGAGTGAGATTAGAGTTTAGAGTTACACTAGAACTGTTACAGCAATGCTAGCCGGTGGGTTAGTTATTGCTAACAGACTAGTCCACAATTATGTTCCATATGAAGAATGCTGCGTGTTCAAGACACCATTATCATCATGTAGTATATTTCAGCAACAGAGCAGGAGAAAGGATCTGTGGGAGCCAATGATGGTGTTGTGCAACCACTGAAGAAGGAATAAATACATTCAATTACTAAGCTTACCAGAGTGCACTTCCAGAAAATTCTCACAGGTCTTTGTGGGATTATTGTTCAGCTCTGAAAAGGGGAAGCTCCTGAGAAACTAGGACTAGTTTCAGTTTCTGAGGTGAAGTTCATTTTACCAGTCCAGACTCTGTCACTTACTCATTTTGGAGTCATCAGAAACTTGGCAGTGGATGACCAGGATGTTGGCCATATCAGCAAACTTCACACTGGAAGGAGTTTTCTTTATTTCTTTGAGAAATTCTCCCAAAACCACCTCACACCTACAAGACAAAAACATCGCTGTCAAACTACAGAAAGGACGCGAGAGCAGGAAAAAACAGCCAGGAAGCAGAGACATTTATGAAATTAAATAAAGAAAAAGAGTTCCTACATGCGCTTGATCTCTTTGCTGCTGTCTCCAAGGATCTGAAAGAGGCCGTCTAGAATTTCAGGCAGGTAGACCAGCAGGTTGATGTCTGGAACTGATTCCAACACCATGATCTGTGAAGATAATAAAATATTAAAGATATTAATGCAATTTACAGATGCAATGGAATTTACCTCCTTTAAGGAAAAGGATCAGAATTGAAGCCAAACCTCCTTCACTGAGAGTGACACACACAGAGGCCACACCTCCTTCATTGAGACTGACATAAACAGAGGCCACACCTCCTTCACTGAGAGTGACACACAGAGGCCAAACCTCCTCCAAAGAGATTGACACACACAGAGGACACACCTCCTTCATCAAGACTGACACACAGAGGCCACACCTCCTTTAACAAGAATGAGACACAGAGGACACTCCTCCTTTATGGAGAATGACACAGAGAGGCCACGCCTCCTTCACTGAGACTGACACACAGAGGCCACACCTCCTTCACTGATACCATGCCTCCTTCATTGAGCCTGAGCTGAGCTGACCTGCTCTACTCACCCAGGAGATGATGAACTGGCGAGCATACTGGTTATTGGAGTAAATCCTCTCACGTAACAGAGGAACAAATGCCACCAGGTCAAACTTGTTGCTTTCTGTTACAATGTCCTACACAGACAAAAAGAACTCATGAAATGAAGACCACAACTTTATGAATACTGACATTTTTAAATAAACTCCTTCAGGTTTACCTTCAGAAGACGATCAAGCAGCTCAGATCCACTCTTCACGTTGGGGTCTGGATCTGCTGCCAGCTGGAAAACACGTGAGAAGTGTGAGAAACTATAAAGAGTGATATCTGTTGGGGATGTAAAGTGGGCAGGGTCAGAAACAATTACTAGATACTCTGTATTTTTTCTTCTTTGTCGTCATTACCTTGCTGAGGCCGTCAAAGAGGACGTTAAAGTGAGGAAGCACGGCACCTCGGGCCACCTTCACGATGTTGTAGAGAGCCTCACAGGCGTAATATCGCAAACGGCTGTCCGAGTCATTGAAGCACGTGAGCACTGGCTCGATTAGCTCTTTCAGGTACAAGCCAGAATCCTAAAGATACAAAACACAACACATTCACAAACACCTAAATAATCCTGAAGGTCTGATGAAAAGACTGTGAAGCATTTGGAGACAGGTTTAGAGACGGGGCGTACTTTGCCGAGAGCGATGGAGCAGGCAGCCAGGCCGATCAGACCTCCTTTCCGGCTATGTGGGTGCTGTGAGAGCGCAAACTCAGACGCCAGGATCTGAATGACGTGTCTGATCTGAGTTGAGTTGTTCTGAGCTACAAACTCCCTCACGAGTCTGCAGCAAGAAATCAAAACACAAAGACATCAGGCAGGATAACAGTATTACAACGACTAGAAGTTCTGAGATATCAGACACGATACGGCTGTGATATTTTGCTAACAGAAAATCAGTTCTATCGAGGTCGTGTCGTCTATCCATACACTCAAATCAATCAAATTGTTGGCTGAGAATTGACTGTACAAGAACAGCTAACATAAAAGCTGATGGTATCCTCCACTGAGCAGCTTTAAATGAGAAAGCAGTGACACAAACACATTCGTATTTTCTTCCAAGACACAAAGTGTGTATGATCGCAAGGCAAATCACGTGATCTGTCTGATAATTCATAAAACAGCTTATTTACACTCACTTTTCAATCTCCAGTGCGGCCACTTTCCTTTTCTCATACAGCTTGTCATTGAGAGCTCGTACAATGTTCGGGGTCAAAGGTGAAAAATCTTTCTCCGTGTTCATGTTCCCACACTTGTCCAACAAGAAACCCTTAAACCGAAAGCGTCAGTGGGAATAAACAGCAGCTCTTCTGTACGAGATGTGCGTTCAGCCTCTTCATACAGCAGGAACAACAATATTAATGTTCTGAAAGATAGGGCAGGACTTCATCCAAAGGTGTAGAGCTGGGAGAAATCAAAATAATTAACGCCTATTTCCAGGAAATATTACAATGAGATCTGATGCTCAGCAGTGTTTTGGTCTGGTTAGCACGAAGCGGTGCTGCTCTCAACACAACTGCTTTCGCATTTACATAACACGAAAAAAAAAGAAATTTAAACGCTGCTTGTATGCTGATGGGTAAATGTAATAATTCAGGTAGTTCCTCGTAGGACAGTGAAGTAGTATTTGCCTGCTCACATGATTTCTGCGTCCACACCACAGGCTGTTTAGCAGAAAACAGATCGGCTGCTTCCTCATCCGCAGGCTGTGTAGCTGATCACCGAAAAGTGGATTAACGGTCTCTGTATTATTTCCTCCTCAGAGGTTTGATGTCAAAATGTTGTGCTTGAAAATACTTCCTTTTATCATACTGTCCACTTTATTAGGAACACCTCTATTGTAGCTCGTAGTTGAAATTAAAATAAATATTCACCATAGAAATACATGCAGTGAAATGATTCTGACTGACATAAAAATCTAATTTTCATAAGCCAGAATTTACTTCTTTAAAAAAATTAAGAAAGTTCTACAAAGATTGGTGGCTGTAAACAAGTCCAAGCTCTAGTCTTAGCTCTAGTGTTGTATTGGTTGAGGGACTGAATAGCTTCTGGGAAGCTTCCATGATAGCTTCCTTCATGTTCTCTCTGTGCTGGCCTTCAATGAGAAGAAATGCTTCACTGATCACAACAGAGAGAAGAGTCCCTTTTTTGGATAGTTGAGATGGTTATCTTCACTATCTTTCTTGTCTTCCTCTTCCTGCTTGCTGTAGACACCACATTCCTGACTAAGGCCAATCAGACATCAGTAAGAATTACAGTACAGAGGGCAATTTATTGGATCAAGGAGATTTGTACAGAAGTAGAGTAATGGAAGGAAACCATTTAAGGAAAGACAGCGGCTAAGGAAGAACCTTATTATTTCCAGGTGAATTGAAATTTTAACTTTGGTGGATCTGTTGCTAGAGAGCCAGGAAAAGAATTCCAACCAAACTGCACAAAAGGTACATGGCTGGGGCTGTTTCCTACAGTGATAATGGTGAACTCAGAGATCTATAGAGATTATGGATGCAAGTTTGCTTATAATAGTGAAGAAATTATACACACTATAAACTACAGAGAAGTAAACTATGAGAAGTAATGGAGAAGAATTGAGCAGATTGTCGGAGCACTAGTGTGGATAAATTGAAGGTTTTGTTCATTGAAATGTAAACGTTGTCATAACATCCAGCAAAACAACAGATGAAGCATCTATTCAGCATCTAAATACTTTTACTCGTGTAATTTGGAACAATATATCTATTGTTTTGATGTTTTTAAACCTTCTATTTATGGGTGGGAAAATGTTTTGCTTGAAAAGTTAAAAGTGTGGAAACTGAATGTGAAAAATGAATGAAATTCGGTTCGTTTTCTAGGCAGTGAAATTCATACATTTGGAAATGAGTCTTAAGTGTCAATTTTTACCCATTAGTATATTAAAGTCAGCAGAATGAGTCGGGACTCTGTTTGCTTTTAGTGCAAAACGTTTGTTTTGATTTCTGTTGGGATAAGCTTATGCAGCATTTTAGTGGCTGAAATTAATGGCTTCATTTTTTTTAGTTATGAAAACGCACTTGTGGTTAGTCCCTGCAGTTTGACGCAGGAGAAATGGTTGCTGTCTGTCTTCACGAATCTGTTAAAGTCATGTGTGCCATGTGCTCATCATTAAGCCTAATTAGCTCGTTGTATATTTCTAGGATGTTCGATGCCGTTGTTTGGTCTTTTTCAGTCTTGATAGAGATCTTTATCCCGTTTTTGGAGTAAAGAAACCCGAATTTTGCGATGTATAATTGGGAGATGAGAACGTTTTATTTGTCGGTGAGTCATGTCGGAGTTACATAATACACTTTAAGACTATTACAGAGGTGGAATTTTCTTTAACTCCTTTAATTTTTGTATTTTTATTGTCTTATAGGGTTCTATAATACTAGCAATATGTCTTCTGTGCAATCTTGAAGAGGTTGTTGGTAAGAGATTATGAATAAATATTTTCGTCCTGATGTCTGGCTTGCTCACCTGGTTTTTAACCTGAGGTTTAATGTTTGTTCAGGGACTTGCATTCCGTCCAAATGTGTTGATCCAAACACCTGTATCTTATCAGATGACGGACAGGGTTGTAAATGCGCACCGGGTTATTTTGGAGACCAATGTGACCAAGGTGTGTCCTCACTCTCGTTCTCACGCGCGCGCACTAACACGTATCACACAAATGAATTCTTTCCGCTGGTAACTTTTATTCTATATATTTTGACGTGTCATAAACGTGTCATCATTAATGACAGAATTACTGTTAATTCCATGCTGACATGTTCGATACACGGGAGTCTAACTTTTTCATGGATACCCATATTCACGTGACGTCACAATTGTTAATTGCATGTGAAATCCAAAACACTTTCATTTATGTTTTTAGCAGAACTTTGTTACTGTTGCATTCATTTCAGGTGTGAGTCAGGTGTATAGGGTTAGATCCTCTTTCAAATGCCAACCCCAAAGGCTTCACCTTCTACACCCCCAAATGGTTGCGTAGGAATATTGTGTTTTATTTAATTTCCTCCCCTGCGCTTTTACAGCTGTTATGATGAACGTTGTGTGTGGAAAAGATGCAATTACCATCTCGGTGATCGAAGACTTTTTCATGTACTACAAAGTTGGCCTTTTGTCTGTTCACTTGACCAACGCTGAGTGCCGTGCCAGAAGGGAGGTGATCGCCGGTGTTGCGTTTTACACCGTGCGAACGCCGAAGGACAAGTACGAGTTCTGTGGTGGCAAACCTATTGAGGTGAGGCTGTGCATCTGCTCCTGAACTTGTTTCATTCTGCAATATGTTGAATGTAGGTCAGTTTTTCAATCGGTTTTAATCTAGTGTTCCAGAGCTAGGCTTTTACATGGCCAGGTGCTGAATATATAAAAAAAAAAAAAACAAAGTTGAACTAGCGGCGTTATTTCTGCACGATTAGCCAAGAGTAATGAGTAGGAGATCAGTTTGTGTTGAACTGCTGCATTAATCACAATATTGACCATCATTGCTTATGCTGGTGATCTACCAACTAAAGAAGAGTTTAACAAAACTCTGCTGCATTTTATCCAGATGAGCAAAGCTGTTGGAAGAGCTTTGTCAAATGGATCAGGTGTTTTCTTCCCCCCACTGCAATTACCTAGCCTTACAAAACAAAATCCTTGGTCCAGTACCTGACTGTCCAGCTGGATGTTTGGGTAAAATGGTTTTTCTAAAAATTGATACACCTCTTTGGCATAAATGATCCCAATAATACAGCATGGATTTCACTTTTAGGTTACAAATCTTTCAAACTACCGTGCCCACCAATACATGCCAAGAAGAGTAACACTCTGTCTACATCAGCACAAGGGCAGGCTTCTGAGCACTAATCTGAATCCATTTTTTATTCTGAACAGAAAAACATTACACACGTGATTTACTCACTGACACTGATGTCAGATCAGCAAGTGTACGCCAACATCGTAAGAGACCCAGCCATACAGATCGACTTCAAGTGCGTCTACCCTTTCATCCGCACAGTCAGCATGCCCGTTCCCATCGTCCCTATAACAAGGTAATGTAATTATGAACAGGAAGTAAGGGCAAGATGTGCGACCTGTGTTTAAATCTAATTAATATTCATGTATTAACCCACAAGTGTACATATGCTACACTAGACATACATGTGTGGTGTTCACCAGCTGGAATATTTGTCAATTTAAGTGACCAGAGTAATGTAAATCAATTAGCAATCAAATCAATTAGCAATTATTTTGAAAGTGTCTGGTGCAGCAGGTCTCGATCTTGTAAAATCCCCCCTTTGGTGCCACTTTTACACAATGCTGTTGCACATAATTTGGTTAAATTTTGCATTCATGATCTAATATAAAGCCATTTCCTGTGCTTAGTTATCACTTTAATTGCTGACTTTTTTTAAATGAAACGCACATTTAATATCTTGAGCAAAAATGCTGTAGTGAATTCTCCTTTTGTGGGAAGTACCCTTTGCAGTACCACAAAGTACCCCTAGAGGTACGCATTCCCTCATTTGAGAGAATGCTCTAGACCCTATTCTTGGCTCTGAGCTTTCCTCCAGACTTGGACTGTGTTGAACGTTGAATTTTAACAGGCCCAAATGTGGGGAATGTGCCAGTCTAGTAAATAAACTTATTTAGATTTTTAGAGAAGCCCATTTGGGTTTAATTTATTTACCTACGTATATTGGTAGTTTCTAAGCCTAGTGTTTACAGGCATGGATGATCATGGCTTTACTTGTCTTTAATACTTTATTCTACTTTATTTGAACCTCTAAACTAAATGTTTGTTTTTGATAAGGTTTTGTCATTGGACATGTTTTGGGTTTGGAGCTCTCAGATATATGAATGTTGAGGTTAAAGAATGCAAAAATGAAGAATTTGTGTAGAAATGTGGAAGATGCTGAAGATAGAAATGGAAGGTTCGAAGTGAAGTGATTGGAAGAGTCCAACAGCGTGCACAGGACCTGGACCTCGCTCAGCACTCACCAGGCTAGCTTGCTGCTAACATAAGAACAACGTGTCCACTTTGTAGCTTGAATGCAAAGTTTGAAAATGTTTTTAAAAAAAGGGGAAATTTGACAAAAACCCAGTGCAGGGTGTAAAATATTGAGACATGGAGGCACCAGAGCATGATCTGACTCTCTTGCTTTCTTTTGCCATGCAGCGAGGCAGTGTTGCGCATGGACGAGCTGGACGCAACGGTAGAACTGAGCGTGTATAGAGATGAGCGGTACGTGGAAGTCTTCAGCGGCGTGCCAATGGTACACTTCAGGGACCGGGTATTCGTGCAGGTCAGTGTGACTCGGCCAAGGGACTTCTTCAACTTGAGGGTGGACGAGTGCTGGGCCACACAAACTCCCAATCCCAACGACACGTCAAGCCTCACGCACACGCTCCTGCTAGATGGGTGAGCTGGAAAGCCTCGTCTTGGGTTATTTTCTAAATTGGTACAGTAGAGCAAACTAAAGAGAATCAGTTTGAAATGTGATGTAGGAAAACTAATACTATCTGGCATATTTAATATTCCTATATATTCCTATAACTATATGGCAGGAAAATATGCAATTGCTCCTTTTTAGATGCATGTCATTCTAAATATCGGTAAAACAAGTCGGTTCCTGTCCTCCCTTGTGCTCCCTCAACAGCTTCTATCTTTCCCTGTAGAAGTTCAAATGGAAAGAATTAGAAAATTGAAACCACAAAAATGCCACTGTCCTGAAACAGCGGAAACCTCAAAGCACTGGTGCTGAAGTTAAGATTTAAATCCTAGAAAGGATTTAAAATCAATCTATAGTTTAATGCACAATACAAAAAATAATGATGGCAAGTGTCCAAGTTCCTATAGGTCATTACTGCAAAAATTTTGTATATTTTTGGTTATAGGAAAAATACCAATTAACCTGAATAGTCAATCAAGAATATTTTTCTTGGGGGGGCATTTAAGTGGGAAATTCCCCACTTTTAATTCATTCCCACTGTCTCCTTTTCAGATGTGCTGAGGATGAGACTGTCTTGTTTATAACAAAATCGATCACATATCGTAACGGTACAATGGCACAAGGAGGACAAAACGGTGTGAGCTCAACTGTGCGTTTCTCCTTTGAGATGTTTCGCTTCATCACCGAACCCCATGAGCTTTACTTGCACTGTATAGTTCACCTCTGTACCCAAGGGCATGGAGAGGCCTGCATTCCTGTAAGCGCTCGTTCAGTCATTTTAAACACTTGAATCATTAAAGCCTCCTGATTGGTAAGGACTTTGATGTGTGCCCACATTTTCTGCCTTTCTTTTCAGGAATGTAAATCCATCATCAAGAGGGAGGCTTCCACAAAGGAGCCCCTTGAAGGTATTGTGTCTTATGGCCCGATCAGACTTGAAGTGCCTGAGCGGCAGAAGATGAGTAAGTTTGATTTGTCTGTGATTTTTAAATTAGTCTCGGTTTAATAACATTAGTGTACAGGGGGGGTGTATAATCATGGGTAAAATGCAAGTCCCTCGAGCAGGGAACTGCTAGATCGACGCTTTAATTATAGTCTCACATTTAACAATCTGACCCATAGTCAATGTTCAGGTTTTAGTCTTGTTCATTGACACTAGTAACACAAGTAAAATTTAACCAAAATGTACATAAACTTCCTTGATCAATGCACTTCCTTGAATATTTTAAAGCTAGTTTAATGAAATGCCCCAGTGTCACAGATTCTAATCTTCAGAGGTTTTGCTGATGGTGTGTAGAGCCTGAACTATGAAGGATGTCTTGTGATCTATTGCAAGTATGACTGAAATATTTGATGCATAAGTTATGGTGTTTTCCTTTTTAGATATTTTCCCCTGGTGGCTCCTGCATTAATGTTTGTAAAACTTGGTTTTGAATTTGTCCATCTTCCAATTAACCACATCCAACTGAATATTGGCTTCCTGTTATTACCCATTTAATTATCCTTATCTTTCTCTCCGTAGACATGCTTTTCACCATGGTTCTGCCAATGGCTGCTGTTTGGATCCTGGCAATCTTTCTACTTATCCTAATCTACATTGCCAGGGCTGGGAATAAGCGCATGGCTTCAGATTCTCCATCATAATGCACCTGCACCAAAACCTTTTTATTTTATTTATTTTTATGTTCAGTATGTGCTTATACTGCCTTGGTGGTGACTTGTAACTTGAGCGAACTAAAGACTATAATTACAATCTGTTTCCTTGTCTCTTTCTACTGATTTGTTAATGTCTAACCTCCTAGAGTAAACCTTGAATACTCGTGCATCCAAAATGAACAAGTGACTCTTACTCCAGCTCTTATGTGTTGAGTAAACACAAGCTGGTGTAATGCTTAATACTATATGCCTGTTGGTGATACAGTTGTGGGTTTTTGTGAGCATGCAGTAGAGGATGGCACTTTCTGAGGGTGGCGTGATGCATTTCAATTGGCTGGTTTTAATTAGAATTTTATATAGTGCTTCTAACAACGGGGGGGGGGGGGGTAAAACAATGTGTATACACTTGAGTAGTAAGGCTAGATTAGGATATGGGGACAAAAGCTTGAGCGGAAGGACCCTGATCCTCGTTTGGGTGGCAATGGATTATTAATAATTTTTTGCCTGCCACACAAGTAACGTGCTTTTAAATTGGTTGATGGATTTCGAGAACGGGCATTCTGGGCGGGTTTATAGTACAATCTGGCAACCCTGATACGGTTACACTCGCACATGCAACTTGAAACTTTTCCCTGCAAATCTCTACCGGTGTTCAGCAGCACAAGAGATGGCGACAGTCAACAAGTAGCACTTTTTTTCGGAATTAATTGAAACCTAGGTGCATTATGATAAAGGTTTTGGGAGTGAAAAGCGTATGTTTTCCAACCGAGCGGAAAGTGGAATTGTGTTTAGAATAAAAAGACCACAAAAATCTTCAGTTTACACCCGTACCGGATTACATTTGAGAGGGAAATGTAAAGTTTACACGCTCAAAGTAGGACGCAGGGAAACTTTCACTCCAAAAACAACTGCAAAATTCTTTTCTTAGCGCCGCTTGAAGGAAACGGTATTCATCCAGTGCGCAGTTTTTTTCTGAAGGAAATCTCTCGGATTTGATCCTATGACCAGAGATGATTTGTAAAGCTTTTTCCACACCTGCAGTTGTTTTTTCTGTCCTTGTGTTGGTGCTGAAGACAGTCGAAGTTTCGGCGCAAGAGGACGACGACGAGTTCAACGCCGAGGTAGAACAATAAAAATATTTTTCAATATTATAAACATCACAATCATGATTAAGAACGCTGTAAAGAAATATATTTGGATGTATAATCGGATTTAAGGCGTTATAGCAACGTTTACATAGAATCTTAATCTGATTCATCAGATATTCTTTGTTTTATTTTTGTCCATCTGAACACACACATATATATATTGATGAATACGTAAAACAGACGGAATAACACAAGTTGGTTCTAATCTGATTTAAGGCACCATAGCGGTGTTTACATTGGGTCTTAATCAGATGTAAACAAGATTCTGTGACTTTGAACCCGGCTTGTTTTATTTCACTCTATACGTAGATGGACAGTCAAAACAATATCTGATTAATCCGAATTAAGACCCCATATAAACATTTCTATGATATTTTAAAACGGATTATTCTCTTCAGTCTAGAGTTGCACAATCTGCATGCAACAAATGATCAAATATTTAAACGTGAAAAGCATTTAACTTTGTTTATCGGCTGAGCTTCTAACCAACATGCAAAAAAAAAAAAAAAAAAAATCAGTCAGATCTTTGGCTGATACACAAGTGTAAATGATTTCAAGAGTAGAAAAACTGGAAAATGAAAAGAAATTAAGAACTTGATCTAGTGGTGGATTTTGATATATTGTGCACTTCTATGTTATATATATCGGAGTATTCCAATCTATAATAGTGTCACGTTAAATGTTGGATATATTGGACGTCTCCACTCTCTGTGCAGATGAATTAACTTCACCGCAAATGTTTTCCTTTACCTCACATCAGCCTGCTCTTGAGCTTGGAAAAATAACTCTTTAGAGATGAATAGTTACGCTCTGGATTCTGTACTTTTAGACTTAAATCAGAGTAAAGCACAAGCCAGTACGTAAACTAATCTTTCTGACTTAAGAAAAGGCAAGAGTTGGTGTTGAAGTCGTATCAGTCGGATCCTCCCCTCACCGCTTTATGTGCTCCCTTGGGTCGACTTCGAATTGTCAGAAACTTTCCAGCCCTGCTGTGCAGGTCGTGTTGCGATTTCAAGGGTTTAAAAGGTTCACTCGGTGCAGCCCAGAGAGGCACTCAGCATTCCGTCTCCATCTGCGTTCACTCACTTCTCTACACAAACTGAAGGGAGTGAACACGCTGGAGAGGCTCTGTTAGATTTTTTTTTCCACAAACTTTGTCATCCAGAGCTTCATAGCTAAAAGAATTGTTTGGTGATTTTCCCACTTACTTTCGAACACATTCTCTCAGCCAGCTCCTTGCACTGGCAGCTTGACTGTAAATTTTTTGCTTCAGGTGGTATCAAGTTCTTCAGTGAGGACATCAGATTTGTTGTTTATTTCTTACATCCTCTCCTGCGTACCTTTTACACATCATTTGGCTTTGTATTCATTAAAAATGTTTTAGGTCAGATAAAAACTACATTCATCATCAAAATACATAAGCAACAGCTGGAAGATTTGGTTTCGGCTATTCTTCCAGAGGCCAAAAATCTTCCTCAAGTCTCACACCACAGTGGTGTTAATATGAAGCTCATATGAAAGAAGACACTCGGGACTTTAAGAATTTGTCATATTTCATTACTATTTCTGTTTTTCTCTACAATACTAGAGGTGATAGATTCATAGAAAAGATCCAAACAATCGAAAAACGGTTCATTTTTTTTCTACACATATGTTCATCAAATCTCCAGAGTAAATGTTGATCTCAAACCTATTTCTGTTCTCTGAGATGTTCATCTAAAAATCAACTCAGATTTGATAATCAACACTAAAATTCAGTGTAAGATTCTCAAAAGAGGGAAAAACACACGTCTAAAACATACTGACGAAATTTTAAATCAGACTCAGACTGAACATCACTTATTTTTTTACACTTAGTGAAAATGTCCCATAAATCAATTTCCAGTCCACCACCAATCTAGACCTCCAGTGTACTGGCAGAAAGGGTTAATACTTATATTATATTATATTTGATGATGGATTTGCACCAATTAATAACCTCAAGTGTCGTCTCTACTCTGCTGCCCCACTCAGACATGGCTGAGGACCTACGGCTACCTGTCCCAGGCAAGCAGGCAGATGTCCACCATGCAGTCGGCACAGATTCTGTCCACTGCCATAAAGGATATGCAGAGCTTCTACGGTCTGGATGTCACCGGCCAAGTCGACGCGGCCACTCTGAAGTATGACCTTACGTTAACGTTTATCGTGCACTTTTATTGACTCCTGAACATTGAGGTGTGTGAAGGCCCATTTTTTTTAATCCTCTTCCACTCTCATGCTCATGAAGGAATTCTGATCTATCTTCATTTCACTTTTTTTGATGACGTGAAACGTAAGAATTGAGTCCTAAAATGAGGGTCGACCGTGAATCCAATGACGAGAGTCAAATTTCAAGAACTTTCAAGTAGAATTTAAAGAGAAACTCGAGACGGTGGCTCCTGCTGCACTGACAAAATGTTTGACTTTTCTTTCTATGGAAATGATACGCTATGGAATTTCATGTTTAAACGAACTAGACTGCAGCCTTTAATTATTTAAAATTTCCCTCCAAATGAAAGAACAGTGGTCACATGTGTAATGTGGGTTGTTAGTGAACTCAGTGTTTTGATGGTGTAAACGGATATCTTGAACCTTTTTGTGAACCCTTCAGAGCTATGAGGCGTCCGCGATGCGGCCTTCCTGATCGCGTGGAGGTGCCGAGTGAAGGAAGCGTCAGGAGGAAACGCTTCGCTCTGACCGGTCACCGCTGGGATAAAGTCGAGTTGACTTACAGGTGAGTGAAATGAGGAGTGAACGTTTTAAAAATGTGATCCATTTAAGTCGTATTTTAGGTTTCAATCTGTGTTCAGTGTGTAAACCTGCAAATACAAACAACTGCGTGTAATGAAATGAACACTTCACTCAAAGGAGCAGTTTGTTATTCTTAGCGTCCTCTGGTGTCTTCAAGAAGAAATGCTGATGCTACATTGAATTTGCAAAGAATTATTTCATTTTTAATCTCCGTTCCTAGAAATAAAATAAAAAAAGCTTTTAGTATATACAGCAGGAGCAAACAGCAACGTTTTCAGTTCCTTTCATTCAGACATCAGATATGTTCCATTCAGAAAGCTGACCTTTAAAGGATTAGCAAATTTCTTTCCCCCAGCATTCAGAACCACCCACCCAGCGTCAGCCAGCATCACGCCGACGAGGCCATCAGCAAGGCCTTCAGAGTCTGGGAGAAAGAGACTTCTCTACGCTTCAAGCAGATTCCTTATCGTGACATCAAAAACGGCAGCGAGGGGCCGGATATTATTCTGCTGTTTGCTTCTGGATATCATGGAGACACGTCTCTCTTTGATGGTGAAGGTGGGTCTCTGGCTCACGCGTTTTTTCCAGGTCCAGGCATCGGAGGAGACACACACTTTGACATGGATGAACCATGGACTCTCAACCAGCGGGAAGGAAATGGTGAGACTGAATCGATCCTTTAAGACCATTAAACAGCTTTAAAATGGTTTTAATGAGAAATACTCATTCCCATCTGCCTCACGTGTGTCTCCAGGCATCGATCTGTTCCTGGTTGCGGTTCACGAGCTGGGTCACGCGCTGGGACTCGAGCACTCCAACGACGCCTCAGCCATCATGGCTCCGTTCTACCAGTGGATGGACACGGAGAGCTTCTCGCTCGGCGACGACGACATCAGAGGCATCCAGCAGATATACGGTAAAGATTAAACATGTTGTTGTGTTCTTGTCAAGTTCTCCAGAAATTCACTCGAACCCACGTCTGTTTCTCTGACATGTCGATTTAAAGGTCGTCTGCATTTTATTTTGGTTTGTTCTATACTGTATATTAGCTCGGTTTTTGATAATAATCATAAAACCTTTGGGTTAAAATCCCAAAGAAACCTCAGTAATAACTACATTACGTCACTTCCCTGTATAAACTCTACTGTATGCAGATTAAATAGAATGAAAAGCTGTGAAACATAATTGTGTTGTTAATTCCTGGTGAAATCTTTTGGTTTTTAGACTTTATTAGGCTTTCCTATCGTGAGATGCGTGTCTTTGCTCTTTATTTATTCAATCCTCCTGCGATTCTACATCAGCAAACCCATCGTTCTGCTCACGGTTGCAGTTCTGCTCTGATTTCCAGCCGTTATTGTGAATCAGGATCTGGTTCTGTTTTATTCATTGTGGCTCATCTGGACGTCTCATCTGCATGCGCTGCATTGCTGAGCCTGCGAGAACCGGGCTTTCTGCCATTTGGTGCTGCTTGGTGGAAAAAAAAACTTTCTGCACAAGTAGGAGAAATTGTAGCTAAATATTTTACACATTCCATATTTTACAGGACCTCAGGTGGATGCGCATACAGAGTCTTTGAGACCCACCACGACGCAGTCATACATCACTACCACCATCACCACCTCCACCACCACCACCACCACCACCACCACAGCCACACCAGAACCTACGTCCACCACTACATTGCCTGTAAAGACCAACAGACCTCCAGAGAGACCCACTAGACATCCAGAGAGACCCACCAGACCTCCTGAGAGAGCTACCAGACCTCCCGAGAGAGCCACCAAACCATGGGTTCCTCCAGCTGACCCCGCACCCACTCACCGCTCGGACCAAGACGCCCCTGATATCTGCGACGGTGACTTTAACACGATTACGGTGCTCAGGGGGGAGATGTTTGTATTCAAGGTAAACAGAGATGTTCTTGAACGGCTGATGAAAAACCAACAAAAAATTAAAATGTTTTAAAGCTGAATTAATAGTTCCAGGATTTCACATAGTTTTGGAGCATGTTAAAACAAATCCGGTGAATTCCATCAGTTCCATCAAATCAAGTCTATGGTTGCTGCTGGAAATATTGGCACCTCACCAGAGATTTACATTTTTGTAATTTGGTTAAAGATGTCTTTCCAGCTGGTGTCTAAGATTTTAAGGATGAGTTAAGTTTTTGTCTCAGAACAGACGTTTTGAACTCTTTTGAAGAGCTCTTTAGCTTTGAGGAACATGATGAAGTTCAGGACGAACACAAAAAAAAAAAGTCATTTGTCATTTTCATAGTCAGTGTCATTTTGATTCCATTAGGTCATATCCCATGTGATGTTTATACCAAAATATTGTTGGTTGTTGCATAATGTTTGAAGCTGATTTCTAATTTCCTGAGCACCCGGGAACAGAGTGGTCCATTCTGAGAATAGCTTTTGCTTTTCAGAGCTACAAATAGATTTAATAATCTCTATGTCATGTGCTTTTTTGATATGCCGATGCTTCTCATAGGACTGTAATTCTCTCTCTCTCTCTCTCTCTCTCTCTCTCTCATGTTCTTGTTTAAGTTCAGTGTGTTCACTGCAACAAATAAAGGAATAAATGAAACACAAAACATGAATAGATATTAATTAAATTAACAGATGCATGATGTTGATGACCCAGTTTCAAATGAATCTCTCTCTCTCTCTCTCTCTCTCTCTCTCTCATCCTCTCCCTCTCCCTCTCTTTCTCTCTCTCTCTCTCTCATCCTCTCCCTCCCTCTCTCTCTCTCTCTCTCTAAAACAGGGTCGGTGGTTTTGGAGGGTCAGGCGGAACCGAGTTCTCGATAATTACCCGATGCCCATTTCTTTCTTTTGGGTCGGTCTGCCAGAAGACATAGATGCTGCATACGAACGCCATGATGGAAAATTTGTGTTCTTCAAAGGTCAGTAATGAGAAGAAAAAAAACAGTAAATATACACCAATATGTACAGTACTGTGCAAAAGTCTTAGGCACCATATTATCTGTAGTACAAATTTTGTTCTATAAGTTTGTGATGTCTGCATTATTATGTACAAGACCATTCCCTACAAAGATACACTAAAATGAATGACTAAATAACTTTACAGAA
>JAOTRN010000001.1:25660042-25671264 GCA_028566695.1 Bagroides melapterus
ACAGAAGAGAAAATGGTTAAGCACATTCCTGGTGAAAAAAAATAAAATAAACAAAAACAGTGTGTCATCAGAATTAACATCTTAAATTACACAGCTGATATAATCTGATAGATGTACATCAATGTCTGGAGTTAGCTCTGGGTTAAAAGTCACTGCATAATGGTCCAGATAAGTGAATTACATCAAATGAATTGTGTGAGAGTTTGGAAGAAACAAAAACAAAACTCAATCCACACTGGAGTAATGGATGAAAGAGTTGTGAGAAAAACTGTTGACACACTGAGGAGACTTTGAGCAAGACCCTTGATCTTCAGCTGCTTTGCATAAAAGCAGTTTTGTGACATGAGTAAATGTAAAGGAAGAAGACACTGATTCAGTTCCCAAACCCGACTCTGAACCCTGTTAAAAGTGTTGGAGAAATGACAGAGCGAGAGTTATGTTTCTTGTTTGCTGTCCTGCCACGTTAAAGGTCACATCGATGACACGAAGTGCAGAGACATAAATAGTGACGCACTCAGAGAGCGGAAGCTGGACTCGACATCCCAGAATGCACTGCAGCCGTGACCGTCTGGAAGCTGACCGGTTTGAGCCGGACACACCCAAGGACTAAAGTGCTGCTGCGTTGCTCTCCAAACCTAGATTTGACACGAGGGCTAAATCCCATCACACTACGATGAACAGGCAGCCGAACGGAATTGTGGGTAATGTCGGAAACTGCTCACGGAAGGGAAAATTGATTATACTGATGAAATGTTTGAATTCCATGGATTATCAAGTTCATTCTAGATGCTGAGGAGACGTTCAGGAGTCAAATGTGCTTCCAGATCTATAATAATTATAATTTTAAAGATGCTGTATAATATCTGATGTGCACTACTGCCATGAAACGAATCCTGTGTGGTGTTTTATAATGTACCTTTATAATAAGGCCATGTTTTTAAAACGGCTTACAAGACGAACGTGACGAGAACAGTGCAACTGTGGGAAAGTACATCTATAAACCGATAGAACAAAAGGAGGACAGAAAAAGAAAAGAAAATACAGGTCATGGTGAAGAGCTGGTGTTCCTGCTGGTGTTCCTGCTGGTGTATTTGTATCAAAGTAGCAAAAAAATGCCTTCATCCCAGGTAACCACGCTCCTGGATTCAACTGCCTTTAAAATAAACGGGTAAAGCTTCATGTCAGACACAGAGCAAGGCAGGAGAAAAGTTCTGTGCCACTTTTCAGTAGATCGCAGCTTTGGGTAAAAGGATATTATAAAAAAAAAAAAAAAAAAAGAAAAATAGAGAGAGAGAGAGAAACAAAAACATTAAACAAAACGTACAACTCTATATACACACATAAAATCAGCTTATTCACATGGATCTAAAACGCAGCCCAGTCTTTTGAAATAAAAGACGAGCTTCTTTTTGTTAAATACAGGTACGCTACTCTGATCACGTGCGTGTGGAGGTCAAAGGTTGGCGATAGGGACGTCAAAAAGGTCACACAGGCCTTCGGTCTCGTCCAGGTTGTAGATGTAGTCGTGGTCACCCGGAGGTGGCGAGAGACGGAGGAGTGGAGAAAAAACTAGAAAAAAAAAAGGAAGGAAGGAGGGAGAGGGAGAGAGAGAGAGATTGATTTCACACGTTTATCCTTGAAGGAACCCCGCGATAGAAATTTTACTAACAAAATTTTTACCAAAACAATAATAATTTTAATAATTACCTGAAAATGTAATTATTAATTATAATTCTTTAAAAAAAAATTGTTAAAAAGTGAACTATTGAATAAAAAAAAAATACATAAATAATTAAACATAAAATAGTAAATTTTACTGTTTCTACATAAGTAACGAAAAAGGGAAAAAAGCTCAATTTGGAAGAGGAGATGTATAAAATATCCATCACTTTTATATGTAAAAAAGAAAACAAAAAAAGGTTGGAGAGAAGATGAGGAGATCCCCTACAGACATGCTTAAAAAATGCTGAAATCTTACATCCGGTTTGTTTATTTTTGAACCTTTAGACTAGCGTCACTGTGGAGACTTACTGTGGACCAGATAAGGACAGACGACAGGAAAACGTGTAGTTTGTGATTAGGATGATGATAAAACATGAAATATTTATGACAATCTATATTTTTTTCTTCTGTTTGACATGACAACTCTCTTATTAGAAAAAGAAGCTGATTGAATCAGATGATGCTACTTATTATTAATAATAAATGTTTTTAATACCAGATGCACCTTTAAAACCTTAATCCTTAAACTCTACCACCAGAGAAAAAAAAATTAATTAAACTTCAGTGTAAATCGTTGACAGGTTCGAAGCTTCTGTAATTCATCTTCAGGATTAATAGTAAACTCTGTACAGACGGCTCGGTTTACGGCCGACTTTACCTTCTGATGACATCAGCTCTTCCAGCAGATCTGCACTCATGATTTCTGCCAAAACAGGGAACAGAAATAAACACAGACACGTTCATTTATACAGCATCAGCAACAACATGTAATCTTTTAGACTTGTGTTGGGTAAAATGCGTGAGGAATACAAGATAAATACACAGGTCTCTACTGGTTAAATGAATAGAGTTAAATAAGAATGGAAAGTCGCCCACACACACACCCACACACACACACCCACACACAAACACGCCCGCCCACATTTCCACTCATGTACACAATACTCCGCCCCTAACATTTACACTTGTCCTTATACTTTCAGATCATAAAATAAGACAAGCTTGAGCATGATTTCTGGTAACTTTTCAAAAAAATAATTCTTCTTAGCTATTTATAATATTAATTTGCTAAAATAAGTAAACAGAAAAGTAAAGATCTATGATTATAATTTTATCTAGAAAATGAATTGCCATAAAAAAAAAATTCCTGATCCAGATGGAAGAACAAGAAAAATGTATTTATTTATTTATTTTTACATTTTTCCTTTTAGAGGACACTAATCTGGCTCACCTTTTGTAGGATCAAACATTTCTGAAAGTTCTTTGGGGAGATCCAGCACTAAAAAGACATGAAACAAGTAAGCAAAAAGAAATTGAGTAAATAGACATTTTTACTTCTTAGCATCAGTTAAAAGAAAGGGAAAAAAAAAAAGAAAACACAAAACACAAAGGATGTAGACTCACACTCTGAAGGGTCCGCTTTGATTGGTTCAAAGGAGGCTGAGGAGTCGGGAAGTGATGTGCTGCTGTCCAATGAGGCTGAGGACTGAAGTTGCTGACTGACCGCTGCTGGATTCTGATTGGCCGGTGGGTCTGAGGGGGCAGTGCTGTCGGCTTCTGTCACTGTCACACACACAGACAGGAAAATTGGCTATTAGTACTGTGATGAACATCAGTGAAAATGTTCTGTTGATGTTTTATCAGAGTTTATGGCAACAAACATACCCAAATTCTGATTTAGTACTGATTACTAGAACAATCCAGCATATTCCTAATTACTAACCAAATCCACAGGAAGGATTTGAGCACAAAGTTTAGGAAGAGTTAATTAAAATAGATTTTTTTTATTTGAAGTCCACTTTGGACTTGACTTGTACGCATACATTTTCTGTAAATTAAAACCCCTTTGTTCACACACACTGAGCAGGCGAGAGTTTCTCTCTCAGTTGCTCACAGTCACAACACTGAAGTAAAATCTGAATTGCGGCATTGTTTTTGGAAATTTCAAACCAAGTTACATCCAAAGGAAAAAAAAATCCCACAACTTCCTTTTATATTTGGATTGATCGCTGAAATTGAAGGGGGGGGGAGAGAGCGAAAGAGAGAGAGAGACAGGACTGAGAGAGAGTACTTTTCCATGTAACACTAATAATTTAAAAATGTGGGCACGACGTCCAGCTTAAAGTGTAACAACATCCTAGACATTGATGATAACATTAAATAAAAATAGATGTCAATATGTTGTTTATTAATTTATAGATTTTTCTAACAGGATGGTGAACTGGAACATTAATGAGATGATGAAAGCTCAGAAGAGTTTTGTGTGAAACCTGTAGGGGGTGCAGCGCTCGTGTTTGTGGACCTCAGGTTGTTTACAGTTGAACTTGTCGTACTGTTGCCTGCAGGTTTGGTGGGCGTGGCTACGACAGGTACAGACAGAGCGGAAGCCGAGGATGCTGGGAGACTCTGGAGCATGTCTTCAGGAGGTGGAACAGGTAACACGACCGGAGAGGCGCTGGCCGGGTCCTTATTGACCAGGAGAACGTCGATCGGGCCCGAGGAACTTTTCAAATGGATCTGGTACTTCTTTTGTCCGTTTACAACCTGAATGAGAGATGAAATTTGTCAGTCACACACTGAGCAGCACAAAAGTAGTCGAGGAAGTGAAACCACAGAGCTGTGGAAAAAGACCCAGACTTACAGACTCCGGGATCGGCACTTCCAACTGTGTGCCTGAAGGAGCTCGGATCGCTAGCAGAGTGTCACCTACAGGGAGAGGAAGAAAAAAAAAAAGAAAAAAAGAAACAACATGGTAAGATTTCAGCAAGAGTGACTTTCTGCTGTATTGTGTTTTTTTTCCCCGTTTACAATCACAGCATCTAGAAAACAAAGTAAAGACTGACCTTTAAAACAGTTGCAGAGGTCTTGATGTGTCACGTAGGCCAGAGTGTGTCTCGTTAAGGACGAAGAAACATCTTACACACATGGAAGTTTTTTCCTTAATCACCGGCACACTTTTAATCTCTTGACCAAACAGGTTGCAAATTAGAAGGCAAGAGAGGAAGGAAGAACACGGCTGTGTTTACAGGTCAAAGTCAATCGATCGAGGTTCGTGTAAATTTGTGTCATCAAATGAATACGTACACAAACTCAGGAAATAGATGTTCACTATAAACACAATTTTTTTTTTTTTACAAACAATTTTGATCTTATCCAACTTAAACAAGGCCAGTGAGCGAGGCGAGGAGCAACTTTTTTAGGTTTAATTTCACACAAGTAAATTTCTGGGTTCTGGAGGATTTGTAGCCGTGTATCAACTATTACCAGAGACTAGGAAAGAAGATGACGAAAAATTGCTTGAGTCAGAGAAGGATATGGGCTGTTCTGTGAGTCGTCGGTCACATTTTTGATGCTCTGCTGCACCCAGACCCTCTGCTGGTCCAGCTCAAGTTCTCTCCTGTCCAGATCTTCCAGCTCCAGCTTCAGATCGATCAGCTTATCAGCAATCTCTCGCGTGTTGCAGCCAGGACCTACACCTCTACACACAGACACACACAACAGTTTAGCATAAATTAGTGTCACAGATTTAATAAAATTCAAAAATCGCAGTGCTGATTTTATTCTCCTCACTGATTTGTCTGAAGGTTTTGATTCATTTTCTGTACCAGTAAAACACTTGTTATAATATGCTACTCGTACAGCAAACCTTCTACGTGACCAGATTTTAAAGTGTGTTCAGTTTTCTGTGAGATGTTAGTTATTAAGTGTTTATGGAAGGAGTCTCCAGTGTCAGCATGCTGTTATTTTAAAATAATCAACCTTCGAGTCTGTGTTTGTGCTTAAAGTGCTTCCATGCTGTTGATTAGTTTCTTATAACAGCATGAGGCACAGCTTTTAATTCCTGACAAAAGCTTTAGCTTGCCGGTGAGCTTCAGCACTCTTTACTCACTTCCACTGAATGCTGTTCTTTGATTTCTTCTCGATCAGCCCGATGCCTTCGAGAACGTTGGTGATGTCGTATATCCGCCGCTTCTGCCGTACGGCCAGCGTATCAGCAGCCTGAGGGGAAGAGGAAGAGAACAATAATACAAACTGAGTCGTGAAGGCATAGTGTGTGTGTGTGTGTGAGAGAGAGTTTTCAACCAAGAACTCAACACAGAGTGACATTCTCACAGTCAGCTTCCAAGCAAACTCCGAAATCAGACCGATTCTGTATCAGAGCAACCATCAGAAAGAAAATGAGAGCTTTCTGTAGACATGAGCTCCTTCACTGAGCCAAAGGACAGAGCTGTAACAGTAAACATGCAACACATTGATGTATATATTTATATATTGATTTCTTTGTTGTTGTGGATGCGAAACCAGAGGGTCTGCACTTCTTTCATGATGTAATAACGATAAAGTTAATCTACTCTTTGCAGCTTCATGTCCGGTCAAGTTTTGTTTTAAAAGCCACCTTTTTAATTATTATTATAATTATTATTTCTGCTAGGCTTTCAAAGTACAAACGCCTTATTAAGCATTGCGCATGCGCATGAAATAGACCGGTACATGTTTGTTATTTTTATAAAATATATTTTTTAAAAAAAGTTTAGAATAAATAAATCACAACCCTTTGAGGATTTAGGTAGAAATATACACGTAAATCCTCAAAGGTTATTTTTATAAGTTAAGTTTTTATAGGTACTTTGTACATTACCATTTTATTAAACGTCTGTGAAATACAATAAAAAAAAGATTTTCGTTGGATGACAAAAACTATAATTTTTGCACTTAAGATTTGTAATATTTTATCGCAACCTCTTAATTTTGGTGTTTACTTTCAAACTTTAAGGCCACGCTCTTTCTCTCAAGCAGCTATCTCCAATCAAGCAGCCGACTTTCCGGCTGCATCTCAAATGTCTTCACAAAGGTTCACCAAGGGCACTACATAGGGTGCACACGCCAGTCTGATACAGGCGACATAGGGTGCATATCAAGGGACCCCGCTGCTGTTTGGAGCTCAGCCAATGTTTTTTTTTTTTTTACCGTGACGTTTGCATACAGTCGAAACAAGATACGTTGCGCAAATATTATTTTGAGCACTCAGTGTAGAAAAATATAATGATGGATAAGTTAGATTTAGAAAAATAATTATTAAAACATTAAACATCATTTGATGTAGTGAGTTAGCAATCGTGCTAATTAGTGAGTTAGCAAGCGTGCTATTTAGTTAGCTAGCTAGCTAGCTAGCTAGATAACGTCACGCTTACAGCTTTGAGGTCCAGCACTCCATCCTTGGCTTCTTGAAGCAGTGTGACAAACTTGGTGGTTAATAATCCGAGGCTTTTCTCGTGGCGACTCGGTGTGGCCGGTTGTATTGATTCTCCCATCGCTCCTGATTCGTTTCGTCCAGAATCCAAATCCATTCAACGGGTATTTTATTTTCAGCCGTGTTTGTGCTTGTTGGTTGTCCGTCTCAGTGAAGCTACGATTCTGGCGCCTAAACCTTCCGCTTCCCGTTACAGGCCGGAAAACATCGCGAAGCATGAGGCCAAAACTCGAGTCTTCGACCGCTTTTATCCACCAGTCTGGATTGGCTCAGGATTCGGTTCGTTCCGCAGCCAACAGGTCCCCGAAAAGCAGCTCAATAACAACCACAGAACACACACATTCACGCCGAAACACACACACCGGCGGTGCGCTGCTACTTGAATTGACTGAAGCCGTTGGAGGAGCAGTGCATCATGGGATACGATTCTCAAAAAAAAAAAATCGCAAGAATTCCTCTAGAGGGCGACAAATGAACTATTAAGCAAAGCGTCATATGTATACATATGAAGTGTGTGTAGCACTAACCATCACACTTAGACAAAACTTTTCCAAATTGTTATCACAACATATGAAGCACACGTCTATGACGTATTAGGATGTCCATTTTTCCTTCACTGAACCTAAGAGGTCCAAACCTTGTTCCAGCATGACAAAATACAAGCTCCATAAACACAGTGTCACTACACACAGCTCTGACCTTGACCCTAGTGCAGTGAGCACCTTTGAAATGAAATGGAATGCCGACTTCACCTCAGTCTTCCTCATCTGACGTCACTGTATGATCTCACTAATGCTCTGGTAGCTGAATGAACACAAATCCCCACATCTAGTAGAAAGCTTTCCCAGAGAATAGTGGAGCTGATTATAACGGCAAAGGGGAATAGACTAAAGGATTAAAGCGCTGCTGAATCACTGTCTATAGCTAGACATAACTCAAGGGATAGATCCCACTGCACCGATATCAGTAGGTAATCAAATGGAATAACAGGAAAATGCTAGTGATAATAGAAACACAAGAAATTCTGCTCTCAGGTTTTTATTCTAAATTACATTTTGGATGCTGTTGACGATCACATGTTAATTACGTATGAAGACTGATATGAATGTCGTTCAGGGTGGAATTTTTACTATTAAGAGCTATGTTTGTGTAAAAGAGATATTTAACCTTGCTTGGAAAACATATAAAACTGGGAAAGAATGAAAATGAGAAAATGCGTGTGAGATTGTGTGTGAAAGTTTGACATTAAACACATGAATTCCATGTAAAGTTTCCTTCCTACAATAAACTTACAAAATACTGGAAAATAAGAGTAGATTTGGTAAAACATTCGCTCATGTCACTCATCCTAACAGCCTTAGTGTTAAAGTGTAAAGTGAGTTCATGTTATATATTAACAGAGCTCAACAAAGACCCGTGAACATTTATTAACCCTGTAACGCGGCTCATATCATATTTGCTAGATGAGTTTCTGAGACCTCTGCACTGCCCATGTTAGCAATAGTTTCTTGTCAGTCTTGTTGTATACAATTTGGGACTTGTCTTTATCCACTTCTCACATGTCTACTGTGGGAAATGTAAAGTTCATCTTAGCCTGAACAAGGAGAGAAACTGTTTTTTTCCCCATCCACAAACTCCGTAAAATAATAATGTTGTAAAAAAGGTTTGTTTTTGTTTTAAGATTTGTTTAAACATTGTAAATATAAACATTCTTATGGTCAGTAAATTTAATATAAATATAAATTTTATATAAATACGATATAAAATCATGTGTGTAATTATTACAGATTTTCTTTTTATATTTTGTTTATAGGTGCAGTAAACACTTCAATTTCACTAAAAATGTCATTTTATGTCAGTTATGTCAGGCTTTATAGGGTTAAAAGTCAAGTTATAGTAAAAACAGGTTTTGTTTCTTTCTCTCAGGACTGGGCAAGTTATTCTATTCCATGTTAATACATGTATGTGGTAGATTTTATAGATAGTTTTAACATTTTACTAGATGAAAAATTCATTGAGAATTTTTAAAAGTCATTTAAAGTTTTTTTTTTAATTGATCCCTGTTTTGAGGGCACGTTTGATTTTGGGCACAGATTCTATCATTTTTATGCGAGTTAACCCATCAGTGTCTTTTCCTTGCTCGGGCACCAAAAACGGTGAGGAAAAGAATTCTTTTAAAAATCCAAACGACCAGCACCATCGAGAGGAGACACACTTCATGTTTTGGAATCCTGTTGTCTGAATCTGTGAGTAGTCTATATGTTTGTTTTTACTGTATAAATAATTAACCAGCTCTGTTTACTGCGTAATTGTGATTCAGCAGTTACACCTTCTTCCATTGCTCCATGGTCCAGTTCTGATGCTCACATGTCCATTGTAGATATTGTCGGTGGTCTACACAGGGGCATCATGGGCACTCTGTCAGTGGTTTTAATGTTATAGCTGATCGGTGTACATACCCCGGTCCCACCAGGATTCGAGCAAAAAGCCATAGAAAGAAATGATATATTTTTTTCTATACTGGTTGATTAAAAGAAGAATCCTGTTCTTGCATTTTTCCCCCCAAGTTTCCTGAGTAGTTTTTCCCCTCCTAAGTATTATCCACAAAAAAAAGCACAAAAACAAGTTTAATCACAAATTTTAAAGAAAAAAAATCACGCATTTTTCTCTGCAACAATCCAAAAAAAAAAAAAATCAGTGAACTCTACAAAAGTGTGTTAAAGGTCTATCCTCAAAACACAACAAAGCACAGAATAAAGTACAAAATCATTTGTTCTGTAAACTTCTAGCGTCAATGATTAACGAGCTGTTTGTTGTAAGCTCTTATATTCCAAAGGTTTGTAGTGTATAGAACAGAGCAGCGGTCATCATGCTGGGCTCCTGGATCCTGCTTGTGGTGTGCATCTGCCTTCTCTTCCTCTTCATCAGTATCAAGAAGCCCAAGAATTTCCCTCCTGGACCACGACCAATCCCTATATTCGGAAACTTGTTTCATTTTAACCTAAAAAATCCTCTGAAAGACTTTGAGAAGGTATAGTATCATAAGCCATGTGCTCATTCTTTTAGAATCATTTTTATGCTTTCAAATAACTTTCTAACATAGGTATTAGTACATTACTTTTAACAATAATAATATTTGTAAAGATTTGAGTTGGAAAAACAATTCAGTTCAGTTTATTTGTGCAGCACTTTTTGTTTAGCGAAGTATACAAACAGAATAAAACTGTAATTTAAAATTTACAGTGAAATTGTTATTTATCCCTAATGAGCAAGCCTGAGGTAACGGTGGCAGGGAAAATTACCCTGTCTTTGGGTCTTTGACGCATAGACGACAAATTGATAGATTGACAATTAAAAAAAAAAATGATGTAGTTGAGTTTTATCCAATGATTTTCAGGCTATCTTGTTCTGCCCTTGGTGGACTCAGGCTGTCTACGGGGTACCTGTAGGGTACTATGCTATACTTTTCTACTGTAGAAGAGGCCTACAGAGCACTCTATTTTAATTTCTACACTGGGTGTCACCTTAGAGGGCATTTCATCCTGTTTATCTACTTTGAAGGCCTGCTGTTAGAGCACTGCAGCGTATTTTCTCTATCGTATGATACCCTCGAAGGCACCTTATGTACTGCAGTAGAGGCTCAAGTGGTTAAGGCTCTGGGTTGTTGCTCAGAAGCTCAGAGTTCAAGCCCATGCACTGCTAAGTGGCCCTAAGAGCCCCTGTGCTCTGACACCAACCTCCCCAGCTGAGATGCCCCCAATTTCTTAGCAGCACCCCAGAGGGGACATTTGTTATCTGGGTTGTTATATTCTAACCTGTAGCTGTCCTCCTACTGCTGTAGTTGTCCTTCTTTCATTTTGTGTCTCTGACAGCAAAATGGTGTTAAAATTCTTTAACCAAGCAAAAGACATCAACACTTTTTCAATGCGTAGTATATTTATTTTTGTCTTGAATAACACGTGCTGTATATCATGTGTTCAGTTTGCCGAGCAGTATGGAAACATTTACAGCCTGTATATCGGGACGAAACCGACCGTCGTTCTGACCGGTTTAAAAACTATAAGAGAAGCTCTGGTGAACAAGTCTGCAGACTTTTCTGGACGGCCAGACTCCCTGTTTAAGGATGCAGCTGAAGGAAAAGGTGAGATATGTGACTATCAAATACACATCCCAGCAGACCGACACAACTGTATCACGTTTTGACCTGAAACCAACTTATTAACAAGAAAAGAATTTCATTCTGCTGTAA
>JAOTRN010000001.1:25848752-25868025 GCA_028566695.1 Bagroides melapterus
ACCGTTAGGGGAATTCCACCAGATTTAGACTAAGACGTATTTTCCACCAAAGAGAGAGAGAGAGAGAGAGAGAGAGAAAGAAAATACTTTTAATGTATGCTCCATTGGACATCACAGCTTTACATTATAGCCAAAACCACACAGAGGCCATACTGTAGCTGAAGGCTGCAGCAGATCCACGGTGTGTGTTTGCATATTGTGACATGATGAAAGCATCTGAAACGGTTCCTGTTTCGTGTCGTTACAGGAGGTGCCGAGCAGCTGGCAGATCTTGGGCACGGTGCCACACAGGTAAGAGGTGATGGAAGGAAACCACGCCTGTTTGATTTGAGCTGGCAGACAGCTTCGCTTTGTCCCAGATGTTGACTTGTTACGGTCCATCCGTGATTCAACGGATCCTCGGAAATTGACGCTTTGTTAAATTTACACTAGGATTCTTACGGCTAAGATGTTTTCAATCCGCTATATTTACTGGAGAAAAGGCAGTTGGTGTGTGTCATGACTTAAACCGGATGACGATTAGATAGTCTGAATTTTATTGACTCGATAATTTTATAACGTCAGATAATCGGTGCAGAAGTCTGATGTAATTATTTAGACGCCTTTAAATTTTAATCAGTTGAATAATTTATGTAATTTATTTAATTTAATTCCCCCCCTATGTTTAATTACAAAACAATTAAAAACAAGGCCTGTCATTTTTTTTTTTGAGCTTTTTTTTTTTTCTTTCTCTACCCATGTGTATTGCGTGAGGATTTTTTTTTCTTCTTCCCATAGGTCATATATAGTTTATCTACATGCTGTTGGTTTCATTTACCAGTATTCAGAAGGTGTTGCACTAGAAAAGCGCTGTCAGCATTTAACGTTTTGTATGCATGAGGCCATTTTGACCCAGGAATGCTTTTTTGTCAGCGGTGACTCATTCGATTTTCCCATTAGCATCTCTACTGTCATCTTTGTGACTGCACTTTGTGGTAAAAGCGAGCAGATGAACGAAGGCGAAGAACAAAACCGTGCAGTATTTAGTATGAACATTTGTACAGTCTCATGCCTAGATGAGAGATTCTGGAATTGAGAGATGAGAGATTCGGTTTGGAGTTGCATGAAATTTTTTGCTGTGAATTGATTTTATTAGTGCTGGGCAACGAGTGGAAATTTTAATTTTAAACTTTAATGATGTTCTCTGCTGAGAAAATTCATCTTTGTAGTGGTTACAGATAACTTTATTTCTGTGTGAAGAGATTTAAAATGAAAATGTCCATTTAAGAGTTCAGTACATTTTAATGTCCCCGCTAGTTCTTTTCTGTTCCGGGTTCGTGTGAACGCTGCAGCGGCCTTAGCCCCACCCCCAAATGATCTCAACGGTTCAGTGAGCAACAGACTTTCAAATTAATAGTAATTATGTCCAATTCATCATAGTATATATACATATGTCCAATAGTATATCATTCATTCATCCTTTTATTCACTCGTTCATCTTCACTAACTGCTTTATCCTATCCTGGATCTAAAACCAATCCATAGACTAGAATTCCAAGTAAGAATTCTCTCCTCCAGTCCATCACACAGCACCACAGACACATGAGTGATGTTTGGGAAAGTATCGTCATGTTCCATGCCGACAGACTCAAACCCAAAATCACTGACTGGTTTAAGAAAATCAAGCAGCAGGTTAAGGGTGTGTACGCTTACACAACCCGGTTATTGTAACTTTTTTAAAAATGAGTTTTCACACTGTGAGTGGAAAAAGTTCAGACGTGATTTATCTTTTTTTTTTACCTCACAAAAACCTGCTGTTTTAGCAGTGCGTTTTAGACTTTTGTTTTATTATTGTTTTTTATAGTCATTGTACCTCAGGCAAACCTCTACATGTTTTTGGAGAGTGTGAGGAAACTGGAGAATCTAAAAATAAAACCCCATGTGAACATGGAGAGGTAGAACATTTAAAACACCAGAGCGGTGATATCCCAAGCTCCTAGCATTAAATGGAGATGCCGTGTTTGTTTTCTACTAAATATACAGTATATAGTTCTGAAAACTCCAGGACTAAACTCGGTATGTATCATTTATGTCCTTAATTTATATATTTGCGACAATATCCATTGTCCATCAACAATAAAGGTGTGACAAATAAACTAGAAATGAATTAAATAGAATTGAACTAACCACAATGAAATTTGTCTGGTCCCGAGAGCGAAAACGAAAATTTGCATTTGAAGTTTTAATAACAGACTTTTAATGATGGAAATTTAATTATAGCCGGTTTTAAACCTAAAACTAAATTTCTTTCCTAAAAACTACATTAAAAATTAGACCTTTACTGTCTCGCACGACAAATCGCACTTACTCATGCTAGCAAGATTTTACCTGTATTTAGGCAGAGCGACTTATTTCTTTAATAAGAGTATGTTGTAATTATGATTAAAGTTTAAACAATTAAAACATTTCAACATATTTTCCAAAAATATATTAATGCTTTTTTATAAAAATAATAATAATAATAATAAAAATAATATTTTTTTTCCAAAAAAAACCTTGCTCTGCTGTCGTATTACCATCGTGTTAATACGTGATCATTTTATTCTGTATGAAACTTCTTGTATAGCTCCCAGTATGAGTCAGAATATCACAAATGATCTGATACTTTAAGTCTTTTTCTGAACTACAGCTGTATTCCTGTAAATGCTTTCATATGAAGTTTCCCTCCATTCTATCTTTAGATCCATGGTGAAACCACATTTTTATTTCTGTACTTCTCCATTGGACACTACACGTCTCTAGCCTGACAGTAATTCATTGTAAATTCTGTATGAGGACTGTCCATAAACCCTGTGTAATAATTTAGCCCACTGACTTTTAGCTAATCTTGAATTTTTATTTTTTTTTTGGTCTGGAAATTGACTTTTCTCTGAGTGCCAACACGAACAGCATAAAATCAGACCTGTAAGCCAGAGTGTGTGTGTTTGAACTGTAATAAAAGACGGTGCCAATGAGGTCTGCAAATATGATTTGGAACAGACTTCCTGTCTACTTACTTAGGAGAGTTTTTCTCACCTTCATCATTTTTTGAAGCTCTTTCAGCTGTTACGTTTCAGCAGGAGGGTTAGGTTATAGATGTGTTCATACAGTACTCCATGATTGATATCCATTACTTTTAGATACCGTTGGATGGTTTGCTTAAGGATTTTTTCTTCGAATACGTCCAAAATTTTAGCTTGACGTTAGCCTTGCAGTGCGTAGTTATGCCATTCGGACTTAGAAAAGCCCCCGTGACTTCCTTATCCCCAGATGTCCCAAATGATCCGAGTTACCCAGATGATTTTACAGTATGGAACATGACTGTGTGCCCCTACAGAAAGTGTATGACGTGTAGTCTTCATGTAAGTTGGTCTGATTCCTCTGAAGGATGACTCTGCACTTCCAAGCGTGACTAGTAGCAGTAGATTTCTTTTTCTTTGGCTGAGCCTGTGTAGCTGTTTGCCACAGCTGAGCTGCGCAGTTTCCCCAAATTAGGGATGTGCGATCAAGTCAGACTGCCATACAAATTTTTCTTCACTGCTGTTTGTGAGGATTTAAAGGTCGTGAAGTTGCACTTCCTTTTCCATCATTCCTGCTAGTCACAGTGAAAGTCAGCGGAGAGACAAAGTTGTCACCTGGCTATGAAATTGTCAAACGTTATTACAGCTTCAACGCTGAATGTCTTCCTCACTTTTTAACACCTTTTAAACTCTGATGTGTCCCATTGAGAAGAAAGACTCTCACCCTCATGCAGTTTTACAGTAAGGTAAAACTGCTAGGTCACATTTTGACTGCTGTACTATAAAATACAGTGGTGTAAATGCTTCCCTATAACTATTTATCATGTTTTATAGGTCCTACCATATCCTGTCTCCCGCAGTACATCGTAGCCCAAAGGATGAGCTCAGGTGATAAAACTGTTGCATATTTTTACCACTTCCTTTGGAGGCTTTCCTGCTGTACTCTTGCAGCCATCTTGAGTCCAGTTTGCACAGGGTTTATGAGTCTGTGTTTTATGGGCAGGGATATCTGTTTAAAGGAGTGCTACAAGCAAACTCTAAGCCTCACCTTATCCACCCTCAGTCAGTCCTGCACCATGTGGGATAGGCTTCCATTTCAAAAAACCTTTACCCTTCAGTGCAGAGTTTCACACTCAGCTTGGTTTAGCAGCTGAAAAAAAAGGAAACATCTGTGTGTCTGTAGCACCGCTGCACCAGATCACAACAACCAGCACCCAGAGGAGGAAGAGTGCTGCAATCAGGCCTCGAATGTGCTGAAGCAAACACTGCCTATGCCGTTATGCATTTCTACCACAGATCATACAGCTGTATGGGTGCCTGTGTGTGCGGATGCATGTTCGTGTTTATGGGTCTCTGGGTCTTGCAGAGTTTATAATAGATAATTTGAGGTAATTTTACCTTTAGCAGGACATCATGCACAGACATTTATAGGCTCCTTTACACCTGGGGAAATTTAGCATAGCCAGTCTACCTTACAGGAATAGCATGAGAAACATCACTCAGCAACCTGAGGACCAGCAACCTAGGGAACCAGGGAGTCCGCAATGTTATCTACTGTACCATTGTACTGCCCTAACAATGCCCTTTTTCAGTCCTCTGAACCATATAGGCACATATTGTCAAGATGTATTTTTTATACCAAAAAGAATTAGGAGGATCTAATCTAACCTGGTATTTACAGTTTCATGCCATACTTCTGCAAATTTGCTCCAGTGGTCTGTGAAGAATGCCCTGTACTCTGGAAGAGCATTTTCAAACAGTATCCATTACTATTGATCCAATACAAAATAATTATTTTTTGGAAAAATTTTTTATAAGCATCCTCAAGCAGATTGTCCCCAGTTTTACAAACCGCTGAGTATCCAGAAAGATCTTGATGTTGCTTTTCACCCATATAATTCATTAGTGCTGCACTTCATAACCCACTTTCATTCTCAGCTGGAGAATGATAGAAACAAACAGCTCAAAGTTTGTACACTGTTATTTGTAGTGGGTTCTACAGAGAGCTCATCATCCTACTGCTACAATTAGAGTGCTTAAAACTGTTTTGGTGACAAGTTGCCTAGGGAGGAGGCTGTTTGGCATAAAATGTAGGACCTGTGAAACTCTGCATTGCAATAGATCCCACTCAGGCTCATTAATAGCAGCCAAGTGGGTAGGTTCAAGTAGACATTAATAATATTAATAATAATCCAACAGGTTTTTCCAACAGAGAAAATGCTTGCAAAAGAGACCGTGTCCTTCCCAGAGTCAGCAGTGGGAAGAATCAATAACTTTTATAGCCTTTTTAGTGTCTCTTGCTGCAGCCCCAGTCCCTGGGGTATTTGCAATATTAATAGGGCTCTTGATAAGCTGGCTGAGGTCCAAACACTTTGCTTGTGACTGTAGATGCTCTCTGTCTCACAAGAGAGATCATGGGGTACAAAATGGACTTTCCTTTTACCAGAATTTACTTCGCCTGCAATATCCTCTGGACTTTGCTATTAAAGACGAGTGACAAATGAGCACATGGAAAGGTGGCAACCCAATAAGTGACTCACTGCCTTTCTGTTGCTGCCCAAAGTCAAGGCTTGAGCCCAAACCAGTGCCTTTTTTTGATCCAGGGCCTTGGGCAGGGAGTGGACAGTGTCTCACCTGAGTTAATCCACAAATCAAGATCTCTCATGTGGATCTGGACTTTAGACCGTTCTAAATTTGGGTTATGGGTAACTCTGTCAATCAGAGATCCTATTTTTGCATGGAATGCTTGTAAGGTCTTGAAATAGTGCAAAGAAAATCATATATTACAGTAGGTTAGAAAATAAAAGCTTCTTGCTTGGTTGGCGTACATGATGAGAGAGCACACACACGAGAAGCGATAAAAAGACACCCAAGAGGATCTTGCTACATTCCTTTTGGCCCCGACCCTATTCCATATCTCCCTGAAATGGGATGAACTCCATTGGGAAGGGCGGCCATCACTCTGCTGAACAGCCAGCATCCTACTGTACATACCGACATACCAGTGTGATGAAGGTGAAGGTCCCTTAGAGAGTCGCCGGCGGGTAGCCCACCCAGTGCCGCTGGCCCACCGTGGCTGACCTTCCTGCGTTCCTGCCCAGTGTCCGGCATAGGATCAAGGGCAAGCTATGTGTCGGGGGACCGGCCTAACAAGCAATGCGGCTTCTGCAACGCTTTTATGCTTTGGCCCAGGAGTGCAATTTCTCCAAAAGCTATTTCCTGCAGATAAGACCCAAACCATTCCTCCTGTTTTCTTGTTATGAAGTGGAGGAGAGGGGGGTTAGGAAAAGCAATGGCAAGAATTAAGGTTTTGATTGAAACCAAACGAACATGTCTCTATATCCTTTAGCATAAATTGTAACTTGGCCCATACTGCCCATACTGATAAAATGTGTATATCAGGTACGTTCCCTGTGCCGTATTATGAAGCAAAAGGACTATGACATGACTGGCCAGTGAAGTGTCGATGCTTTCTGCTTTGGCCCGAAGTGCCTTCATCATGCCTGCATTACACTATTACTCTACTCACCCAAGACCTTGCAAATTGTTTCCAGCTTTAAGGGAAATCTGTTAAGATAGTTTGCAGACTGTGATAAGAAGTAGGTTTTAATATATACAGTGTCCTGCTCTGTCTTTTTCCCTCTCCCTCTCTCTCTTTGGTGTTTAGTCTGCAGAAAGTCCAGTATTACGGCAGTATTTACGTCTTATCTTTCAATGTTTGACCTTAAAGCAAGTCGCTATGAACCACATTCCCACAGTCAAGAATATCACTGATCCAAAACCTTGGATAACACATGCTTGAGTTTCCTACAGTAGTTGACAGTAAACAGAATCAAATAAAAAAAATGTATATGAATTATGTAATTGCTCAAGATATACAGTGTGCATGTGAGCAAAGACATGTAATACCTTACTCCGGTTGAACTCAGTCACTCTTCCTGAGGGGAAAAACTGGGCCAAAGGAGAAGTTTGTGTGTTATCGCTCCATGTGTGTATGCTGTGATCGCAATCATTCATAAAATCACTTGCTGGGAGATTTTAGGCATCCTGGTCTTTATCAGGCTGCCCCTGGCTATTAGGCTGGAATGAGAGACGGTCATCACGAGCTCATCTCCTAGATAGCACAGGGGTCTACAGGGATGACACCATCAAAGCCCTGACAGCTCTCCTTCCTCTTGCTCTGCCTCTGTTTACTGTGTATTCTCTCTACACCCACAATACATTTTAATTGATTGATTTCTCTGACTATTTTTTGATTGATTTCCCTTCACTATTTTTGGGGCTTATGTTCTGTATGTGGTTGTCTTTCTGAAAGTTACTACTTCTCTTAGCAGGCCCTTTGCTGGCTTGGCTTTTCAAAATGTAAATAGTGTAGAGGCTTTCATATTACCTCAGAGGATAATTTTAGATGCAGGACCAAGTGTAGAGGGAAACAGAAGCAGCAAACACATAGACCCATCAGCAAATTTTGTGTGTGTGTATAAATAACTATGGTCTAATTGTATTAGAGAAAACAAAGTTTTAACCACAAAGAGATAACTGGAAGCCCATTTATGGATGCAAATATTGGAGTAAGAAATTAACAGTTTGTGTGTTGTGTATCTGTGAGCTTTTTGCGTTAAAACTTATATAGGTAGCAGCTTTGTGATCATGTTCATGTATAAAACAATTCATCTCTCGAGGTATGCATTTCCATGTAATGTTAACTGCAGTTCCTTTTATGTAATTATCAGCTTCAGCCTCTGATATTTAACAAGCATACTCATACTTGCCTTCAGGACAATAAAAATATGTTGTTTTCTCTTACTAATTGAATATCAACCAGCAGTAACGTTTCATAACCAAAGTTTCCAAAGTTGTAGTTGTCTTCTTTATTTATTCTATCCCTTCATTAAATCCTTCAGAAATATCCTAGGTTTTTTTTGATAGTTTTTTTCTTCCAAAGCTCTTAAAAACCATTTTGTCGTTTGCTTTAGGTTTGAACAAGGCAGGCTGTTCATGAAGAAAGATCAAAGTCATCATCACCTATTCACTGTCCCTCTCTTGTCCCTCCATCCACACACCTCTCCATCGGCATGGAGTGTCCAACCGTTGCACAATGTGTCCTCTTATAAGTCCGACTGAAAGCCTGGAAGCTTCAGGGGTTGGACAGCATCTGACCGAGGGCTGTGAGGTTCAGTGAGTGGGGTGTTCCCGACCTCGTTCCCCTCCAGGAAGATTACCTTCAGCTGCATCCTCAGCCAGCTGATGACACACATCTGGGCTTCTGGGCCTCAAGCCAGCCTGAAGACCGAGTCCTCTTGCCGCCACTGCTTCTGCTGTAGTCATCATCATTGTTGGATGTTCTTCTTGTCAAACAGGAAACGCCTTTTTCCCAGCCTTTTTGCACTCTGCTTTTCAGAAGTGAAGCAAGACCTCTAAATGTCCTGACTAAACAACGAAGCAAGCAATGGGCTTCTCTGTCTCTTTCTCAATTAGGCATACCATAGAGGAAGCTCTTATATATACAAAATGTCTTTAGGTTTGGCACTTTTTGTTCTGATGGACTCAAATTGTAGAGCAAGTGCTCGGCCCAGCTGTTCAACTGTCACTTTGCTTAACTTCACCTCACATTTCAGGGGAAGCTTTCGAGGTTGTTGAGTGACCCGATGAGCTTGATACGGTTGATGTTTGCGTGGGCGTATCGCTTTTGTTACAAAGGCCCAACATGAAGGAGCCAAACTGCTGTTTTTTTTTTATATGCATTCAAAGATGACTCATTGTAGTTTAGTTTCCACACAATGCCTGTGTTCTCATTTTGGTTACAGCAAATGCTCAATGTGTTCTTCACTGCAAATGAAGTTGCATGCGGTAGTTGCACCTTGATTTATGGGTTATGAACTTGACTTATCTCGGACAACACTTAAAGGTGGGCTTAAACTGCAATTTGTCAAAATATTGCAGTCCGATTAAAAAAAGGACCAGACTGAAGCTGCAAAACAGTGGCTTACTCTGTCCACTGTCTGAATGGTGGCTCTTTTCTTTCCGATCACACTGTGCTCTGCCAAGCATCAGCAGCTACTCACCAGCCTGAACTGTTTTTTAGAGCGCTGATGAGCTCCAGTGATGATGATTCTCTAGTTTTTCCTGTCCACCCCATCTACTGCAGCAACTTCCTGCCACTGGCTACAGTGTGGCCACAGAGGTGGATGTGTCGTGAGAAGAGCCTTCCACCCTGACCACAAAAGAACTGCCCAAACATCTCCCCTCATCCTTCCTTCCTCTGAGAACCCTGAGCATGACATCATAAGCTTGGACCCGAAAAGGGAGTTATATGAGGAGGGAAGCGAGAATGGACAAAGGGTAGGAAGGGATGATCAAGAAAGAGAAACTAACTCTGAAGTCTCATATTTTGATCAGATGAGCTGTATTGTTTTTAGTATGTTATGGAAATATCCTTTTTTATTTCAGAAACATATGTTTTTGCCAATCTGTCTTCCTCCTGTGTGGAATCTAATAAAGCACTGAGGCTAATAATGTGAATTAAGTTCAGAGCTGGAGAGATGCAGCACAAGGGCTCTTTTCAGCATTTCTCCAGGGCCCAGACTTTTTTCTTTCAGTTCACAGGAAAGATTTCTGTAATGTGAACACTCTGCTGTGCTGAGCTCGGCTGTGCACTACCTGTGTGCGATTTAAAGAAGTGTGATTGCACGTGACTTTGAAGTGCTTTTCTGTGCACTTTTGTCTCAGCTGCAAGACGTCCGTTTCCTCCTCACTCTCAAGAAGTGAAGGAAAGGCTGATTGTGCAAGGGACTGGTTGAAAGTGTCAGATGCCCTTTAGAGAGGGTTAGGGTTCGGATCATACCATGTACCGTACTCAAGTATGAAGGGGGGGTGTTATGGCAGGCTGCAGGAGATGGCAAAAAGAAAGTGAGACACAGTTAGCAAGAGAAACTGAAAGAAACAGTCTTTTAGCCTTTTGCTTTTTTAATAAAAGGCAGCCTTAGTAGCAACACACTCCTAACACTTTTTGGGAAACACCAGCATAACCATCAATTTTAGCTCTTGTCATTCAGGGCCATCTACACAGCAGCTGGACAGAGGAAGTCTGAACTGCAGGGCTTCTCAGCCAATCAGCTGCCTCCAGCTGTCCTTCTTTCAAACACAATTCATGAGAGTGGCTGATGCATGCTACTGACAGCGGTTCCTTCAGCTGGCCTTCTCAGTTCTTCCTTCCTAAATTCTCAACTGTGCAGACACATCTGCCACATCCCCCTCCAGCAACTGACCTATCTTTCCCTCTCGCTCTCCTTTTAGCTTATACAATCCTTTATTTGCCTGCACCAAGATTCTTAGATCTCCCCCCTCACTTTTTTCTGACTTCCTTACTGCATACTACCCCTATATTTTATTCAGTTCCCCTCAGCAGAGCCCTGCTTGCTTTTGTTCCAGGTGTTGGTGATTGGGGTCAGAGGGTGGTGAGGGTGGGGGTGCCCAGTCTCAGTATAGTGAGGCCAGTGGTGGATCAAAGCTCAGCTCTGTAAAACGATCTGAAAGAGTTTCCCATTAGCATCCATCAGGGTACCCTGAAAGCTCCCTGCTCAATCGAGGGAGTCTAAGGGCCCCCCAGAGTGGGGGGAAAGGAGAGTGAGAGAGAGAGAGAGAGAGAGAGAGAGAGAGAGAGAGGGAGGAATTTTGTAAGGCAACAAGAGGGGCAACCTTGCTGAAGACATACAGGAGCACCATACATTCACTTTCTTTTTTCCCTGTCTTCTATACTATTTTATAAGCATTTATGTTCATCTCTCACCTTCCTCTTTCTCTTCTTTTGTCTTAGATTTCTCTACGCTGTTGAATCTGTAAAAGGATAGTATCTCTATCTGTGCACATCTATCAGCTTCATAACTCATGAGCCTCAGAAACTCCACACTTGCCCTGTACAGTTACGAAAGCTTTGAAATGGGTAATGAAACTTTAACTAATTTGCATAACTCGGCCAGATGTATATTACTTACTCATTCATACATCTTTCACTTTATCTTGGTCAGGGTCTGGAATTCTGGAGACTGTTATTGGAACACCGAAGTGTATCCTGGAAACTCTGGGCAAGAGGTGGGAATATACCATGGATGATATGCCAGTGCACCTTTCACACACCTTTCACACTCCACACAGGCAATAACCAGAGCTCAGGGCAGAACCGGGGACCCGGGATACTATCATTTTATTATTGTTAAATTATATTTAGCTTAACCTTGTTGTTAGCAAGCACACTTAAATTTGCTTTTCAACCACAATCTCACATTTTGTTGTTATTTCTACAGCCTTGTCACACTTACCACAAATTAATGTAGTACCTAAGCTGAACTTGGTCACCATTCTTGTGCCAAGAGTACAAGCCTGAATAGGGCAGATCATTGATCAGTTATACGCAATGATCACTGAAACATCACAAGATGTCCCTCAGGTTAGAGAACCACTAATTAAAATTGCTTTTGTACAGGACCGTATTCGTTAGTCATGTCTGATGTTTCACCAGCAGAAATAAACATACTTTTCAAACCGTACTTTTCCTGTACTTCTTGTTGACACTGTTATTCAAAAAAGAATTTAAGGGTACACAATTGGACTTTAAGGACCACTGAACTTTACTCCAAAAATGAATTAAAGGTACACTACATGCCCCTTCCTGGGTAAAAGATTAACAGTACATACTGAAGATGTACCTTTCATGTTACGATTGCAGCAACAAGACAAAGAACAGTTTGCTAGCTTCGGTTCTGAGACTGTAGGATCGATAGATGGCAAATGTTGAAGCTTGTCCAGTGTTGGGACTGTTATGGTTTTACCACAGGGTTTAACCACTAACGTACTCAACCTGGGAAAGGAGAGTTAATCCTGAATTTGGATTAGTAATTGTCCATCTCTTTTATGTAACTGTGTAGAAAGTGAAACCTTTACACATTATAGACTATAATATAATAAAAGCTTTTATTCAAAGTCAAATGAAATTTTGGAGTTCACTCTTATATACATACATACACAAAAATAGATGCACTCGCTGTTAATGCTCTGTCTTGTGCACCCATACACACGAAGAAACAGAAATGACTCAGCATGGATGTCCCCTTGTTCTTATACCTCTTGTTCTAAATTCAGTGTTGTGACTTAATAATTTAGAAGCATGTACGTGCATAACCGTGCTGGGAAATTTGTCAACGTGATAACCACGTTGCAATAAATAAAGATGTTGGACACACTTCAGAGGACATTGTGTGTGTTTGCAGCTAACATTCGAAATATATTTACATTTCTATTATTTCCATTTAAACTTTAGTTCTGTACACATTACATTAAATGTGTTTCTGGAATGTTCTTGAACATTTTAAAGGCTCTCTCACCCCTAATATATGGACGTTTTTGTGTGTATGTGTTTTTACATACAGTATTTATACAAAGCAGGGTGTGTATTAGTCCATGTGTGTTGGTGACTCCTGCCCTGGATGGTGCTGAGTGTGCTCAGCTGTTCAACCAAGGATGATACTCTCAGCCTCTCAGGCAAAAGGATGTGATCTCATCTGTTAAAAATCCAACCTATGTCGTCTGCCGCTCATGACTTAACCCAGGCTTCTCCTTTGTATCAAGCGCCCTCCTCTCCTCATCCCCTCCTTCTTTTTCCTTCTCTTCCCTTGGCTTGCATGTCCTCACTGCTTTCGAGAAAAGTAGAGGAAAAAAGTGCAGACATGTTTATTGGATTTTGGCAGTCTGAAATGAAGAATTTTAATGCCTAAAGAAAAGAACACTTTTGTTTAGGAATGTGTTGCTAAGTGATGAAACCTTTGTAGGATAGCAATTGATCATAAGATAAAAAAACAGGAAGCAACTGATAAACCTCTTAACTGATTCAAGAGCGGTTTTCTTGAGTCTGCACTTGCTTTCAAGTAAGCAGACAGTTGCAATGGTAATGCCTTTGGCCTAGCGTGCTACGTTACCTCATGGTGATGTGATGTCCTCGCTTCCAAAGAGCTCCCCACCGCTGTCTCCACTGTTCAACAATTGTCAGTCCAGCTGTTGAGGCTCGGCAGATGACGGGGACGCTACATAACTCAAGCTGTTGTGAAACGTGTTAGCGATGGGCCGAGTGCAGCCCGAGCTTCCTGTCCCAGGGCAAAGGGCCTCTGTCTTTGCATAAGCACAAGATATATGGAGTCACAGATGGCCCTATAACTTGGCGCTCATGGGGCTTAATGCCTCTGGTTCATGGTCGTCAGCGGCTGCTCCAACTTTTGTCACATATTCCCAAATGCAGTAGATCATGCTATGCTTTAATATGCTGTGTAGCAGCTAGTCTAAACCTTGCAGGCCAGATCTGTTTTAAGGTTTTAGCATGCGATCAAAGGCACAATGAATCCTGTTTGTACATTAAATAGACTTTAAAATGGTCCTTGTGTGAGAGCGTCTTTGCTGTCACAGATCGCTGGATGAAAGCAGTGGTGTGAAAGAAAATGAATCAACGACGGAGGGGCGTGACGCAGTTACTGCTCGAATGCTGATTCTTTTCCAATAGCAGCATGATCCTTTTGTATTTTGTAGAACAGCTGCTTGCTAACAGTTACGTGTTTTATTAATTAAGTTCATTTTATCCGTCTATAGTTACATTTAATATTGTGCAACCTCCACAACATCTCACTTATGTTGTAGCAGCTGTAAGCAATCGTTCCTTCACCAGAACCTCAAGACTTTCCCTTGTCTGAGTGATGTCTTGTCTGAAGCTCTGACACTGGAGACTCCTTCAAAAAAAAAAAAGAATAAATAAATATCTCCTCACAGAAAACCACATTAACAGTCACAAAGGAAAGAAAATCTGTTTATGTGGAGTTGGAAAACAATGAATCTCTTTGTTAGTTGTTATTATATAAACAATTTATTATGGACATTATGGACATAGTTGTTTGAGTATTTCATATATATATATGAAATATATGTATTTATATTATTACCAAGCTCTATATTATCCCTGTCTATAGTTACATTTGTATACCAACAATAATAAAAACAAACGTATTCTTCTTATTACAGTTGCCTAAATGGGTATTTTACACAACCAGAAAAATACCTGTGAAATTTTCATTTAAACGCTGAGGACTGAACACACCTGCTTTGTCGTCGTGCCAACACCTGAAACACATTCCAGCCTTATCTTAAACTATTCATCGTGTATAGATTGACCTGTTCCCAAACAATTTCAGAAGCCCTGATGAGTGCCTTGGGACAAACTGACATCTCTCCAAAGATATGCATTCTGCATATTTTCCCATCTTCCCATCCCTCGCTCTGGAATCTGCCCTTTGCTTTTACTAAAGCATGTTAAAGTAATACTAGTACATTAATAATCTCTGTTATTTTGTTACTGGTACCAATGAGATTAGCATTGGAAGAATTCTGCAACACGCCGTGGTTGATATATGCACGATGCTACCTTGTAACTTTGTAACATCCAAAAAAATAGATGAGACCGAGGTCACTGTAGTAGGTGTTGGCACTAGCTTCAAACAATCGCCAATACAAACTCCTTTTGACTTCATTGTGTATGTTGTATCTATGCCTCTTTGTATAAAGCACCTGGCAGGACTTTCTTCAGGACTTTATCTGCTGTTTTGTCTGAGAGTCATCTAGCGCCCCACCTCCCTCACCAACATACAAAATGCACACACACCTCAAAACTCATGTGCTGAAAGCGGCCTGAGTCCTGTCACTGATAATTGTCTGCAGACGTCCAAGGCACTCCCCACTCTGTAACCCCTGTGGTCGGCTCAGGAAAGTATTCCCAGCACCTTTGCACTGGAGTGAAAACGGATGTCATTAGCCTGTATCCCAGCCTCCCTCCCTTCTTCTCTACCCTCCCTGCCTGCCTCCCTCTCTCTTTTTTTTTACCTTGTTCCCCTCATAACGTTAGCTTGATTTATCCCCGATTGTTTGAAGCTAGCTCTGTTCGGCTGAATTGGGTCCATACGAGACCAGTGTGCCAGGGTCATCTATAACAATCATTTTCACAAGCTCATTATTTTCCGGCCAAACAACCTCAAAAAAAAAGCCAATTTCCTTCTCAGGTTGTTCATAAAACTGATAAATGGCAGAAACCTACCTTGTTATACCTTTTATAACCATTAGTCCTTCACTTGTCCAATATAGAACTCAAAAGTTTTTCCGAAGTCAATAAGGTTTGGGAGGCAGAGGATAGATTAGGAGAGTGGAATGTGTGGAACTGCTTGAGGGCAAACTCTTGTAAAGTCAATGTTTCTCTTGATCTGATTTATAAAGTGAGATATGTGTATGCATAGATGTCTTTGTGGTCCACTTCATGGCTGGATAAATTAGCTAGTCCACTGGGGAAGTTAAAGCATTTTGCTTCCCGTCGTGATGTGTTTGTTGCCTGGTGACCATATAAACTGTGTAAAATTTTTAATTAAGTTCATGTAATAACAATGGCAAGTTAATTAGCTAGTCGAGTCTATTGATGGAGACTATGGGAAATGAACAAGTGTATGAATTACCAGGTAGGAAATGAATGTTTAGGCATGGTGACTCACTGGCATGGAGGTGTATGTGTGTGTTATGTGGGATTGTGCCTTGCAAATGGTTGGCATGTTGTTCAGGGTGTCCCATGACTTCACCTGGTATAGACTCTCGGTTTCCCAATGTTTCTCAAGGTATAAGCAGTGATGTTTTGTTATCATGTAGCAATCCTATTATCTGCCCTCCTATTAAATACTGTTCTATCATTCTAGCCAGTGTGAACCTCAACGGATGTGTTTAGTGGGATCTGAAATCAACATAAAGCAGTAGTTAGGTTTATAGTTATATTTCTTCTCTGGTTACCAGGCAACTATGAATAAACCAGGCAACTATAAAGACCTGAACGTTGTGTGGACTACTGATTTGTCCACTTAATCAGCGGTGGTCTTCACACAAGATCAGCTTTTTTGTGCATTTAGTGGTGATGAGGGTCCAAGACAGCTCGATTGGTCATTGTTGCTTCTGTGAGTCTTTCCTTTTTTCCTGGGAAATGCCTCAGTGATAAATGGAAGGCCAAGCCTGGAGGAACAGCTGAGGGAGGACTTGCCCAGTTCCCCCCCCAACTGTTTGAGGCAAGAGAGCAGTTTCCTCATAACTTGGCTCAGGCGCATGAATGACCTCTTTTTTTTCCAATAATAACCAAATTCCTCAACTCAGCATTTGAAGCTACCCTTTCTTTTTGTGCTCTTCACAGTGCTTTAGCTTCTTTTGAAATATCCACCCCTGTCATTCTGGCACGGCTAATGCTAGCTGAAACACAATCCGCACTGCTTGCTAGGGCCCCGTACGGTGCTGAGCAAAGTCTGACTCAGTGAGCAACTGAGTGGATTATTGGAGGGGGGGAGATTATAGGCTGTAGGAGTTTAATAATGATGGGTAAATGTGGGGCAGAGCTGTCTAGACAGCAGAGTTCCCAATCCAGACCCACTGCGAGTTTGATTTAAGTCACACGAGCCTGCTGTAGCGCAACAATTATATTTGAGGTATGTTTGGATGTTGGAAACAGAAGCAAAATGAGGATCTTCCAGAACTGGGATTAGAAACCTTGTCAAGACTCTTGCCATCATTATCACTAACAGGCTAGAGAATATTCCTGTACCAAGTAAGGAACAAGACATTTGATGATGTGCCGTTACAGGAAAATAATCTGTGATGGTGTGGTGTGGTGTGGTACAGCCCTGATGTTTTGAAAAAGTAAGATGTTGTTCCCTCATTGACAAACCTCTTTTATCCATGATTAAGTTACAGCTAGCAGGTTGTCTCTTTACAGAGAAACTACAACCAGTAGGATAGAGTAAACTCTATCGTTGTGAAGACGATTCCTTGGTTGAAACCTAACACTGTTACGGAAAAACATGGATACCTCCGTCTGTAAATGATACATATTCTGCATATTCTAATAAAAGACTTAAGTAGTTAAATCAACAATTTGTTTTTTTTTTTAATCTTAGAAGGCTTGTTTTACGTAGATTGTGATCTATGCTGGTCCTTTTATACTATAGAGTAGAAAAGATGTGTGTTAATATGAACGTTTGGGTTGGAGTCAGAACTATTGTCCATGCTGCAATTACACAATATTAACGCACACCTTCTGGTTGAGAAATGCAACCGAGCTGTGGTATAAATAACTTTGGTTATGATTAACAGGTTAGATATTATTCCTTTCACCTTGCTCTGAGGTGGATTGCAGACTGCATCAAATTGCTCAGGTGGACAGTATGGTGAGGTGCAGGTGGAACTCGAACCTGGACCCCAGAAAGAAGGTGTATACTTGTGTTGGAGTGGACTAATTTAGCAATCTGAAAAATATTATTAAGCTTATTATTTTCATACTGATTAACCCTCTGTGCAAAGTTTACCCTGTACACAGGTTCGCTCATGGAAGACGGCAACCTGTCGGCGTTGTAACCGCGGACATGCCGTACATATGTAGTTCATCTCTACCCCCCTCCCGTTTCTCATCAGTTCTGATGAGAGGACATGTTTTTGCTTGTTATGGATTTCCCATGGAATGCACACTTTCCATCTTGGTCATATTTCATGTTTTAATAAGCAGTCATTATGGAGTATTTATTTTCTTAGGGGGTGTGGAAAGCAAACCTGTTGGTACACTATTTTTACAGGTTCTCTCAGCTACCGTACCTCCTGCTTTGGCAAGAACGAAAGACGAGTCACGTGTATGGAGCAGTAAGGATAAACACAAGCTGGGAAGTGTACTTTTCCCACCCAGTTGAAGTTGAGTAGGTTAGTGGATCAACGGTTCTCCAGGAGGACAATGGAGAGAATGGAAAAGGAGACAGCTCCCATGAAAACAAACAGTCAGTTTAACACATCAAAGGTGTGAATTTGACGAGGTCAAAGCCAGTCGTGCGTGAACCGATGAACAGACACTTTGTTTGTTTTTCAGTACTGAAGAAGAAGTGTATTTACTTTATAAAGACAGCGTTTCCATATTACCTTAGGAGACACTGTGGTGCTTAAAGTTCCCTATACCTCCATCAGGCAGCTTGTCATGAATGAATGGCGTGCACTGTATACTGTGCAGCAGCCACTTAAGTACTTTATGTGTATTCACGGAGAGCGAGAAAGAGAAAAAGAGAGATGCCAAGCTAACGTATGGGAATGACACTCGAACTCACCAGGTAACAGAAAACGGTGGAAGCTGTATGCTCAGAGAGACAGTTGCTGTGATGGTAGCCATTCAGGGAGCAGGAAATGCTTGGCCTAACACCCAGAGACCTTTCAACAGCAGCCTGCTTGTGTTAACGCTGTAATTGGGCATAATTAGGGTTTGGCAGGTCAGACATATCCCACATGCCCCGTTGCCTTTTCCCCTCTGCCATCCATCGCCACTGGGGTGGACTTAAACACCCCCCAGATATTACAGAGATTTTCCTAACCTAAGGAACGTTTATGTACCGTAGATTTTGGTAACATCAGATTGCAGTTGAGTGATCTTTTGACGCCTTGATTTGAAAAATAAAAATGACATTTTTCAGTTTTGTGTGTATCTTTCCAAGCAACTTCTTTTATGTTATGACTGCAGTCAGACAAATTTCCTAATTTTTCAGATTCATACATAGTATGCAAAAAAATGAAATGACTTCTGTGATTCAGAGCTTAAAATTTGTGAAATTAAAAGTTCCAAAAAGCACTACATGTTCTCCTAATTTCATAAAACATTCATGCACCCTGGATCAATGCCTAGGAAACTGTTCTTTGTATATTTTTAGTTTGCACCTGATGTTTTTAATACATTATTGTATGTTTCATAAACTGTTTACAAGCAGTGCATGTGGTTTGAATTATCACACGATTTTCTACTGATTCATTTATTTTTACTTTTGTTTTGGTCTCCCCAAAATAATTTGGGTCTGTTATGTCGCTCTGGTTTGGTCCGTCCATAGTTCGTTAGGAATTTTTGTATGTCCATTCTTTCTCTCTGTGTGTGTGAGAGTTGAAAAGTTCCAAAGTTGTAAAGAACGAGAGAACAAGAGGTAAAAGGGTGGAAGGTGGCTGCAGGGGGGGTTTGATCCATCAGTGAGGAGGTCTGGGTTCTGACCCTTGACATGCTGGGAAGCTCAAGAGAGTGGAAGTCAAGCCTCGGTGAACCTGGTGTGTGTGTGTGTGGGTGTGTGTGGGTGTGTGTGTGTTGGTTGGTGGTTGTGTGTAATGGGGGG
>JAOTRN010000001.1:25885820-25908702 GCA_028566695.1 Bagroides melapterus
ACATATATATAATATAATATATATATTAATATATATTATATTATATATATAATTTCTAAGATTATGAAACAAGATTGTAACTTGTTGCAATGAAAGTAGAGACTAGCTGGTGAATGGTAGTTGCTGTAAAGTGTGAGTGTGGTGATGGAGGGGAAGAGCCGCTGCAGTTTTATTATCCACAGGTCTCGATCCCCATCTAGTGGCAAATATGTAAGTCCACTTTATCAATGTGCCGAGATGAGAAGTAATATCTGTTTTCCAGTTCCGGTTGACACACACACACACACACACACACACAGAAAGAAAGAGAAAGATGAATTAAAATATTTGCTAAATATATGAGAGTATTTATATGCTCCTGCATACTGCACTTCATCATCATCATTATCATCATCATCATCATCATCATCACCGTCATCAAAATCTTTACTTCATATCCAAATGATCCTGCTGTATCTGTATTTTTGTAAAAGTCAGTATGCTTCCAGACGAAGAAAAGCATCTGAGAGCGACTATGGCAACTCAAGCAACACAAGCTGGCTAAATCCAAATTTCATAATTCCAGAAACATTCCACAGCGATGTGCCATTCTCCCACAGTGTGGTAAAAAAAAAAAAAAAAAAAAAAAAAGCAAAATCTAAACAAGACAAGAGTCATTCTGTTCCACTGGAGGTCTGTGCAGTGCGTTCGCTGTGTCATCAGAAGTCCTTGGGTTGGGAAGTTGAAGTGTTGAAGAAGTACGCATGCATGTTTCTCACCACAGGCTCATCGGTTTCTTTCTTTGCGGTGGAAATCATCAGAACTCAGTTTATTCTGGTCAAGGATAAAACGATTATGCTACCGTCAGCATAATTACTCTAAGGACCTACTCTAAGGACTTCTTAGAGGGTCGAGGGTCTTCTTTTTCTTCTTCTTCTTTAAAAAAAAAATGTTCAACCATTTGACACTGGTCTGAAAAGATGCAGGAAACCGGAGCTCATCTATAACACTCACATATTCAAGTTTTGTCTTTGCTGACTTGTACAAACTTCTTGTAAATTGAACCTCACTTGTGGCAGCAGCATCAAAAAAGAGGAAGTGGGTATGTAAAGTGTGTTGCAAGCATAACTAGTCAGCTTTCAGTTTTGCCTCAGTGCAGTGGTATAAGTTATAGTTGTGAACTCTACTCCTACTGTACAGTCAAATGTATTTATTTATTAGAACTTCTTATTGTTGTTTTGTGTCATCTCTATCTTACAGGTTAGAAAATGAATTTAATGACTGTTGGGATACTATATCAATAGCATTACAATTAGCTTATTCTATAAATTCTGATTTGATCACAAAAGATAAAACAAACCAACAAATAATTCATTAGTTTTGGATTGGCGTCTTCCCTCTGATGCAGTATACATCTTCTCTACCTGGTGTTGATGTGGCATGTTGTCAGTTTTATTCTTTTAAGTTTAGTAGCTTATCAAAAGCACAACACGACCATCTTCAATGGTATTTACACGGTTAGGTTAAACAGAAATCCAAATGATCCGAATGATTAGATAAATAGCAGCTATGGTTTGGATTCAATCCAAAAATATTTCATCTGCTTCCTCTCTCGAAAAAAAAACAAAAAACAAAAACACAGAAGTTAGAAAAAAAGTGAATGGCAGCCCCTCCGTCTTGTTATGGTGTGTAGCATTTACTTTAGCTGTTTGTCAGCCCTTGAAGTTCTTAGCTGTTTATACTTGCGGGTAAGTTCTATTGCTGAAACCAAGTATGCAGCGCTGGCAAGGAAATCATGCATCAGTGATGGCTGGCTGTGATCTCGACATGTTTGTTGGGCAGCCTTTTGGCACATCATCATGAACATCATCAGAACTTTGCTGGTCAGGGGATTAAATGGTTAACACACTAAGTGCATGTGGTTCACTGATGAAGAGAAAGCGTCTCTGTCAGAATAAACACACAGACTGTTTTTCCCAATTACTCATTACTCTTCCCACTTTAGACAACAAACTCTCTTTCTCATGATCAGGTGAAAACTGCTGCTGACATCATTTGAGTCATTCAGAGTGAATGAACATTTCATGATCAGGAATCTTAGTTTAAATGTTAACTTTGAAGTGATGCATTAGTGGTAGTGCCTGTTTGGCATTTGCTTAAGTCTGTTGATGCAAAATGGGTCTTTTCTGACAGTTATTGCCCTGAAGTTATGGCTTAATTCGTTCACGTTTCCCAAAGGCAGTAATAGAGTTTACATATATGTCGTCTAATAAAAGATGTGAAAAGAAGACAAATGAGTAATATGAATTTCTAGTAGTTGATTCATTTACTTTGAATGGATTTGAATGTTTATTTCTTTTATGCATTAGCTCACATTTAGGAAGAATGAAGTGCTGCTTCTCTCTCTCTCTCTCTCTCTCTCTCTCTCTGTCTGTGTGTGTGTAAAATATATAGACAGGCTTGCATTCTTAGGAGGAAAGTACCTGATGCTGAACAGACACTGTGAGGTCACTGCTGTTGCAATTTTCTTGTAGAGCTAAGTGCTGAGTAGCTTAGAGGATTTATGATTAGCTAGGGACAGTAATGTAGCTGTAGCCTGGCACTACAAGGCATCCAGACTTAATGCCTACTAGTGAAGCCCAGAAGCCACGAGGCAACAAGTATGAAGCAAATCAATCAGAAGATTGTCAGAAACTCTCACATACAATACAATACAATACATTACACCTGTTCCTCTTTACCTTGACACTCATAAACATGTTTCGTTTCATAAAAGCAGTAGAACGACTAAACATCCATTTATCTGTGGGTTTTACATGAATGTAAAAAAGGATGGTTTTGTCCTCTATGCCCTCACTGGGAATAAGATTTAAGGTTGTTCACATTCACTCAGAGTGGAAAGGAAAATAGCAGAAATGAAATATGAACCAACTTTGACATTTCCAGAATCCCTTGGGCCAACAGGCTAGAAAGCCAACCAGCATTTCATCAATTTATATTCCACTTCCAGCAGAACTCAAAATACCAAAGATACTTTAGATAGATTCTATATTCAGCCAATGCCCCACATGACACTGTTTTGACATACAGAATGTATGTCATAGCTTCTTTTACTTATACATTACGTCAGTATCCAGAACAAATGCTGTTTTGTATTGTTTTAGATAATTCTTCTTCTTCCTTGCATGGTTGTGTCCTTTCAGGAATGGGAATTGGTGGTTCTCGGTAAATTGAAGTGGAACCTGGCTGCTGTCACGCCTAACGACTTCATTGAGCACATTGTGAAGAGGCTGCCTCTGCCTAAGGATAAGCTGGACCTGATCCGCAAGCATGTGCAGACTTTCATCGCCCTGTGCGCTACAGGTAACGGTGTTTCCAACGCCCAAAACACTGCATGAATATGACTAGTACTGGCTCGGTAGAATCTGTAGGTTAATACCATGCCCTCAAAACAGTTTCACAATTCATTACTTCATGTCATTCCTATTTATTAAAGTTGATTTCCTTTGGTCAGCATTTTTATTCTCTGTTTCAACATGTCCCAGCTCTTTTCAGTATTCACTGCCATAAATCATACTTGATGGATGCGCAGCCCTGTTTCATACCTTAGGTATTTTACTCTTTAATTACAAGTTTCTCCAGATGTCACAAGTCTTAAAGATTAAAAATCTGAATCTGTGTTTAAAACCAGCAAACAAGAAGGTAAATGATACGGTACTTGGCACATGCTTTGTATTTGTATTTGATTTGTTGTGAAAGTGAGAATGGTAAAAGATTAACTGTCAAGTCAACTAGGTGCTGATATCCTGCGTCAACATGTCGGCGAGTGTTGAAAAATACACTCATCTGCTAATCTGGAAAAAAAACTGAAATGGAATTTCTTTGGAACAGTAGCTATGATGATAGCATTCATGTTGTTTTGGCAGGCATGGCATTACAAAATGCCTTACCATTATAACATCAAGTGGAAATATGTAGATCGAAATCATTGTGTCTGATGTCCTGGAAACAATGGTATGATTAAGTTGTAGTGGTAGGGTGGAGGATGTACTGAAGGGAATTTCGCTTCAAATGACAGCTATCTGGTTCAGTATACCAGTCAGTATGTGTATGCTGGTTTCCCTGTGTAAGGACGACTGAAGGTCTTTGTTCTTGGCAAGATCAAACATGGAGAAGAGACTGAGGGTGAGAAAAAAGTTAGTGGGAGAGCATTGTCCCAGCGGATCCAAACAGCAAAGCATGTCATGTTTTCATATCTCATCCCCACTTCTCACGCCTCCTAGCTGCTCCAGGGCATGACTGTTTTCCCATGTTCAGGAGTCTTTGTGAGGCTGGTTCTCCCAGCCGACATTACGCTCCCGCTGCCAAGAGAGGTAATGGGACGTACTCATATTTCCCCTGGGCTCCCATGTCCCCCCCCTGGGGTTGCTCATCTCGCCAGGAGAATCCCCCACACCTCTTCACTGAATGTGGCATAGGAACAGGCAGAGGAGCGGTGGGAGGAACAGGACGAGATGACAGGTCTTTAAAAATGGCATGTTTGATGTGGGCTCTCCTTTAACCGATTGTGCAATGGATATTGTAGGTATGTTGTGCAACTACTCTGACAGGAGGTATTGATGATATCCATGGGAACTGGCTTAAATACCATTAAACACCCTTGCTGTTATCGATCACTGTCTCACCTTCTCTTCCTGAGCCACTAAAGATACTGAGATGTCAAATTTTGATCTCTTTATTCTTTTTGTAATTCTTGATTTAAATTCATCAGACAGACAGGGACCATTGGTAACACCTTAGCAAAAATGATACCTCCTATGATTCATACTATACTTCTAGACATACTATAATTCTAGGCAAATACCCAACTTCACCCAGGGGATTAATAAAATATTCAGATTCTGTATGTTTACCTGTTAGTGTATATGCCAAATAGAGGCCCTTGAATGCTCTTGGTTTAAACTTGTGTGACGACCTGGGTGATATATATTCTATGGTGCTACACACTGGCATTGGAAGCCATCTCGCACAAGATCTCACTTTCATGCAGGCAGCCAGAGCAAAGGTTTGTGCAGTTACTTATAACCTGCAACACAGTTTTTGTTATTGGTTACATAACAGATTCCTTGACTATAAAAGTCCATGTTGATGATTTTTTTTAATCGTTGTATAAATGTAGTCAGTTTCGTCAACTACTTGTTGCACTTCTAAATAGATCCTGACTGCTTTAATAGGACAAAAATGTTCTCTGCTTTCCTTCTATTTTTCTGCTTTCCCCCAAAAAATTAGCATGTGCTTGAAAAGACTTGAGGCTGATGACTAGATTGTGATTATAAGGAATCTCCACATTCCTTTTAGACTCTAGCATGATTCATATCCTTTGTATCTGAACAAGAATAAATAAAGCATTGTGTTTGTTAAAACAGTTCAGTTTTGGGATTTGGTTATTATAGTTCATTGTTCAAAATGGCCAGTCCTACCCCGTACACATTTCCTGAGGATGTAAACCAAAAAGACATGATTCCACTCTCCACTGATTACTCGTCTGCCGTTTGTTCAGTAAGTCGGAAAAACGACCGAAAGTACGATGATGATTGTTGACCGATTAGTCATGGCTTCCTATGAGTCTTCTTCCTTTGTATGCTTTGGATAATTTCCTGTATCCATACAGCAAGAAGAACTTAAAAACCAGTATTTGCTTAAGAATTTCCTTTTCTCTGTGTCATACAAGTTGTCACACACATAAGGATTTTCTGACGATGATCAAAACCACAGTATCCTGTCTGAGTAGTATTATTAATGCGAACTGTTAATATGAAGTTCATGGGATTCCAAATGTCCCACCCATGCATGAACAGTTTAACTGTATAGGTGGTGATTTTCTTGTCTGGCTACAGTCTCATGAGGATTTTATGATGAGGGTATCAATTATGGTCCTTCTTCACCATTAAGTTGTGTGCTTGTCTTATTTGAGAAGTCTACCAAAAATAAAGAGTTTGGTGTAGTAAACAGTGCTGGCCTGGAGTGTATGTGTGTATGGAGAGGTCATCATGGTTAAAACATGATTCTGCCAATTTTGTCATTCCTGTTTCTAGAGGCCCTGCTACCTCCCTCGCTGGCCTGTGTACTGTTGCTCAAGCATTTCAACAATGGTGCAAGACTGAAGCAAGTTATTACAGGATTTCAACAGTTGAGGAGGAATCCTGTTTTCATTTTGTTTGAGTTATGGTGTCTTGGCGGGCGATTAAAGTGTAGATGTTGCCTGATATGCAAATAACACAAGGACAGTTTTATACTGTATAGGAGATTTCCAGATTTGAAGACGGTGAACGGGATGTGGTGGAATTTGGGACAAGACCGAGGACGTTCTGAGGATTTCAGTGCAGCCATTTTCAATTAGCAAAGCTGATGATTTAACATTCAACAGATGGGAGTGTTAGAGAAACAAGTGCCACCAGTGAATCTTAACAGAGACAGACATACAGTAGCAGCTTTAGCACCTACCACATTTTACAAACCCACAAGAGCCCAAGAATTTACTGTCTGTAAGCTCCCTCACCTACACACATAAGTGGCTTATTCCATTTGACTGCAGGCTGTGGTGGGTAAGGAACTATGATGCCAAATCCAAAAAAGTTGTTTACATTTGACCTTTATCAATCAAGGGAGCCTGGCTGCTCACAATGGGACTTTCTGTAAACGGAGCAGCTAATAAGGTATGCAGTTGAATGTAATCATGGCAGATGATTTATTACCTGTTTCTCAATTTTCCGGGTGTTTAAATAACGTAAAGTTAAATGCATATGCAGTGCAATGCACCCACCCAAGAGTTGGCTGTGCTGGTATGATACTGGATACAGTGTGTGGGCAGGGCAAGAAAATGGCTCATTGAAGCAGGTAAGAGGCTGGCAGAGCAGGCCAACCACCTCTTACAAAGAGTCTTCCATAGCAAGCGTTACTGCTACGTAGACTGTATTTCTCCAAAATATCTATTAAGATGTGTAAAAGTCATTCTTCATCTGTCTCCCTTTCAGAAACATACACTACAAACACATCTATAAAGTCGCCTCCTTTCCTGTCACTTTTGCAAAAGGACAGTAAACACAGATTTAGACAAGTGCATTTATTTGTCAATACACAAGATCCACAAGATCAGTGTCTGGTTCTGAATGTTAAAAAGGCAATACAAGGATAGTTCATCGGCCATCAAAGGCCCCACCTCATTGAATTTTCTCAAAAAGAATGAAAAAAAAAAAAATCACCATCAGTGCCATATTGAGGTTTGCTTTGAATACGGTAACATAGTAATGCAATGGCTGCTGGAGTCCACTCCATGAGCCCAGAGGTGGCCCAGCATCAGAGGAATGGCAGCAGGAGAGAGGGGGTAGGGTCTTTTCTCCTGCCAAAAACCTCATGAGGGTCTGGAAACAGACTAAAGAATGACGTTCAGCGGAATGCACCAATCCCCCCCCCCCCCCATTCTCTAGTCAATTCTGGTGGCTCAAATCTGTCACTCCTTCCCCTCCCACCCAACCTCTTCTTCTCACATCCAACCTTTGTGCAAGCTGTCATTTTGAATTGGAGTCCACAGAGGGGGCTGGATTATGCATCTCTCAGTCGGATGAGATGAGGTGTTAACCTTGTGCGGTGAATTCGCACTCATTTGCTCGCTGAACTTTGCTCGTTTAAAAAGTGTAAATCTTTGACAGTATTAGAAAAACACACACACAAAAAATGCAAAAGCCCCCAAAAGCATTACTAAACCCTTTGGTTCAACAAAATGTAAGCATGTGTGACATAAAAAATAAGAGCTCAACCAAGGATCTTTTATCATTTCATTCTGTCCTGTTCTTTCTCTCTTGTCGTTTCATTTAGTACCTACTTTTGGGTTGTAGCCCCTTTCCAAGCTGTCTTATTTGCATTATGAATGACAGCGAGAGAGCTAACAAGGTTATTGGTCTTTGTTGCACATGCCTGTAACCACATGTGCAAGAAGGACCTACAGCTGAGAGCATTTGCAGATCAATGTTGGCTCTTTATTCCTTCCTTTCCAAGGGCTGAGGGGCTTTTTTAAGGGAGCCCATGATTTACTTAGGAGCTGTTAAAAAAGAGCTGGATTGGGGGATGGGAAGACTAGTGATGGTGGAGAGGAGAGTGCTTTTCAACTTGTCAAACGAAGTTATAGTGGTGTGTTCGAGTTGACTCTGCAGTCGGAACACATTCAGTATGATGTCATTTTCCACCTCCATGTGTTTGAGATACAAAGTGAGAGTGAAAAACACGGACGCCTCTGAGTTCATTGTTTGTAAGCAACAGCTTGCTGTGATTAGTGATATATATTCGCTTAGAGACCATCCCGACTTTCGAGTAGTGGAATTCCAATTTGAGAGCACGCTTTCTGTTTTTCCTAGTCCAGGGTCAGAATCTCCAGGGTTACGCATTTCATTAGAATGCAGCATTAGCAGACTGAAATAATCTTCAATGGTTAGCGTTATGGATTTATCCCATCCTCTCTAATGCCTTGAAGTGTGTAGTGATATTGCATCAGTAACAACATGGCTGTTCCAGGTTCTTGTTCATAAACTGAAGGCTGTTAGATCAATACACATCATATGGTATTTATTTTTTTTTCCACAGAATTCAACTTTGCCATGTATCCTCCATCCATGATTGCCACGGGCAGCGTGGGAGCAGCAATCTGTGGACTGCAGCTCAACAGCACGAACCAGGCGCTGTGGGGGGACAACCTTACAGAACTGCTCGCTAAGATCACAAACACAGAAGTCGTGAGTATTGCATCTTTTATCTTAATGCGTAGACATAGATCTATAATCTATAATCACTTGGTCCTCTAAAGGGATGTATAGCAAATTTATAACACAAAGCTAAATCGAGAAGTGATTCATTATTATTAAAAAATGTATGTAATTGCTCCAATCTGGACATGTCAGTGACAAGCACAACAATTCTACTCTATGATCACCCTGAGCTACATATTTGTGTCATGTGAAAATTAAGCCGTTGGCAAAGCATCAAGCGTTTTTTTCCCTTTGTTTTTTTCACAGCTGTCCCCTAATCCCGCCTCTAGCACTCTCTTATTTGCCCAAAGAGGTCACATGCCAAATGTGTGTGAAGCTCTGTAAATATGGTGGAACATACACTGGTGTATGTTGGAATATGGTGGAATAACACTGTTGGTTGTGCAGCAGGAAGGCATCAGTTAGTTTAGTGTTTGTGAGCTCAATGCAGGCAGAATATTACATGCTGCATGGAGAGACGGGCCTGCAATTGCAGGCGGACAGCTATGTGGCCCCGTGGCAGGGTGTACAGTCCAAACACAGCCCAAGCTTCAGCTGCAGCAGCAGCAGGGAGGGGGGCGAGCAGGGGTGGACTGGCTTTTGTCAGGGTGGTAGCCTGCTTCAAACCAGGCAGGGAGGCTTTTGAAGGGGGCACATTTGGAAAGGGTGATCGCAATGCCGGTAACAGTGGTGTTATTTAAAAGCAAGAACTCTAAGATGAGAGGGTCCCTCTTTTGTTTGCTAGCACCATCCTTGAAAAACATCAATGTGGTTCTGTCGTGTGTGTGTGTGTGTGTGTGTGTGGCTCTGAGCGAGGAGATTGCGTTTTCCTCCTTAATGGGCTTTCCTCCAACTTCAGTTCAATCTGACATTCAGACACTGAATTACTGGAAGCGAAATGGGATTGACCCCAACTGAGAGACTCCAGAGAGCTGGGGTACAGTGGTGGGGCTTATGTGGCGTCATGCAAATGACTAATTAAGCCTCATGCATACATTGCGCTATAAAGGACAGATTAATGATATCCATTTTCAGGGCATGGAAGTAGGATGGGGTGGTGAAGAGTAGGAAGGAAAAGAAAGAGAGAACGGAGTAGATATTGAATCTAAGATCACTTCACAGATGGACACCTCTCTCATGTCTGATCTGTCAGCCCTCCTCCACAGTATTCACCACCAATGGGCAAATGCCTGCTGCGTCGGTGTGTCAAGACGCACACCAAAGCAGAGGAAAAACAAACAGCCTCTCTGAGCAGTGAACGTTCTCAGTGTATGAGGAGTGTGAGGACTCTGCCAGCAGAAATGACCTGCCCAGTCCATGATCAACTCTTCACATTCCAGATGCCAGTAAGCCATACCTCTGAAAAACATACTGGCGGGGCAGAAATCCGTCTGGATCCGATGGTGTTTTAAGGCCAGGGAGTTTTTCCCTCACAGATATTTTTTTTTCTTCAAATGTTATTCAGCCAGCACAACAACCCCTGATCCATCCTGAGTGACACAGGGGACCCACATGTGATGGCTGCCACAGAAGCATACATAAATCCATGAATGTCATTTCTAAAGAAAGACAGAGAATTCTAGGATTACTTATGGTGAGTAGATTAGACCATATCATTTTGCCTGACTTTTCCTTTAGGACCTGCTGGTTTTCTCAGGGGTGAGAAAGCCTGCAAAGTGATGCTCGATGAGGAGGAAATTACTGTGAATGCTCATCAGTTACATGAAGCTGCTAGCCATCCAGTCAGTCATCCTGCTGATACTTGTGGTGTCTGACGCCTGTGGTTTTTATCCAGACATGTGACACGGCCAGCTCACCCATCTAGTCGCTACTGTAGTGTTTGTGTGCGTGCAGCCTGAAGCACATCTGGTACGGTGTGTACAGCAGTGGGCACCATGCGGCAAGCCAAACCAGGGTGGATGAAAATTTGGCTTCAGCAACTCATGCACACTGTATGGGCTCTCAGATAGAAGTTAAAACTTTGAATATTCCAGCTGGCATTTAGTGTTTACAGTAAATGTTGTTATTGTAGCTAATGTATACTGTAAATGATGCTTTTTGGCTTGTTGTATCTCCTGAGACTCACTGGGAGTTTTCATCTAACAGGTAATGTTGATTCCACTGGAATTGAATTAGAGTTTGCATTCAGATATGAATTAGTGGTGTTTCCTGTATGACTTGGGTCAGGGGCATGGCCCCCCACACTGAACTCCTTTGCCTGTTTTGAAGCTTGGCCTCACTGCCAGATTTAAGCGCTGAATTTTGGCTATATGGACAAGAAGTTATAAAAGACTAGTACCCTAGGACTAGGGGTAGAAGACTAGTGAACTTTTCTAGGGGTGCATTCATTTTGCATTTCTCCTCTCACATACTGCAGTCGTAAAAACTGTTTATTAAAAAAAAAAAAGTAAGTAGGTGAAATGTCAGTCAAATCGAAGCTTGGCAAGTTCAAGAATGCACATCTGCTTGAAGTCATAACAGCAAATGATGCTAATGTGAGTAAGTTTTTTGAGGGAGGGGATAACCTCATTTTTAGGATATTTTTGGTATGTACAATCATGTGGTAGGACCCTTGGCCTGTTGCACCAAATGTCTGGGACAACATATTAATCCCTTTCATTTCTCAATCCTGTGTTGGCCCTGTTTTGAACCCAGCAGTCATTTCAATATTCCACAATAAAAAAAAAAATCAGGCATCTTTCCTTCTCTAATGCTGTCTCTAATGCTGCATTACACTAGCCATGGTGCTTCTCATTTTCCTTGTTTCTAATATCCTGATGTTGTTGTTGTGGTCACATTGTGTTTGATTTCTTTTGTAGCTTATCCACTCTCCTATCTTTAGACAAGAGCACTACAGTAGAAGATAATTTTCAAAGCCACATTTGTCAAATTCATCCATCTGAGTAGCAACTGAGACAAAGTCTATTAACCAGACAAGTGGTCAGTTGGTTCACTATGTATCCTTAGTTTCTTTATCATCTATCTTGGCCTTTGATTTCAACCCCACAACAGTAGCTGACACTGTAGATTTGGTAGCTAGTAAATCAAAGTATTCCATGTTGTTGGTTAGCATTTAGCTAGCATCTTCTTTTTCTACATGCTGTTTCTGTGGGTGCTTTTATGTATGTAAATATAACTGACAATTACACTGCTTTTAAAATATACCCTCTGGAGCCCATTAGCTGTAGTTTGTATATATTTTACGTTACTTTAACTACTACCCAACATGCTGTGGTTTACAAGTTCAAAAATATATATACATATCTGCCTCGCTCTCAGTGTTCCCAGGATATGCACCAGACCCACCGCCACCTAGGATAAAAAGGTTACTGAAGATTTATGAATGAACGAACAAATGAATGCTCGAATAATATTTGATTGAACTCTTGGGACTTAGACTAAAGCAGTGTCTGCTCTTGACTACTTGTTCTAGACAAGCTTACTTTTTTTTTAACTCAGAAGCTGTTAACAACTGTGTCAAATGTCAGTAGCAAAAATTCCAGATGCAAAAAAAAGAAAGAAAAAAGAAAGTTTGAGAAAAGAAAATTTGAGAAAATTAGAAGCAGGACAGAGAGAGTATTCTTGTATACAAAAAAAGTATTCTTCAATATAGTACAACTGTTTAGAATAATTGTTTTTGGTTTGTGATCCTTTTTTTTTATTCAGAAGTAATTATCATGTCTAAAACATGAACCAGTTGACGAATGTAAAACAAACAAAAAACCCAAAACCCACCACAATGCACAGGCATTCAAACCAGCAACACAGGGATCCACCTCAACACTTAAGATGAAGCCCAGTGCTCTCTAGAGGACGCTACCTCTTTTTTAGAACGCGTCCCAGTACTACCAGTAGTCACACACTGAAGTCATTAAAGTTGCTTGAATTTAGCCTGTGGGTCTTGGCTAAGGCTTGCCTATGCCTCTATAAAGAGCAGCGGCACAGAGGGGAATTTCTTTTAAGAAGTCAGGCCTGGCATTTTTGCGGTAAGATACAGGCAGTTCCTTTGCATGTTTTATGCTTTAGTTAATTTTCTCAGTGGAATTTATTTTTTATGAATAATAGCAGTATGTTGCATTAGGAAGCCAGAGAGACTTCTTTAGCAGGATGGCGGTTGCTTTTCTCCAGAATGATGCAGACACTTCCATGCACCACCAGGCAGCTCTCTTACCAGAACAAAAACTTTTAGACACGTACTTTCTCCCTGAATAATGTCTTCTCTCATGAAGAAACTACAGTGAGCAGTTTAGTTTCATATTAGTCATTGACTCTGATGCTTGGACTGGCACGAGCTAGTAAAAAAACGTGTTTCACACACGTATGAATATGAATATATACACGCACTTACCTTGTCAGGGAGCCGTAGCTAACACTGTTTCACACTTCAGCCCATCAGTTTTTAATTAACAGTCAATGTCAAAAGAATGCAGTTTCTTCACAATCAACACATTCTCCACAGGCCCTGCCTCTAGGGCTTCTCACAGAAGAACTCCCACAGATGCCTGGTGTGCCTCAGACCCACATAGAAGCAAAACAGAAAGCTGTGAACAGTGCTGTGTTCTTTGTCTCCACTAGAGAGTGCTGTTTTTCATCTTTAGTTTAAAATAAAAGAAAAAAAATGTGTTCAGCATTCACAGTTTGAATGCTGTTAGGTGTTCTTGGCACCATTCAGTTTTATCACCACCCTCATTTTTAGTGTATTTTTAGCTTTTCTATTTTTTTTTTTTACCTGTGCGAAATTTGCATTTTCTGTGATTTGGTTCTGGAGGAATAAGCAAACAGGAAACCGGGGTGAAGCGTTTGTATCTGTTGTGAACATATCTCACACACTTCCCTCATGACTGGGAGACATATTCGTGTCTTGTGAATGTGTAGTTGCGGCTTTACTCTTTGAAGCTGCAAGGTGGGCTTGGTGGGACCCCCTCAGGCTGCTTACCCTCTTGTTAAAGAAAGGAAAGAAGAAAAGACGCAGTGTCTTTCCACAGGACATGGATGCAATTAACATAGCTTTTGTACAGCCTTTGTTTTTACTGTTGTTGTAGCAACCGGTGCTGTGGGTATGTCTGTGTGTGTGGGTGTGGGTGAGTGGGTACACGTGTATGGTTCTCCACCTGGCACAGTGACATGGTTTAGGTTAAACTTGTACTGTTCATATAAATCCTTTTGTCATATGTTGCAAATTAGAGGCCTTATTTTGTTTTTTTTATGCTTATGGAGAAAGACAAAATAAATGTAATCAATTGGCTTTTCAACATTTTGGTTTGCGTATTCACTTTTTTAAAAAACTTCTACTCTAATTCATAGGGACTTCACTGCTTATAAGCATCTCTTTCATTCTAATACCCATTTACTTGTACTAAAAATTAGTTTTTAAAGAAAAATCCATGGAATGCATAAACCAGTAGTCTTGGGGCTGTTGTCAGGATATACTGAAGTAAAGTGAACATGTACTAACCTGTAGTCTGTTCATTCTTAAAAAAAAAAAAAAAAAAAGTAAATCAGACTGTATTAACCCATAATCTGTCTGTTCCTGTGGCTGCAGGATCTGTTGAAGGCGTGTCAGGAGCAGATTGAGAGTGTGCTGATGAACAAGCTAAGGAAGGGACGCTGGCAGCAGCACAATCAGCAGCAGCAGGACCAGAACAACCCACGCAACAAAGCCTTGGATGACCAGGACCAGTCCAGCACCCCGACCGATGTACGAGACATCAACTTGTGAGCTCGCAGGAACGGTGCCTTGATCTAAAAGAAAAAAAAACAAAAAACAAAAATGACAAAAAAAAACAGCCCATCAAAAAAAAGTGCTTGCTAGTCTTTGTAGGTTTTTATTCTATTTTTAAAGGAAGAAAAAATACACTTCATAAAAAAAAAAATCAAAGATATTTTAGTTACAAAATAGGTATTTTTTAAATGAATTGATACTGATGCAAAAATTTCTATGGTGCCTCAGAGTAATAGAAGGGAAGGCAATAGTATTTTGCAAACTATTTTTCATTGTATAAACAAAATATATATTCAGTTAAAATGAATATACAGTTATATTCATTTTTATCTCAGTAGAAAAAAAAAAGCTCGACTTTAAAGAGGCTTTTAAGAAATCGTCAACTTTCTAAGACTGGCTTGTAAAGGTACACAAATGGGGCTTTGTTTTTTTCCTGTTTTCTTGTGCTTCAGTTCATGCTCGAAAAGTCTGAGCATGAACGCACACAGGGGTGTCATGATACTTGTTAGAGGAGTCCCCGTTTGGCTGTGTGGTAAAGATGTCAAAGGCCCAAGAATGTTAGGTGGAACAGGTTTGGTAAAAGCCTTACAATAAGAATGTGATTGATTTCTGTTTTGACAAAAGGTCCTTTGGGTAAAATTTGGTTAAAGATGTTTAAATCGACGTTGTCAACTTATATTGTGGTATCAATGCTAAAATGATTTAAAAATAGCTCACATCAACCAAACTGAACCATCTGAAATTTAACAATGGAAATTTCATTTTAGTTTACCCAGTGAAGGGTCATGTCTTGAGAACAGTCTATTATTATTATTATTATTATTATTATTATTATTATTATTCAATCAGCACCTAATTGTCTCTCGATCCTCAAAGCACAGAGACATCAATAAGCTTTTGTCAGGCTGCTTGTGTGTATGCATATGTGTTTCTGTTTGTGGGTACATGTATGTATGTACGTGTGTGTTTGAGAGGGACACAGTGAGCTGTGTGTGTGCTTTGTGTTGGCGAACTATCAGCAAGAGTGTGGTTCAAGATGAGACCACACAGTCAGAGGACTAGTCAGAGGACTAGACAGGGGACAGAGAATAAGTCTACAGTGCTTTTGTTTGCTTTGAAGGGTCACGGGCTACCTGTATCACTGCCTTCTATTCATTCGCTTTTATTTTCTGGCCTGGGACAAGAGGTTGAACCCAGTCCAGTGCACGGGATTGTGAGGAGGCTAGACAGAGAGAACAGAGGAAAGAGACAGATGACTACCTTCTTTAAGATGCTCTTATGGGTAAAGGTCTTTTTTTTTTCTCCTACACAGAAGGGCGTGATGGAGAAGGTCGTATCTCATTACGAGTTTAACGGTTGTATTGTATACAGGCGGTCACATTTGTTCGGCTCATCGCCGGTATGAGTTGAAGGAACCCAGGGCTACTTGAGTGTAGACTAAAGAGGCGCTAGAACAGAATTTCACACGGAGAGCATGGAGTCTACATGCAGCCAATGAAAGTGCAGGGTGGCATGAGATTCGTGCGCAGAGGAGGAGCATGGTGGTCATTAAGCTGTGTGAGTTTAAGGAGAGATGTATGCTGCTGCTGAGATGGACATACATTGGCATACAGGAGAGGAGGCCAAAGGAGAGGATTAGATGTGGTTCCAGAGATCACATGATAATTTAAGTTCTTTTATATATTTGCTTGTTTGTGTATTTCCTTTTTTGTTTTGTTTTAGTTTTTTTTTTTTTTTCTTTTTTGGATTACAGACCAGTATCTAAACCAGTTTGATTGACACTGCCAGCTAATTGGTGGGGAAGGTAATACACAGGGAAGCTTAATTGATTTGGGGAAAATTTGTTGATCTGTGCATCTGTAGTTCCTCAGTTTCAACAACGAAGCACTTTGAGCACATACTCCCCTTATGTCACAGAGAGAAAAAAAGGGCCATTATCTACATCATGTGTATCCCTAACAAAAAAAGGGAGCTGATTAGACATACATTGTCACACCGATGCCAACATTCCAAGAGAAACGATGTTCGGATTAAGGAAAATGCGTGTTTCCCCCCAAGGCCTCTTTCTCATTTACTTGAAATTTTGTTTGCTGTTCATTGAAATGTTAATTGGTTTTTATACAGTTGTAAAAATAAAACCTTGTAACATCGGTAAGTTGCCCGCTCCAGGGCGTACATTTAATTTATACAAAGTGAACTGGTGAAGCTGCTCTATCAGAGAAAAATGCATTGTTTCATATGGTGCCTTAATTCCTTAATTTAGGGAGTGTTGTCCTGTGCCACTGTGCCTTAATCAGACTGCTGAAGTAGCCTTCAGTGTCCACTATCTTGTCATCTCCTACAAAAAAAAGTGCTGCTTCCAAAGGTTGGACTGGCATATGATTTAGCAAAGAGTCACAATTCTCTGACTATGATTAAGGCAGTGTGTGTTAACAGCACAACACAAACACTTGTGCACAAGTTGCTTATCTTGCGCTAAGAAGACGGGGTGGTTAGGGGCAGTTTAGCTTTGTTTTGATGAGCGTAGTCTATGTTATTCTATGGGTGAAGGAGAGAGTCTACTTCATTGTAAGTTTTTTCTTTCATGGATAGCATATTTCCTAGAGGCAATTGGGTTCCATGATTCAGGTTCCTCCCACTCTTTCACTTAAACAGCCCATTATCAAGCAATTATGTTATGTTTTTCTGTTTTATTACTCACCCCAGTGCTCTGAAAATTAGTTATTGTACTGTTTTTTTTAGAATCTATGGGTGGGCTTGAGCTTGGATATGGACCGAAATTTGCTTTGTACGGTTTGATACTGTATTCCAAAGTGAAGAGGGGGGTAGAAGTGGTTGTGAAGACATCAATCAAGTGTCAATATTTTTTATTGAGTTATTGTTTTTTTTTTCTCCGCTGCTAAAAAGCTATGATTTTTGTTTCATCTTATACACAAAAATAACATAGTTGTGATGTCACTTGAGTGTGCTGCTATTTTATAAACAATTGTATTATAATTATTTTACTGCTTACAGGTTACTTTGAGAATGCAGAAGTAGATGGTAAATAGAAGATCAAGAAATGTAATGAGTATTCGACTGGAAATGCTCTTTGTACAGTATGCTCTGAAAGCATGATTCCTTTCCTTTTTTATCTTTATTTTCCTGCTCTGTTACCTTTTCCTCTCACAGTCTGTAAGTATGGTATGTCTATACCTCAGGTTTACTGGACAAAAGAAAACATGTCTCTCAGTACCTCAAAACTCATCACAGTTTTCTGGGAGCCAATGAAAGACCGCATACAGTGGAGATTCTAATGGGGGGACTTTTTAATAGTCTTCATTAAATGAAGCATGAACAGCATAAGGCTCCCACATGGACTTCAGCCAACTATAGTGGATGGAGGGGGGAAGAAAAGTCACCAATGTTTCAATTATGGGTCTAAGAGCTGAGATAAACAGATATTGATAACATTGTACATAAAATTTTGTATAAATTTGGAATCTTATTTCTCCAAACACCTTAACACACTTGAAAGTCTTACACAAAGTGACAAAATGTTGATGGACTTTCATGTGTAACTGAGTTGCACTTTGCCTTGGCCTTAATAATACATTTTTTCAGGTGTGCAGAAGGTATTTCATCAACTGGTGTAGCAGGAACTGTGACACCCTGCCTATAGGACAGCCCTCACCACCATATAACTGTCTGTGTGTGACAAATTAACCATTTGAATGTCAACATTTACATGGATTCTGTCGCCTCCCTCCACTATGACCTTGTCATGTACCTCAATAATGTCTGTTGCACAACCTCTCTCCAATAAATATCTGCTTCAACGTGTGTAGTACTATATTTCTCCAATACTGGTCTCTTTAAAAAGATTCAATACACATTATTGACCGAATCTACTGTGAATTAGGACCTGTTAAGGGGCAACAAATTAACTGTGATGGTCAGCAATAATCAGATGGCTTTTTATTTTGCACCAGCAGGGGCTAGTTATTTAAATACTTACGCTAATAGTTATAATAAATAGGTAGTAAGCTTTCAAGAAATCAATTACCAGGGCACTTTTTTCCATTTAAAAAAAAAAAAAAAAAAATACTTGTTTGACCACTGACACTCCTTGCTGCCTGCCTGTGAAGTTTCTGTTCATGTTCTCCTCATTGTTGGAAAAAAAATCCACATTCCACATATAAATCTAGTAAAGAATGGTATAGATCAAAAGTTTATTTTTCCCCTGCAGAGGGAGCACAACTGAATTATTACTTCTCAGTTAGGTATAAAACGATTCAATAATTTCTTATAGGTTACAAAATGAACACCCTAATTTTATAGAAGTCCATATACAAGTTTAGTAGGCATAATTTCCCCTTGATGTGAATGTATGTGCATGATACCCTTTAATGTATTGGCTCCCCATATAGGGCATAGTCCCACCTTTCATTCAACTTTCCTGGGAGAGGCTCTGGATCTACCAACACGGACAAGGATAAAGTGTTTACTTTAAGATGACACGTGAAATAATGAAACAAATGAATAACTTACGAAACCTTCTACTCCTATATCTGTAATAAATAAATAAATAAATACAGTCCTAAAGGTTGAGAATACCCAGACTATATAATTAAACTATTTCTTACCACTAAACTAATTGACATGAATCATTTTAGGATATTTATTTAAAAAACTCAGACTCCTGACATATTTCAGAGAAAAAACCCTCTGTACAATTCATGTCGTAATTTGTTCATTCATGGCGCTATACTCCCTAACTGATATAATCAGTTTGGTTTCATTCATATAAACTAGAAGACCATTTAACGTTAGTTAGCGGGTCTGGTTGGAAAATGTTATTAGATATTAAACCTTTTATCCCTTAGTTTTGATGAAGCAAACAAAAAATATGAACAAACGCACCTCGAAGAAACTCCTTTTATAGTTTCTGATTCCTTTGCCCCTCAGGCGACTCGGTGTTCGCGCCAAAAAAAACAAAAAAAACAAAAAGAAACATACGCCCTCGCGCAAACAGATCGCCAATCAAACTCTTCAACGAAATAATCGTCACGGCTCACCGGCACGTGCGAATTAGCCGCAGCCAATCAAGAAATCTCAGAGAAATCCGTCGTCAGGGGCTCACCGGCAAATTGTAGCCAATCAAAATTCAAGACTGAAAGGGTCGCGCTGGCACGCTCACACCCGGCAGCAAATCAGATTACAGCGCGAAACATGACGTCACGGCTGAACAGCAACACCAAATCAACCGAGAAGGTCGGAGCCGGTGCAATTTGGTGGATTTATTCAACCGTTTTTTCCTTTTCTTATCTCAGAAACTTCCTCTCTGCTAAGTGATCTCTTTATTTAATAATAGCCTAATGATCTCATTTGGTTTAACAATAATCCGTCAGTAAGTCGAATATATATTTTTATTCTGATTATCATCAACATTATGCGTAAGGAATTAACCAACCTGGTTGTATATCAGTTTTGAATCAGTTCTCCTGACGGTTCTTGCTATTTAAATTGCTAAACACGATAAAATAGCGACAATTTGCATTTAAAACGGTTCAAAATACTTTATGACTTTGCATGCAGGCGTGTAAGTTGCTAACACAGTGTCCAGTTTCTTACCAATAGCTGCTTAGCATTTATTTAAAGGTCAGTTCATCCAGCAGTGAGAGTTCAGTGACATTTAAAGCTCTAATGGTGGTAGGGATCACAGAATGGAAAACAAAATGTTGTTTAATGTCATTTATATTATAATTTATGCTCCTTTCAATTATAATTAGTGACTCATCTAGGTTTAATCTTATTCTAAGATGTGTGAAGGCAAAACATTTTTATCTTTATTACTGGTGGAAATGCTCTCAGAGGGTTTTCAGTATATATCTTAGTTTAAATTCTAAACATGGTTAACAAAACAATTAATGTGTGGCATTTCTGTGCACATTTGCGCCATTTCCACAGGAAGCCTTGGAGGTATGGTGAAAGATTTAGATTGGAGATACGCTTTAAAAAGAAAATAATGCCCCAACTCTCTAAACTCCGTTTTGTTTCTAGACATGATCATCATTTAAAGTTTGTGTGCCATGAAAACCGACTTTAATAATAATTACCTTTTTATTTATTATTTTTAAACCAGTGGTGAGACACAATACAACAAGGATGGACTGCTTCAAGGTAACTGTAATGGTGCTGTCTTTCCCTGTTCACGCTATTGATTTACAATTCATTTTTCTTACTACTTTGTTTTTTTTTTTTACATTTACATTTAACAGATGACCATATCTATATTTCTTGCACTGTGGCAGCATTTTGAGCTATTTCTCTATATAATTTCCCAATCAACAAACATTTCATTAAACTAAAAAGAAAAACTTTTCCTTCTTTACGTTGATTTTCTACATCGATTTCCATTTTTCAGGTCAGGGAATAGATTCTCCTCTGTCTGAAATTGGTGTGCAGCAAGCCAAAGCTGTTGGCGAATACCTGCAAGATGTTCACTTTACTAATGTTTTTGCCAGTGATATGAAACGTGCCAAGCAGGTGAGCTGTTGTTGCAGGGCAGGATGACAACAGGTAGGGGGTGCCTTTTAGCCAGATATCAAGACATTGCTGCAAAGATTAGACAGACTGAGCTGCTAAGATTATACAACCTTCACCGTATAACATGGCTGTTACCCTGAGTTGCCAGTGTGGTGAATTATTTCCATTGTTGAATGGGGTGAAGGATGATTGAGAACTTGTGCATAATTTTGTGTAAAATCTTCAACATCGACCAAAAGGTTTTGGGTTACACTTAAGATTGTTGTGTCTATGCCACCCTATCTGCTATCTATTTGCCCTTGAGCAAGGAACAGAACCACAATTTTTTCTAAGGGTGCTGCAACAAATAACCGCTGTCACTCTCTTTCAACTTTCCCCATCAGATTTTCCAAGTCAGAAATCTTTCTAAAAAAATGAAAAAAATTTAATAAGTAACATATACAAAGTAAAGCTATAATTTACTTGTTGATCCACATCAACAGGACAAAGTTTTAGGGCCCATGATGTCAAGAGGTTTTTTTCTTTTACAATATGCATATCTTATATTCCAGACTGCTGAAATTATTGTGAGGAAAAATAAGACATGCAGCCATGTAGACATTGTGACCATTCCAGCTCTTAAAGAGAGGGTAAGTGTTGTGGGTCTTGGGAACTAAAACAAACCCTAATACTGTATTCATTAATTTACCACATAGGAGTTAAATAAACATTGGAGAGCCAGAGAACAGTGCAGCTTGGTGTTATCACTCTAACCAGCACACACGATTGCTATTACCCAGGATATTTTGTGTGACCTGAAGAAAAGTCTGAATTTTTTTTTTTACTGGGACAGTTTGGTTTCCCCAGAATATTACACATGGTAGAACAAATCAGAAATAGAAAAAGAAATACCAAAGATAACAACAATAATAGTAGCAACAAAATGAATTATAGCAACTAACAACAAAAACAATAAAATCTCTTACATCCATAACAATATTAATAACAACAGAAATAACAATGGTACATACAACAGTAACAAAACAGTAACAACACAAATAATAACGCATCAATAACAATATTAGCAACATTTTTACAAGATATTGATTGACAGCAATTGCAATAACAATATGAGCAACAGCAACATTAATAATACATGGTAAACCTTCTGATCTGTAATGTCTTTCAGAGCTTTGGTATTGCTGAGGGAGGTCTAGTGGAGGACATGAAGAACATGGCTAAAGCAGCAGGCCAGCCAATCCCAGATTACACACCGCCGGATGGAGAGACAATGGATCAGGTGTGTGTGTGTGTGTGTGTGTGTGTGTGTGTGTGAGAATCTCTTGTTACATTAGACATATTTGCAAATGGTGATCAGCTTTTCTAAGTACAAAAATGTACATGTAATGTAGCTTTGATAAAATAAATGAAATATCTTATCACAACACAGAGTCCTTGTATTGAAGGTTTTACTCTACTGACTGGAGCCTCTAATCTCAGTTAATCAGTTTATATCCAAGCAGTTTTTGACATCAAACTTTGATTATCGTGCCAGTACTAGCGTCAAATGTTACTGTTTTAATGAATGTCATTACCTGAAACATGCTTTATATAAAACATGTTAAAGAAAAATAAGATGGACCACTGCCTGGTCAGTTAATGGCCCTGGATGTGATACAACAGAGATTTTAAATTCATACACCTGATTGCTCAGGTCAATTTCTATATCAGACAAAAGTAACAGCTGTAAATCACAGGTTTATATGGCATTAGTGTGTATTATTGTCTAACTGTTCGTGTATTATTGTCTAAATTGATAAGATAAAGGTTATTGTTCATTCATTCATTCATTCATTCATTCATTCATTCATTCATT
>JAOTRN010000001.1:25908802-25920988 GCA_028566695.1 Bagroides melapterus
TTCATTCATTCATTCATTCATTCATTCATTCATTCATTCATTTTTCCTTTCTCTGACAATGTAAACTATTCCGGAAGAACAACTTTCCGGTTTCGTAGCACATGACACGTCATTGTCTTTTGTCTCATTTTCTTATTAACTTCAGGAGAGAGATCTGTGTGGAAACAACTGTGTACTGTAGAGCTTCTTTAACCGATGATACTCGATAACAGGAATCTGCCTCAGACATTGCAATGGTGAACTAATTGCTGTGATATAACAATACAATTCTAGACATGTTCCTTCACGGTGTTAACTGTTACTCTGCTTCATGGCAGCACACAGTTGAGGATTAACACACCTCAGGAGCAGTTGAACCATTCATTGATTTTATCACCTGTCGTCATATTATTAATTCTGTCCCCTCGTAGGTGAAGAACCGGATCAGTTCGTTCCTTAAATCTTTGTTCCAGCAGATGGCGGATGAGCATCACAACAAAATACGTCAAGTTGATGAATTTCAGGCAGAGGTGCCTTTTGCGGGTCGCCCGGATGATGGACTCCAGAATGTGTTTGCTCATGCTCTTGTGGTGAGCCATGGTGCCTACATGCGGGTGGCGATGCGATATTTCATTGAGGACTTGGCGTGCACTGTGCCTCCTGGGGCAAACATGGCTCAGGTATTTTCAGCCTGCCCAAACACAGGAATGTGCCGATTCATTGTGACTTTAAAGTGTTGTAATGCAAACATTCAAATGTCTGGCATGAAGTGTATATTTGTCAATCGCCGAGACCACATCATGACTGAAAACAGCTAAAGCAGTCATGTGTAATTCAATTAAAAATGCACTTTGGACCACTTTTACTTTGAGAAAACAGAACAGTGTTAGAATTAAAATAAAAAGTGATTTCTGATGATTCTCTGAATCATAGCTTATGAAGTAAATGGGACATTTTTGGCAATGGACAAAAAAGATCTGTCTTCATGGGTGGAATACTACTCTCTGATCCATTTGTGAAATGTTTTAACTTGTCAAAGAAATGTATATTTTAATTCAGCTAATATAAATGAATACAATTCAAGCTTCATTTCAGAGATGATAAATCTTGGTTCCTAGTGTACATAAGAAAACGCAGTGTCTCATCCTGTGACGGTAAGTGCATGACGGAAGTCATAAAGCTAATGATGCACAGCTTTTGTTGTTCCTGGTTAATGGGGCTTTAAATAAAGCTCATTTCCTCCCCTTTTTCCAGAGACAAGTTTTTGCCAGCAAGCATTAACCTATTCTGGATGGAAAAAACCCAGCGTGTACTCTGCATTATACCTGTACAAATTCCCACGCCAACACCTCTCCAGATTTATGACGTTCTCAGACTTCTGGCCTGTTTGGACTAGAGGGAAAATATTTTTTACACAAAGCTACTAATACAGTAACTTGTGTAACTCACTCTTAGTAAGTGCATTTATCAGATTCTATAAATGTTCACAGTTATTACTCTCATAAATAATCAATATTTTGTGCAATAATAGCTATAACTTTTCGAGAATGAAGTTATTACAAATCTCCATCCAATTTAGTACAAATAAAAAACCTGGTTTTCCTTTTAAACTTTGCAACCTTTCATTTAGTGTGTCTTCGTAAGTTGTTCATCTGCCGCAAGCCAATAAAACAGCTTCATTGCACCTTGGCATCAATACTCTGGAACCTGTACTGGAGTGAAGAACAGCCTTCTTCCAAATAATATTCCCTTCTTTGATTTTACGATGGTGGTGATGGAGAAAGTAACACTTCACACTTCCAAAATCTCCCATACTGTAGATGTTCACTGGTTTTGAGATCTGACGGCAATAACTTATATGTAATTTACATATCTTCATCTTCTTCAAACCTTTCAGTGAGCCCTTATGCCCTGTAAATGGGGTGGCATTTTCCTGAAACAGGATAGAAATGTTTCATCATACGGATAATCCGGATGGGTGTGGAGTCAAATCAGACACTCCCAAATGAATTGAAATGTGTCACTGTTAAAAAAAAATAAAAAAAAACGTGATGGGGTGGAGTCATTAACGAACATGATGTGGGGGGGTACAGTAATGCTCGAAGAGACCACTTGTATCCGGATAGAGATGTTTCTTTATAGAATTAACAGTCTGAAGAACTAAAGATGATGATTAATGATTTAAGGGTTTGACTGAAATCAAGTGCCAGCAAAATAAATAAAGGCCCCTACAACGTTATAGAACTACACTGTAAAAAATAATTGCGTGTAAAATTACAGTAAATTACTGGCAGCAGTTTTGCTAGTAAAATGCGGTTTTATTACAGTACTGGATAATTTATCCAGTAAAAAGCTGTTTTATTATAGCAATTGTACTGGATAAATTATACAGTGCATATTCTGTAATAAAACAGCATTTTACTGGCAAAACTGCTGCCAGTAATTTACTGTAATTTTACACGCAATTATTTTTTTACAGTGTACAGTTTTTTATTTTCATTTGTGAAGTATGATAAATCCGTCATACCACCAGGTAAGAATCTATACATGGAAAAAAATGGGCTAAAAACAGCGAATTTCTCAAATCATATCATTCAATCCCCTAGAAAATGATGTCTTTTTTCTTCTATTCCATAGTAATACTGTAAATTCATCAGTAACCACGTCTGAATAATGCTTTTACATCCGTTATTTTATTTTATTTCTTTTTTTTGCTAAACATTTGCTACACAGCTAACTACATGCACAAACCCGAGATCAAGCTTCTTTCATGTCAATGTACCCGATGCCGAAAAGTACACGGCTTGGTTTGTTTAGGTAGAATGCCAGTTCTATGATCAGAGAGTTCTCATATTATCAGCGTTATCAGTTCAGTTCTGTACAGTTAGATGTCTGTGAGTATGTCTTGTTTTTATTTGTTTTGTTTTATTTCTGGCTGAATCTACATATCAGCACGGGCGCTGTTTAACATCATGTGACCTGGAGTTAGCAGCGTAAACTTGATGTTTGTGCTCACAGGAAGATGAAAATATCTTGTGAATATGGTGTAATGTTATAGGTACAATATCAAGACTAAACACAAAAATTAATAGAAGAGATTTGTTTTATTAGGTTTGTATAAATACAAGCACTAATAGAATTAGTGTCCTAAAAAAATAAAAATCAAATGTCACATACCTACATTAAATGCAGACAGACATAGTGTAAAGTGTACGACGACTAAGACGTTAAGTTTACGTATAAAATATTATATAAACACAAAATAAATAAGTACGCAGAAGTGTCCAGCACCATTTGACTAATTTCTAGTAATACAGAGATATTATTCAATACACAAAAACAATTTATAAATGAACTATAAATATCTCACAAGCGTTAGAAACAAATGAATTTTTATGATTTTGAAAAAAATCCATAAAGTGAGTACAAACAATATCTAGAATTCTCAGAAAAATCGATTTTCACCTTCAGTGATGTAACCCATGACCATTGCTCTAGAAGTGTCATAAATGACCTGCACTCTAATAACATGAAACTCTGATGCTGTTTAACCGTTCACTTATTAAATTAGGTGAAAGGACAGGTGCTGACTTGTCATGTCACGTCACATCATAGAGGCAGCGGTTGTACGGCAGATAACTAAGAAATAAAAGACTGTTATGGGAAGATAATCAATGTCAGGGTGGTGTGATGTGGCCTGAGTTTGTGTTACTACCCTTGATTATTGTCCTATGACTTCATGTCTTACTGCAACAAACTAACACGATCTCTTAAATTCTGTTCTGTTTTTAGTTGTATATAGTGTTTTATAACAAGTTATAGTAGTTATAAAGAGTTATTCCATCACCAGCCTCCCGTCATGTGAGAAACCACAAAACTCTCCACCCTAAAGCCTTGCGCAGGTTAGAAAACATAAACTTACAGCCTGATGTTATCATTACTGACACTGATATTATAGAAATGAGGATGAATTAGAACAAGTGCATTAATATAAACCTGTGATTTGTTTTGCAGTTGGAACGTCTGAGAATCCAAGATCCCGGTGGGCTAAAACGAATGACGCACTGTACACTGTGGTACGAGCCACAATAGATTCAATGACGGTAGGGACAGACGGTGATACCCCACTCAGAATCGGACTTTTCTGTTTTCTCTGTGTTTCTCCAGAGTAGGAGTTTGTGCACTATGTGACAGCAACACCTGTAAAGGATCATCTACCGAAGTAATGGTCTCCTTCGATACGTTACCACCATGCCCAGGGTCACTTCTCCAGTTCCTCATGGTGTTTAAATGCGGATACTCGGATCCTAAAGGGTCGGACGGATCAGTATGCCAACTGCGTCTCTTTCTATGGTGCGTTCGTTTTTTGTGTCGCTTTGAGAAGACAAAGTCGGACAGCTTCGGTAAACTATGAGCGTACGTATTGACACGGCGACGTTTGACCATCAGCACATCGCCCCTGCAGGACCGAAACACGTCGTAGTATTTATGTCTTTTGACACGGCGAAACCGACAGTCCTCATTGCTGACGAATACCTGTGGAAAGACATGCACACACTCGTCACTTCAACTGTTTAAATGACTGTCAGCGCTGTAATGTGATGAGCTAGAGAGCAGCTAAAGCTACCAGACAACCTCTTTAAATGGATCATTAATGATTCTAAATATCATCATCATCTTCTTCATTTATATAGAACTTTTCAATTTGTGTGTCCAAAGTGGTTCACATAAAAGACTAACAATAAATAAACAAGATATAGACAATGAAATGATAATTGGAAAAAAAAATGGAAAGGAAAATGAGGAATATGTCATTAACCCAGCTGAGAATTTCTTCAGTTTTAATTAGAAAGTTAGTCTTTAGAAATCAGTCTAATTGGAAATGATTTACTTTAATTAGTACACAGAGATTAGATTGGACACTAGCATTTTATCTGGACAAGTCCTTTATCCTCTAAATGCAGCCCAAACAGGATATTTAGACATTAACCCATCCTTACATTAGAGCTTCAAGATCTAACATTTGCAAAATTGCTTTTTAAACTGTTGCACTAAAAGCGACGAATAAAAACTTCACAACCACAAAGCTTGTCATTATGTATGCAAATTTATTAAGAAGTGATTTGTGATTTTAGCTTTAGATTACTCACCGAAGTATATAACTTTCCTTTGGGATCCAAGCATAAGAAAGCATGATTTTTCATGTTGAAGCCTGAGAAACAGTTTTTATTCAGGTCCTTCCTGTAGTTAAAGTTGCCTATGTCATTTCAGAGAAACATGAACAATCAGTACACATCACAGCCCTACTAGTGAAATCTAACCAAACTTCTAACGTACCTTCCGAACCTCGAAGAACAGGTTTCTGAGCTCTTTTGTCGCCTTTCTTCCTGATGAAATAGGTTTTTGTTTCAAGCCATTGGTGTGTTTCAGGGTCCGTGGCATCGGCACCAGAGGGTAAGGAGGATGTGTGCTGCAGATGGTAACATGTGGCTGTAGTGTGGAGTGTAAGTACAGCCCAGCAGAAGAGAAGGACCGAGAGCATGGTCAGTCTGGGTGAAAGATTGCACATGGAATCCCTGTGTGTCTGTATTTATTTGGGTAAAAAAAAAAAGTCCAAAGTTCTTATTTGCATACTGAAGTGGCCTGTAATTGGCCATCTCCTGTTTGGAGGCTGCAACTAGAGCTGACGTAACTCTGCTCAACCTGATGCAATGTTATCATATTATGTCATGTGCAAATGTGGGGGATTCACTGGTGAGGTTTGTAGCTAACACTCCTCTGTTAGACCAGTATTTAACATTTAAACACTGCATTGCTTTAATTTGGTACGTCTGTATGAGTGTGTCACATGTCCAAATTTCTGATGGAACGAAAATGTAAAAAGTGTTCTTTAGATAAATAAGAGTTCATGAAACTTCACACCATTTCTGATTTCTGACAGAAAGACACCAATGTAGAGATCTACATTAAAAATTGTAAAACTTTTTTCACAAGAATCAGTAATGTGCTTTCACACTTTTTTCCTCAAGAATAAAATGTATTAGCTTTAGCACACTGTAACCAGAACAACATTCTTAATTACCCTGGGTGTTAAAGGGGTATTATTATCGCTCACTCTTTTTCCTAGTCAAGATTGCAGTGTATTCCGAGCCTTTTCAATGGACATGGAAATATATCCTGATTGAGAAACCAGTCCATTACAGCACACACTCTCCCACACGCTCATTCACACAATTTAAAGTCTCCAATCCACCGACCTGCACTTTTTTTTTTTTTCGGAGGTGGATGGAAACCAGAGAAGCCAGAGGAACAAACAGACAAGGAAAGACACACAGTCAATAACCCAGCTTGACTGGTCCCACCATCTCTCTGAGTACAAGTAGGTATACATCAAGACTCTCCCTTGTCTGAACAGCTGAGTCACTGGCTGCCTTTAAAGGACAGGTGAAGACATACTTCTTCCCGAAATACTTAAATTAGTGCTTATATTTTAGTGCATATAAATTAGTCCCTTTTTTTATCCGTTTTTGTTTAAAAAAGGTGCGGTATTTCCTCCCAACAGAGTTTTAGGCTGATAAAAGTGTTCATGTACGTCACTTTAGATCAGGGCGTCTGCCAAATGTCATTAATGTTAAATAAATGTTATGATAAATTGTAAAAAGGTACATGTCAGACAGACCGGAATGAACTTTATTACTATAATGAATCTCCTAGTTATGCCATTTTACCTTTTGACCATATAGGTCAGTTATAGAAGGATTTTTTTTTTTATTTTTATAATAACACTGTCACCCAGAATATGGACGAGTTCCTCTCATAGCTTCTTCCTCGTGTCTTCTCAGCGAGTTTTCCCTCAGCAGTGCCGCTAGCTTGCTCATTAGGGCTAATTTAAATTTATAATTAGTATCTTGAATGCATTTATTTTGCCATGAAGCTGTTTTTTTTTTTTTAATGTCCAGTGTTAAAAGAGCGATACAAATAAAATGGAATCAACTTGAACTCGAGAGCAGGATCCAACCGTAGGGTGGTTTGCTACCTGCTGCCGTACTACCGAAAAAGCTATTTTAGTTTGTTCATGAAAGAACCTCACTTGTAGGCACGTGGTAATAATCATTTTCCTTAAAACGTGCGTGATCCTCATGAATATGTACCCATTGACCAGCAGATGGCGGTCAAACGTCACTATCCCTCAGCTGTTTAGGCTCGTCACCTCTGACTACCGAGGATCTTGTATCGAATATCGAGAAGTATCGAGAAAGCACAAGACACATTTAAAAACAAAAAAACAAAAACAAACAAAAAACTTTTATTATCATCTCAGTAATACAGATGACTGCTGTGCACAGCACATACGTACAAAAATAAAAGTAAAACATATTTCTTATATTAGAACTCCTTTTTTTCTCTCTCTCCAGAAACTAAATGATTGGCGAAAAAATTCTGTCCTCTTACAATCGTTTCAACAAATCAGAACTAAGGCAGGAGGTGAGGTATATGTTAAAAAAGAGGAGGGGAATTTCGAGGAAGCACAGTCCCCTCAGTGCAGGAATACAAAAGCAGGAGAAAATGCTACAAGAGGCTTCACACACACATGCACGACCCTTCACTCGCTATCTCTCACACTGACCAGGTCACTGTAGCGAGTACACAACAAGAAATCCAGTAAAACTTGCAAAAGACAAACCCATTTCCATAGTTTAGTGGTTCTTTTGTTGCCTTTTAATGTTTGTTTTTTGGTCGATGTAATACGTTTCTTCATAGAATCCATGCTAGATGCTTTTCACGCCTCTTAAAGGTGCAGTCTGTAATGTAGAAATGTGTTTATAATCCTGTTATAATCCTAGTTTCTAAGATGTCTTAGAAATACACGTGATCCACAAATTACCATGCATTTGTTTATATTTTAGAAGTTAACCCTGCCCCCTGCTGGACACCCCGAGGTACGTATCATTTCAACAGAGGATGTGGGGTTAGATAAGGGGAACGTTTAAACATGGCAATTTTTTTTAACCACATTTATAATTCACCTCAGGAGCAGCAGAGGGCTCTAAACATTACACAGTGCTCCTTTAATGCAACATCATTGCTCTTATCATTTGTCGTTAATTAAAATGAACCACATCGATGAAAACGTACTAAATTTATCATATTGCATGCCTACACTCAGGTACAAAGATTTGAAAAAAAAAAAAAGCAAAAAAAAAAAGCGTACTTTTATTTTCCAGCTTTTTCATTATGACTAGCAAGAAAGTGCTGATCTTTTATATATATATATATAGTGTTTCTATAACAAAGACTAAAAGTTAAGTTGAAATTTTCTCTATAGTGACTGGCACATTGTTGTTGTTGTTGTTGTTGCTGCTGCTGCCACTTTGTCACCAAACCTAAATATCGTGATATACTGCAACTCCATCTCAAAATATCCTGGAAATTATTTTTAAATGTTATGATATGATATTTTTTGCTACATCACCCACCCCTAAAGCTACGCCATTCCTGCACCCTAGTGCCAGAGAGGGCAAAATGAGACAAAGCCATCTGGTTCCTTATGCCATGTAAGACGATCTGTTCTGAGCAGAGCTGCAGTAGAGGAACCTCGCGATCTCAAACACACTGCAGATGCCACACAGATCAGAAAGCCCGTTCTGGCTCGTGCAGACTTATCTTACATGCTACATTCAGGGGTCACTATCAGAGAATTTAAACCGGTATCATAGCTGTTTGTCTCCTCCTGTCCAACTTTAGCCTTAGTTTTATTTATGCAGTGTTTTTCAGAGGAGGTGGCAGGCTACTATTTTAAATAGGATTGCGTAACGTGTGCGTGCGCGCGAGCGTGCGTTCGTGTGTGTGTGTCAGAGACTGCTTGGGGGGGAGGGGGTTCTTCTAAAAATATATTCCAAGTTTAACTACTCTAATACCCTCAACACACTTCAACTCGGAAGCCATTAGAATGATTGGATTCAGTGATGCATGAATTGTGCTGACCAAATTTTTTACGCCGATTCAGCGCTCTGCTTCGCTCTTTGTGTAAGTGCCTAATGTTGAAACAGATAAGCAGATAGGAAATAAAATCCCGACTGGTTTTACAGTTTCAGGATAGGTTTCGGGTCAAGCTCGGCATTTCTCTGGCAACTCGGGCAGCAAAAAACGTTTTGGAAAAATAGTTTTGGAAGAAAACCTGTGTCAGGGGTGGACAACTCACTAGCAGATAAGACAGCCATAATATCAGATAGGTTCATTTCCAGTTAGCAACCAGACAAGCAGCCTCAGAAGCTGTTATAATGATTTTTTTTTTATTGTTATCTCCATTCAACATTGTGGAAAAAACCCTAATACTTTCCAAGAAGCTTGTATTCATAAATCAGTATGATTCTTTGTATGTTGGTCATAACTCCTTGTAAGCATTTCTCTGACCTCCAGCAATTTACATTTACAATATCTTCATGGATTACATCAAGCAAAGTTCCTTCCTCAAATTATTCCTCATTATGAACAGATTGTAAGATGCAACTTATTTCTAAATGCTGTAAACTAACAACTAACCAACTATTCATAGTTATTAGTTATAAGCTCTGTGTTAATCATTTGTGGATGTTTTCCTGACGCTTCAGGTGGGAAAATTAAAGTAGCCCTTCTTCTTTATTGCCATATTGTTACTCCAGATGCCTTTAGAAGTAGCCAACGAACCAACTAGAAGTATCTGTGTGGAAGTGTTAGTGTTATATTATGCATGCTGTATATATAGCGCTAGATCAGATAGCTAGCCAGTAGGTTCTATTATATAGGCTACAACAGTCATCTTTGGTAAAGTCTTGGATTTTATACTCTATTCTTTAAATAATTAAAGCCTTCAAACTGATTTGAGCAACATGACAAATCTGACCAAAAAAAAGCTCGTTAAATAAATAAATAACATTGCTGTCTGATGTTTGCCTAGCATTACATTAATGTAGCCTAGAGCTTTCATGCTGAATTATTTCCTTGTTAGATGATCTCCACAACTTTTCACAGTCCTGCGTCCTCTTTTCATTTTCTTCGTGTTTGCTGTCTCTTTACTGGCTTCCCTGCTTTCAGCATTTTGAAAAGCACAGCTACTGAAAAGAAGGGTCGCACTTTAGCCAGCTGAGGTTTTGCTGGACAATTCCAACCTTCGTGGGGACTCCCTGAAAACACAAGGCCCCAAGCAGTTGTCTGCTTTAACTGCCCTGGAGCTATGCTTCTAGTCAGATAGTCCAGATATTCCAGATCTCTAATACTAGGAGACTAATGTGCGCTTGTTTCACAAAAACAAGGATGCCAGACAATTGTTTTCTACAATGACAGAACAATAGCTGAAGCAAGCAATAGCTGAAGAGACAGAGTTCTCTAGAATTATTCAATTAATGCACATTATTAGTTCTTCAAACTCTCAAATTAAATGATGTTGCTCATTTCGTTTTTAGCGTAGCTTTGAATTGCCTGTGATTTGTCCACCCCCGAGCTTGGACCTGCTGTCTAAAAGTAATACATGTTTTAAAATTAACAACATGGAGCCAAAATAAGAAATGAATCACTGGCAAAACTGTTCAAATTTTGTAGCCTGAGATATATGCTTTTCACAATACTTGTTAAATCAGGAAATTATCCTAATGTATCTTAAAAAAAAATGCTACATTAGAAACCAAATCCAGCTCCTAAAATCGAAATTCTAATATCACACCATTTTTTTTTTAGTTTTTTTACTCTATACTTTAGAAGCAGATGATGAGCAGTTCTGAGGTTGTTGGCCGTGCTACAGTTCAAGTTCAAATAAAAAAGCCTCCAGTGTCATGAAGGATTAAAGGATCTTCCTCAGCTTGAGTCTCCAATACAAACGCATGCAAGCTGCTCTTATTTCTGGCAAGTCCCAGATTCTCTGATATCTAGCTGATCTAAGTAAGGAAACAGAATGAAATGAAGCTACTCGCAGCCCTCTAGGAATCGGGCTGAATCCCCCAGAGTGGCTCGTCTCTGTTAAAGCAGGATGCAAACATGCAAAATTTAAAAACAATGCCACAGTTTAGGAAGCTAAGGCACCACCGTGCAAGAAAGGCAGCGACCCCATAGGCCGTGTTCTCTCTTGCAAAATGGTGGAACAGAATGAAATCAACATTAAACGTTTCAACGTTTCTCTCCCCTGTGAGTGACACGCTCGCGCCTTTCCAAGCCGGACGTAGCTCTTTGAGGTAATAAAACGTATCTGTTTCACTTCAGAAAGCTGGAGATGTTAGTCATACCAATGACAGGGTAAGGTTTACACACCAGTTATGGCAAGCACCCATAAAAAGTGAGAGGGGGCAAAAAAAAGCTCCTCGTCCCTCGTATAATCTTAATAGAAATGATAAGCAGCAAAGAATGGCATGTACACAAAGATCAGACACACAGATACCCATATATACATATATTTCATTAACGAGAATAAATACTATAATTACGTGTTTTATATCTTTTGATTGCAGTGTTCATTTTTCGTGCCTTGTACGTATATATAAGTTACCTGCGAGAATGTCCAACATGTGCAAAAAAGACTGAGTTATTGCCAGTCTCGCTCATAATCGAGGGAGGAAGTGCGTGACAGTCATAGCCGGCGTGGCCTTGTAGCCTCTCTTCAGGCGGCCATGTTTGCTCAGGGCAATGTAGAAGCCCTTATAAATGGAAGACTCATAGGCGTTGTAGTTGTTGGGAAGCAATGTCTCTTTGAACTTGCACTCGTCCCGGAAGACTCTCTGAAATAAAGTTAGGAAGGAGATGGTCAGTAGACCAAAGCCCGATTCATATATATATATATATACTGTATATAACTAAAGACATCCTGTAGAATGTATAACCTGGAACTAGGAAGATGTTCCATTATTTTAGATAAAGAAAGAAACCCACCATTATCAAGGTTATATTTATAATTGTGTTGTTATTATTGCCTGGTCATTTGAAGTGAATGAGCTTAAAACAAACATTAATAACTATAAAACACTTTGGCCAATAAATAATGGAAGTTGAGACTAATGAAAATTAAAACACAGGTTTGTTCTGAGTGAGAAATGAAGGTATTAAAAGCTCTTAGGGTCGAGTAAATGGTGCAGGCGTAAATTGGATTTTATTATTTAAAGATAGCAATTGAGGCAGATGGATTATTCTCCATTATAACTGATTATACATCGATGGTAAGAAATGGTGTGTAAAAATAATTCA
>JAOTRN010000001.1:25927299-25939276 GCA_028566695.1 Bagroides melapterus
CAATACCAGTAGACTGAAAGCACACAGGTCTGTCCTGAGAGTTCTACTGATCACACACACACACACACACACACACAAGCACGCGCACACACACACAAGCACGCACACACACAAGCATGCACACACACACACACACACAAGCATGCACACACACACACACGCACGAAGGTGCTCACATTCACATTCACATGAACTTTCCCCACACTCTCTCTTAACCGTCACTCAAACACTCACACACACTCTCCCACAAACCTTCTCATACACACACACACACACACACTCTTTCTCTCATACACGTGTATACTAGAACATGCACATTCTCTCACACACTCTTGTGCACACACACCTCGCAGACCCACTCACATACTCTCAAGCACTGTCACTCACGCTCTCGCATACTTTCTCATAAACTCATAAGTGCTCTCACACTCAGGACAATCACACATGCTTTCTCTTGGACACACACATACACTCTCATACTTTCTCATAAACTGCTCTCTCATATACATGCTCTTACACTTACATACACACACACTCTCTCTCTCTAACACACATGCTTTTGCACTTGGGCCCAAACACACACTCTCGTTGACACACACACACACACACTTGCAGTAATACACTCCCATGCACACACTGTCTTTTTTATAAATTCATGTCCCAACATAATTCCAATTCGGATCCCTGCTGTCGAATCACATTTATGATGATGATGATGATGATGATGAAGATTTGTGGCACAAAGTGTTTCTACAGTATCATGTAGGTAGTATACCTTTCTGTACAAAAATAACCTAGATTGTCTTTTTTTTTTTTTTTTTTTTAGCTGTTTGGCTGTTAGCGCTGGTTACGCTACTAATCACGTAGACAAAACCTCTCCCACGAACAACACGTTTTTCGTGTGAAGCCAGCAACAGAACATAAATACAGATGACCTCAGCAAGCATGTTGCATCCAAAAATTCCCATAGGGATATAAATACATTTGTGTATCTATATATTATTAATGTACAAAAATATATACAGCAAAATAGTTATTCTTCAAAATCTTTACATGACATAAAGGCATTGCATCACACATCATCGCATCTCTCTGATGCAATTGTTGGTCCGAGTTTTTTTTTTGTTTTGTTTTTTTTTTTGGGTTCGAGACACAAGTGAACAAAAAAGCCTGAGCAGTGAGAGTGACGTCATCCTCACAGTGATGTAAAGCCATGGAGGCTTCAATCACAAGGACGACTGTGATAATAAGACATGCCATTAGTGCAAAGAAGAAGAAAAAAAAGAAATATCATTAATTAACTTTAAATATGAACAAATTAACTTAGAAATCTCAGTTTTCTGGTCTGGGCCAGTGAGTGGTGAGAATGACTGACAGGAAGGATGATGAGACAGACAGGATGTTATTGTGTGAGCAGACAGGAGAAAGAACAGCAGGTCGTCATGCTGAATGACTACAGATTTATTGCAGTTTATTTTTTTCTTATTTAAGTCTGGGTTTTTTTTTGGTGTTCTAGTAGCTTGAAGTCTAAATCTGTGTCACCAGAAGCTGTTTACTTCCTGGAGAGAGAGAAGCCTTAAAAGGCCCCTTGTCTCACAAATGTATGGTTTTCTCCAAGTGTTCAAGATCCTTCTGTTCGAAGATGACACGTGTAGCAAAATATACGCTGATTGCCCCAAAAATGGCAGAAGAAGCAATGTAGGCAGTGACGGATTGTGTGAACTGGACAATCATGCCCATGAACAGAGAAGGGAAGACCTGAGAGAGCAAGAAGGTGCTATCAAGGATGGCAAAATCCAAGCCCACGCCACGTTTGTCGTAATCGCCTGATCTGTGATCGAGATCTGTAGCATTCTGACCGTGCTGAGGGCCGTAAAATTCCACATCATCCTGGTCGTAGTGAGCGTGGCCGTTATGGTTCAGATCGCTCGCATCATTGTTTGGAGTGAGGCGCATGCTTTCCGAGGAGATGTTCATCCCGTTTGTGTGTGTCTTTTTGGTTTTGTTGGTTGGCATATAGACCTGTGGGAAATCAGAGGAACCAGTAAGGATTATTATTATTATTGTTGTTGTTATTACAATATACAGACTAGTTTCAAGCTAAATATAGAAAGACAATTAAAAAATAACCTCAAGAAATGCTTGTTTGAGTTTAACCGTTAAGTGTTCCCAGAGGAACAAACTGAAAAACCATTCAATGATGTTTAATGAAAACTTTTTACTATACTGATCTTAGCAATGGGATTTAGAAGGAGCTGAAACACAGACATGGTATACCAGTTTTGGCTGAACATTTTAGTCCCTGATTCCTTACCATGAAATTCCATGAAGGAAATTACAACTTGGGTCACCTCAAATCTAGACTAGAGTTTCTAGATTCTTAAATGAAATCAATTTCTGGAACCACAAGTGTTATGTATGGATAATCTGTAACTGTAAAAATGACCAAGCTGACCAACGATGTTCATGAAAGCAGAGGAGATCAGCACTCAATGAGGAAAAGGTTTAAAACAAGTACCAGGTTGGGAGTCAGGGGGCCATTTGGTATGAGAAACTGTATACACATTTGTCACCATCATCACAAGTGCCTTCATATCCTTGTTCTATTCATGCTAAACTAGATAAGATCATTATCTGGGATCATGGCATTATTTGTGATCCAGTGTAAAAGATCCAGTGTAAAAGCCTACCTCCTTCTCTTGGTGATAGTGGCAGGTGAGTGTGTACGGCAGAGTCTGTAAGGTGGCAAAGGCAAAGCCGGTAAGGGCCGACATCCCTGTGACCAACAGCACACTCTTGGACATGCAGATGACGAACGCAGAGAGGGTAAAAGATACCATGCTGAACAGGAAGACCTTCCTGGAGCCGAACGTACACACCAGGCGGTTCATGATTAGTGAGAAAAAGGTTGAGGTAGCACACTGCAGGAACAGCCCCAGACTGCCCATACGGATGCCTGGAGAAACAACCACTAAAGCTTTATACTAGAAGATCATAAATATAGACATTTATAATCCTATTGTTCCTAATTGGTTGGACTATTCAAAAACTATTCACAGACTTGAATTAACATCTAAACAAGAAAACTGTTTATCGAGAAAATGATCAATAGCTATATAATTTAGCACAGATTGCTTTCATAAACATTTATTCATCTGCTGAGTCGGAATCAGATACGTATTGATTGGTTTTCTTTTTGGTTTGGTGTGGTTTCTCATTCAATGAACCAAGAGCAAAAAAAACAAATACAAATTCCAGCTGAACTGGCACTAAAGGGACTATTATAGAATTAAATAATTTCTTAGTAAAAATATATGGAACAACCATCACTTCTGAATTCTGAAGATTTGAGCACCGTAAATGAAAAAAAAAAAAACCCCAAACAAAATATTGTAAACAAAATATTGTAAATCCATGTCTCCAGACTCCAAATGTGTGTCTGGCTGTCTTTTTAAAGATGTGTCTTCAGATAGTTTTGCCAAAACATTAGAGACAAAGAAGACCTTAAATCTTCACTAGCACATGTTTGAAAAGGGACGTGATCGTAAATTACAAATTATAAACTGTCTTCACACACCACGAATTCAGAGTTTAAACACAGTCCAGCAGGCCAAACATGTCTGAAGCTCTGCTGTTTTGTGATCAGTCTAGGAGCAGTGCTCAGAAATAAACAAGTAAATTGGGTATAGCTTGCTGTTGCTATTGATAGGATACCTCAAGAGACTAAATTCTTTTTGTACTTGGTCGTACACCAAGTCTGTCAGTATGTTGTGCTGAAGAACGACCGTTTAGGATCTTATGTAACCCAGGAAAGCTTGAGCTCAAGGTGTGCGAGCTGCTGGTTGAAGCAGGGCAGTGAGTCATGTCTGTGAGTTCATCTGTATGTTTAGATGACTCACAGTACAGTCACTGACCGTGGGTGAAGGTTAACTCAAGTTCAGTCGGTAGAGCCAGACATGCTGGCCACAAGAAAGGAAGCAACACAGCACCAACTCCAGCAAAACAAACTCATTACCAGGGAAAAATGATTACTTGAGGGGGTGAAAAACACAAAGCAGACCACTTCTGACAGAAAACAGACGGTTGAGTGAGGCCGAGAGCTGCGGACTCTCATCAGAAGAGCCAGGATATTTCTGTTTAGTAGCCCTGGCATACACATAAGCTTTTTATCTTTTCCACCCCATCCATCCCTTATCTTTACCTCCCAGTTCAGTGGTAGCTTCTTTTTACTCCTTATACAAGCTAACGGTTACATTTCTGTGATTCCTTGCCTTGTTCACACAGTTTTTTCCTACAGCAGGTTATTTGTAGACTCTGGTGAGTTATTTTGAAATGGTTTATTTTAGGTTCTTAAAATTTAAATTCTCATTAAAAATACATTCGGTACTGTACAAGTTGATCAAATGAAGCATTGTCTCACCTTCATCATACTGCTGCCTAGGCACTGTTCCTGGTGCAGCACTGGGAACTCCTTGGTAAAGTCCCTCTCCGACAAAATCTGTATAGAAAAGCATGAAGCTCACGATGGCCATCCAGCTGCTTAGCTGAGCAGCGCATAGGCGCCTCATGACATAGGGCACATGGCAGTAGCTTCTGAAGATCGCTGGCGTAACTGACCAGCAGGTCCTGAGTACACATATTAAAGAACCTGCCCTTGGGAGGCAGACCTTTAACCGTCTCCGGGGCATATTGCACATAGAGAGGCATCCAGCCCAGGTATCGGAATCCTCTTTCTCTTCTGATGCCTTCATGGTGACCAGCACACAGAAGACAAAGATGAGAATAAGGAAAGTGAAGAGTCCCTTGGCTTGGCCACCCAGGTATAGGGCAAGTGGACCAGAGCTCCAGTCGAGCAAGGACAAGAGGTATCCTATGCACGAACCCAGACTCGCCATGAAGGAGAACGTAGCAAAGGCACGAGCGCACTCCTCACGTCCACCGTACAGGTCTGAGAGAAGCGCCTCCAGCGGTGTGAAACACACCTGGCCACAGAAATCCAGCAGCACCACTCCCAAGATGAGAAGGCCCACCTGGAGTGGCTGGTTAGGATGGGAATTGCTAGCCCAGCTGAGGTGGGCAGCCAGGACGTCGGCATGAGGGATGATGAGCATTGCCATGAGCACACCCAAAGACAGCAGCCAGATGAAGGGCCGTCGGCGTCCATAGCTACTGCTACAGCGGTCACTGGCTGAACCAATTAGAGGGATGAAGATGAGTCCCAGAACTGGACCGATACCTGCAGAGAAATTAACCATCATATTAGATTCATTTCATAACAGTATACTCAGTGATGAGAAAATCCTTCTACACAGTGTATTTGAGAGATTCTGAAGGTCCAAGATGAAATTTCTAAGAAAAAAAAGCTAAAAATAGATTCTGACAAGGACAAAGGAAAGGCCCAAGCAGCAGGACATACTGTTCCTAAAATGGGAAATTGAAACCTGTACACACTGTGCTCCTTAATGACAATGTTAATTACTGACTCAGCGTTTCACAGTTGAAACCTCTATAAGCATCAGCAGTGTAAAGTGTAATGACCAAATATCAGCTCTTCTCCCCCAAACCTCTGCTCTCTGCTTCCTTTCTAATTAAGGACAGATGACTAAGCCAGAATTCACAGCCAAATTCTCTGGGGCTATTTCTAGCTGCAGTAGCAGCAGATGATGAGTTGAGGAGATGTTCAGGAGGATATTAAGTTCACTGTGGAAATACTGTGAAGACTTCCTGCTCAGTGATGAGGCAGGACTACCTATAGCAATAAAGTCATTATTATTTTAAAACTTAAAAGGTCATTTGTTTCTGGTGTGGCTTGGGTAAATAAAACTCGGGTCACTGAGATGTGTGGGCAGATGCTTGATATTAATTTGGCCCAAACATAAAGAGCACAAAAAATAAAAAAAATAGAAACCTTGCACAGAACCTGTAAGTTTTGTAATGTTCAGGGACATAAAAGGTTTGAAATAACACACCACAAACAAGGCAATAATGAATGTCTGATTTGAAGGTGTTGAAGCGGGATTTGACAAAGCATGCTATTCCTGCAGCGGGGTATCACTATGGAAGCGGTGGAAATGGATAGCCGAGGGAACATGCTGGCCTTAAAAAAATTTATCAAAGGATATCCGTCAGCGAGCGCTGTAAGGCCGTGTGTATCTGGCTTCTGTTTCAACATAGTTCTGAGAGTTGAAGAGGTTATGAGAATTTGAGTCTCATTCGTTGTGCAACGTTTTGCCGTCGTCTCACAGATCAACGTGATTTACACCACGGTGTTACGATAATTATTGATTGAAATTTTCTGTAAGTTTCATTTTCTATTTATTGGAAGGAGTCTCAGAACAGTCAGTGGTAAAGCTGTTTCTTCAACGTTTCCAGCAAGTCTTTAGGACAAAGTAGTTTTGAGTTCCTGGTTTCTTAAGCCCGGCTCTTTTTCGGCCATGATTTGGTCGTCTGAGACAAATTTTGAAATTCCTAAAAGATTTCTAGAATCCTTGGGTAAAATCTTAGATCGCTAGTTTGACACGGTCACCGACAGACAATTAACGGCCGTTATGATCAGTTTTTCCCTCTGATGAAGTTCATGGCAGTGTCAGAAGATTTCAGACACTTACCTGCAGTGTGACATCTCATACGATGAGCTTCAAACCAAGAACCAATAGGAGCTCAAACCAGACATTGAAACGTGTCAGGTGGACAGTACAGCAACATTAAAGCCACAGATTGTTTTCGTTTGCTGCTACCTGCCATTTTATCGAGAGAATGCAGGTCTGAAAGTGTCACAGTTTGACAACCCGCTAAAAACCCCGGACAAGTCCTCTTGTGTCCTTCAGTGTGAGATGGGGATCATGTTCATGAAAAATCGCACAGCGTGAGCCAGTCTTTAGTAACATGACAAACTTCTTTGCTGGTCTTAGTGACTTCACGAAAAAGATATGAAAATGATGCTGATGGTGATGGTGATAAAATGACTGTTTATAGCTGCTGTAAACAGTGTTAATAGGAAGTCATTTGCTTTAGAGATTTTTCACAACACTGAACAGACAGAAAGAAAAAAGCTAACAGGCTTCTTTGGTATACACGCGCTCACAGATGCTCATGTTGGAGCTTTTTTTAATCTAAACACGTAGTTCCATATTAGGTTAAGAACACATCAATCAGTGGATTCAATGCTTAGTTCCTCAGGGCTTTCTTTTTCACTTTTTCCTCAATGCTTAGTGCTGCTTTCTTCTTATCTTATCATGGTGCTGTGAAAATCCCTCCCTAAGCAAGAAAGTGTTTTGGTTTAAAGGGAGCAGTTTAAATAAAGGGAACAGATTCCTATGCTTCCCAAGTTTGGCAGACATTAGCTAGAACTGCTAATATTGCTTACTGCAGCTTTAAGTGACTGCCAAAGTCAGCAAAAAGTCATTTGAGGTTGTTGAGTTTGAAATCACAACCTTCTCAAAGTGAAGACTTACATGCAGTTCAACTGGCATTTAAGTCTCAGGGAATGTCAATGGGGTGCTCGCGTATTTCTCGCAAAAGCGTTTGGAACTTTCTCATGAAAAACGACACACTAGCATAAACTCACACACACACATACAACGTAAAACAATACTGCAGTGTTTCAGACACACAAATGCTCAGCAGCTTTAGTGAGATGCTCTCACAAAACCCCAGAGGGGGGCAGGAGCCATTATTTTTGGGCAGAAAGACACCAGCTGTGAGGCACTGACACACCAATGTATAAGGATAGAAAAGCAATCACAAAGAGGAATTAAAAGCACCACCGACTTTCTGAGCAATGACAAAAATAGCGAGTACTTTGGAGCTTGTTGAAGAAACATATGGAATTGTGTTAACTTTATAGTGTTTATAGACACTTTGTTTATTCAGGAGACTTTAGCATTCTTTTGCCTTTGTGAGTTTAGCAAATCCACAGTGCTTGCCAGGATGGATGGGACTGCACACAAAGGCTCTTTCTTTCTGCAATTGCAGCTGTTGATGAGGGAAAGCAGTGCACAGCGTACATTTTCACACTATACATCGCTTCTCCACTCCTCTCCGTCACCCATGTGGGTTCAAAGTCATGTGACCGTTGGTCGTTGACCGTTATGTATCGAGAGCTAAACTTCTCCACATGGACAGAAGAAGGCATCAGGCATCTTGTACACTTGATTCTGAGCAACACATCTAAACCAGAATCAGCTTCTTGAAAAAACAACAACAACTCAGATCCATCACATGCTCATGACAACATCTATCCTTTTAGCATTTACAATTTCTATTTCCTCGAGACTATGCGCTTTTGCTAACATTAAAAAGGACGCTTGGAATGAAATATGAACTTCCTGTCACCGCAGATGAAATGTCATCTTTCTATATAGAGCCTTGGTCTTGTTACTGTTGTATGAAGCATATCTGGAAAAAATATTTGCCTTGTTATCTACTTTTTTCTCTCAGCTTGCTAGTTCGAAATGTTGGCAAATCTGGAAATCTGGATATCAGGATTTGATTTTATATAAAATTCGTGCATAAAATATCCAGAATAATATCTAAATCTGATCCTATGAACTCTAAAGTAGAAAGAACAGGCAGAATATTCTAGTTCCTCTGGTTAAGAAGGAAGCTGCTAAATAAAAGCTATTTCAGATATTTTACCTTTCTGGGAACTTTGTTTGAATCAATTCCAAAAATCTAATCAGTTACTCTGCTGGTGAAAATAGTAAGTACATAAATTAAAAAATCATTTGGTTCATCATATTACACGGTTTAAGGATGTACCAGTTCTTAATAGGTGCTGATGTGGAGGCTCAAGAGCTTAAGTGAGATGAAGTGCAGCAGAGAGGAAGCTCATGTCCATTCACAGAGCCCTCATTACAGCTCAGTGACCAGCCTTCCAGCCTACAGCAGCATCTGGGAGGGTTTGTTCAGAGTGATAATGGCTGGCATGTTCAAATCCGGCCTCAAAAGCATCTAAAAATTAATCTGGATCATCCTTTTAGAGTTGGCAAGTGCTTCTAAAGGCTCAGAAACGCACTCCGAGCACTCCTGTTCACTCAGTGCTGGAATTTACTCTGCCACAATGCGAGGGTTTCGCTTTAATTTTGTTCACTATTAAACGGCAACAAACAAAAACAAAAATAGTAAAAGTGATTTGAAAGTGAATATTTTCAGACAAACCAAGTACATTTAACCTGCACAGTACTTTTTTTTCATCTGCCTCACTGTTTAGGTATTTTATAGAAGGTTTTATGAGTCACATATAAATTATAGCACAGTTAGATTCTTTCTTCACATATAGCAACTTTGGAGTTTGGGGTCAGAGCGTAGGGTCAACCATGATATAGCCCCTCTGGAGCAGAAGGGGTTAAGGGCCTTGCTCAGGCGCCCAAAATTGGCAGCTTGGCAATGCGGGGGCTTGAACCCTGACCAGCAAACAAAGAGCCCTAACCACTTGAGCCATGTCACAGGAGACAGATTTACCACTTGTGCTGATTCATAACTGGAAAACCAAAACAACCGGAGGTCACACTAAAACATTGTCAAAACATTGTACATGATCAGAAAAGTTCTACTGGTTTATATCCAGCATTACACAGAGTTAATATGAGGTTGTGGAATTTGCTTCATTCAAATTTGTAAGCTGGTCCATTGTGGCTGAATTCCGTAACACAATTAGTTTCTCATCATTCAATCTAGTTACTAAGAAACCTGTTTAAAACACATAATATTTTTGCTTGAATCAAGAAGATCTCTTACCTAGCACCATGGTCATGTACTTCTCTTCTATGCCAGCCTCCAGTAACAGCGGTGGTACGTAGGTGATGCCAGCTGCTACACAGATCTCCAGGCCACAAGACAGCAGATTGAGCAGCACCAGATGACTCTGGGCCCTCCATCCAGGCATACTTCCCGGAGTCAGGGGTCGCTCAGGGGAACGAGGGATCTACTCGAATTTGTAGGTAGGAGGTGTGGGGTGCTGGAGTATTTGAATAAGTGCTCTTGATGGGCTCAGATCCTCAGTGGCATCCATCGGGTCATCAGCATTCTGAATCTGATGGACAACATGGTGGAGATATCTTTAGATAGGAAATGTCTACAAAGAAAATCTTAGAGGGTGAACAATTTATGAACAATTAAAAACACAAACCGAAATTTTTGAGGTAAAGAGTTGTATGGATTGCTCCTGTGGCATTCTCATACCAGAATCTTTGGCATATTTGTCATGTTTTGTTCATGCTGTAAACGTGACGTTGACTGACATGACAATTCCTGTACAGGAAGATGAAAGTCTAAGAGTCCTGATGGGAATGTTTTACAGCGCATAGCTCAACTTGTTGAGTCACGCCTTGGTTATGGTGTTATGGGATCGGCTATGAGCTCTGATGTTAGGAGTGTATCCTGAATTTAGAAATGACATCATGCTTTTGTACATGTAGACATTACTCTGGATTTAAGGTTATTCCAATTGATTGGGAATTCAAATATGGAATTGGGATTTGAACTCACAACCTTCCAATCAGTCATAAAACAACTTAACCACTGAGCTACCGCTTTCCACTTACCACTGCCTACTAACATTGTTTTTCCATTTGTGATGTGTAGGAGTGATATGAGAGAGAGAAAGAGAGAGAGAGACTGTTGGGGGGGACACATTCCTCAGTGGCTTTCTCCTCCCCCATACCTCACCCACAGGCCACAGCCAGGTCATCCTCTCCACGGACCCCACCACCTCAACCCTCTTTGCTTCACCACGAGTTCATTCCCTCAGGCTTGATTAGAGCAGGCCATGTCAAGAGCCTCCTCACTACTGCCTCTAATTAGCATCCATTGTCCTTAGCACTTCCTGTAGGCTCGCCAAGTCTTGAGTGGCTGCTGTGCGCAAGGCAATAATATCATGTACAAGCTTAGTTTCTTTTTTTGGACACTTTTGAATGTGGTTTGCTGACGTAAACATAAGAATATTTGTTCCTTTATCTTATGTTAATTGTGCCCTATTACACAAGATTCATGTACTATGGTCCATGTACTATAAAGTCAACACAAGATGAACACATGATGGTCTTTATGATTACTCTGGTCTTATTCTGTATTTCTCTGGTCTTTTTTCCCCTTCTTTTGAACTTTGTCTTGTTCATAATCATGTTATGTTATGCTTCGGGCCTGGGGCGTGACATAAAGTCATTTACTTGTTTGTTTTTCCGATTGAAAACGTCCCATGAGTCGATTTACATTCCGCTGGCAATATGAAACGCCAGTGTACTGGTAAAAAGGGGTTAGTCAAAGGCTGAAACAAAACATATGAACAAAGTGGGGAACTAATCAAGGACAAAACAGGGAAGGAGAAAGGACCAGGAACTGAAAACAAAAACAAGTGACACTAACAGCATGGGATTACAACACGCTGTAAAGGGAAAGTCACTGTGCTCTGAGGAAACTGGTGACAATATGTTTTTATATATGTAATATATGTAAAAAGCTTGTTAGAGAATGCAACTCTCTGTTTAAGTCTGGACTAGTAAATAAAAAGTTGTTTAAGGGTTTAAAATCTGTTTGGAACAGTGATTCGGAATAAAGCCTTTAATCTTGAGTTACTCAGGTCACTTTAGGTCACTTTAGATGAAGGCATCTTTCTAGAGAATAAATGAAATCGTATTTAAATCCTATACACCCACTTAAACAACATATATTATTATAGAAAACTGATAGAACAGAATTACAGTATCTAATAACTGCAGCATGGTGTCCTCATCCACAACCAGTACAACTCTAATGAGCTGCTGAGGGAAGCACAACATCACCAAGCACTTCTTCTGACAAGCCTCCAGGGCATGACATGTCAATCTGCAAAGGGCATCTTCCCCTCTTCCGTACTGATGTCAAGACATGTCTACAGTCAGCTCAATGCTCTCCCAATACTTACTCACCCTTCTGCATTCCAGCTGCCTTAGAGGGAAGAATGAAAATCACTCAATCCTCAAATGACCTTTCATTATAT
>JAOTRN010000001.1:26065458-26086697 GCA_028566695.1 Bagroides melapterus
ACACACACAGAATCCACAAAACCGAGCAGAAATCAATGAAAACAATGTCAACTTATTCTTCTGTTTAGCTCTGAAGAAAAAAAAAAATAAACAAAAAACAACAATTCATCACAGTTTCAGATTCTTTTTGTTTCTTACCCACAAGAGAGGCTGCAAAAAAAACAAAAACATTTAATAACTCAAATATAATTCGAAAAAGAATTACAGTCTTCACATCAACTGAGGTCGAGTAATCATCACAGTTCCAGGCGTACTCCCACTTTGTCACTTCCCCTTCAAAAAACTGATTCGCTTTATACCCGTATTAAAAGCACGACACCCTGAGGACGAATAGTGTGAAAGAGGAAGCACCAAAAAAAAATAAAAACATTTTTCCGCTTCAGATGATCTGAATCTAAAGAACTGTCTCATGTGAGCTAATTTCACAGTTGATCATCACAAGATTGATGCTGTTTCCGAAACAAGCAGCTAAAACTCAGAATCAGACTCGGAGACAACAAACCATAGTGAAATACAGCTAGAAGAAAGTAGAAGCTCTCCGTGTTCACTGTGTGGATTTATATGTGATCTAGCATGTGTGGGAAAATCTCACGAGTCGCATCATATTCACACACACACACACAAACACACACACAAGCATATGTCTAAGATCAAGGCCACTAATTCCAGTAATAAAGACTATCTCTAGTGCATAAAAGAGGAGCAGAGGGGCGCTCCGAATCCAAAAACATTCTACAAGCAAAGGCAGTGTTGAAGGATGCACAACCTTACGTTCACGCTAGCACGCAAGTTTCTTATATTTGTGGTTTTGCTCTTGTGGGTGTGGAAATTGTCATCATTGTCATGGATATTTTGGGCGAGCACCGTCCAGCATGTTGGATTTACACACACACACACACACACACACCACTTGTTTAATATGCATTTATACGTATTTGTGTTTGATTTGCATGTTATGGCTATCTGTGCTAGCTAGGTTTTTCTCTGCTACTTCCTTCCTTCTATATTGAAGAAACGTCAGACCATGTGACTGGTCTGAGAAATCCTTCGAGTCGAATTGTTTTGATTTGTCGTTTTGCGATTTAACGTGCCATACCTAATTTGAATACATTTGGGAAAAAAAACTAAATAAATCACATTTTCTACCATCAGTAATTGTCACGCAGGTACAAAGGAAACGAACGAATGTTTCTTTGTCGCTTGCTGGTGAGAACGCAAGGGAACATACTGCAGGACTACATGAAAATCTGAACAGGTTAAAGGTGGAGAGCAGTCAGCTGAGCCACTTGACACACTGTAATCTATGTTAGTGTTCGTTCATACATACATGCGTGCGCACGCACACACAAACACGCACACACACACACACAATATTCAACGATGATGCAAAAGGCAAGTTTCCAGTGTGTCCATGGAGAATGAAGACGCTCCCAAGTACCTTCTCTTTTCAACACCTGAGTTTGACTTTGGAAAGGAACATCGAATTACTCCACAACCCTCGTGACATCTTTCCGTGTAGCTGTGCATGCAGAGAATCCTGTGAGCTGTACGTCCTACCACGTCCAAGGGTCAGTACTCGCCACCAAAGTGCAGAAGCTCTCAAACGTAGGGAGCATATATACATAGAGAGGGCAAGTCGCAGTCCGGACCACAATTCAGCCCATAGATCTTATCTATGCAGTCCAGAGTAAGCTGTACATTCCACGACACAAACGCAGGGCAAAAACCACATGCCTCTTTTCACAGATATGTCTGCCAGCATCAAATGTTTTATTTTTATTTATTTTAGTTTTAGGAAATGGTGCAGGTCTCTGCTCAGCCGTCTCCATTTGATTTGTCCATTACCTACAGAAATGCAGAAAGTGAAAGAGTAGACTTTAATTATAGCATTTTAAAAGAAATTAATATGTGAGCTTTATTTGCAACCTAGCATCCTAGGTTTCTCAAGTAAAAGGTTATGTGACATTATTATACATGATTATATAAAAATATTCAATAGCAGGGAAGCTGATGCTTTGATCCACTTATAATACTTTTTTTTTTTACACAATTACTTTTTAATATATATAATGGATGTCTTTTAAATTCACATTACATAGTTATATATTTAAGACATTTTTCCCAACAACAGCTCTTAGATATCCTTTATATGTGAGCTTTGAGTAAACGGGTTCATGTTTTTTTTTCTCATTCTATGGAAACATCTAAACAGATGTTTGTGGTGGATTGAGATTAGCTTCATGTACATGCACATCTCCAGTAAGAGGAACTGAATTTTACATTTTTGCACATCACAAAAACAGAAATGAAACTCAACATAATCTGACAATAGAAAAGCAAAAAAGAAATTCATTTTTTTTGTCTAAGGTTGCCAAATCCTACCTTTCACACTCCCTGCTTACTGCCAGGACCACTGGGAGCTGCTGCACTCATCAGGTGTTGCCTACACATGATAGAGACAGTGTAATCATGATAAAATATACCATTCTTAAATATTAATGAAATATACATCTTGCAGTGTTACAGAAATATATAGCAAATTGGAGAACATTGTAGTGGAAGTAATTTTGTAAGCAGACTTATTTAGACACCTTTAAAATCTTCATAAAAAAAAGCCTAATAACAAATTTACTGACTTCTTAAGCAGACATTAGAGATGGTCCTACACTTGATATGGATCTCCAACTTGCATCATAGCTGCAGGTAATTTTGGTTGAAAAAGTAAGGTCTCTCAATTTGCCAAGATGTCCGAGCCAATGTTCCCGGTAACCAATCATTAATCACTACAATCACTAATTACCATTGTTTGTCTCACCAATACTTTTGTTTCAAATCTTATTTACGAACATTATTCTATTCTATCCCAATGTTTGTTAAATGTTAAAGAGCAACTAACCGTGGATGATACAAGTGTTCCGATATCATGCTTCTCTGATGCAACATCATGCCTTGATAGTGACCTGCAGCATGTGGGTGACGGTACATAGTCTGTCCTGGAGTGTAGGGCAGGTGCTGGGGCCGCTGCAGTGCCTCCATCAAGTGTGGGTGAGGATTGTGAGGACCAAAATGTCCGCTTGGGTTCTGAGGCCTAGAGTATGGTCCACCTGACACATTGTGAGGTTGGGGAGCTCCACAATGTTGCATGCTAGGATGCATGGCCCGTGGATCATAGGGGTAGTTGTGTTGGGGCTGAGCAGAGCTGCGCCGGTGGGCTGCAGCATTGTGGCTGTCTAGGTCCAGTATCTCTTTTGGGCTTTCAGGCAGATCAGAATTGTCCTCAGTCCGTGCCTGTTTTGCCGGTGTGGTGCCGTCCTGATTCTCAGTGGAGCTGCCCTGAGATCCATCAGTAAGAAGATTCGGGGACATAACGTTCCCACCAGAACCATCTGAACCCAGGGGAGACATGGTGTTCTCCTTCTGTCGACCATTGATGCCAGCACCTGCAGGAGGTAGGTAAGTGTTGGGCATCATGGGGGGATGAGCCTGGTACTGGGACCTAGGCCATTCTCTCGCCGGGAAACCAGGCCTGCTGTTTTGCTGGTTCTGGGGATAGTACTGCTGTTGCTGCTGGTATGAAGAATGCATGCTGGGATGGGCCTGAGGGTGCTGTGGACCCATGTGGTACTGATACACTCCACCTTGTTGATATGGAGAATAATGGGCAGAATTGTGATGAGGGCTCATAGATTGAGACTGTGGCGCTTGGTTTGAGTAAGGCAGATGAGAAGACGGGGGCATTGGTCTGCCCATGTATTTGCTATAATGCGGATTGGCCATGCCATACTGAGCCATAGTGTCGCTCTCTGGACCATGAGGTTGATTAGGTGGTGTGTGTCCATGTGGTGGTGCCTGTTCCGGCCTGTTCAGCTGGGTTTGTGATTCTGGGCTGAAAGGCTGCTGTTTGTACTGGCCGTTGACATTGGCAAGGGCATTCTTCATATCGGGATTGGGACCACCAGAGCTTACCTCAGGCTCCCGGGTAGGCTCACTGGGTCTCTGGTCACCACGTTCAGCAGGAGAGGGTTGAGCAAGCGGTTGGGAAACAGGGTGGCTGGGGGGCAGTGAAATTAAAGTGGCAGGGTGTTGAGCACCTGGCTGTGACCCTTGAGGAACAGAATGTGGCATGCCATTTTGGGGTATCTGCTGGTGAGGAGCATTAGAAGACATGTGTAGTGACCCGCTGTGAGGGTACTGAGGAGATACACCTGGAGGAACTTGCTGAGCGGTACTGGGCAACATTCGTTGAGAAATATTCAGTGGGCCATTTTTGGAGACCTCTGGAGGAATGGTGGAAGACATTTGTTCAGACAGATCTGTGGTTTTCTGAGTGATCTTCAAAGGACTATTATTAGAAGAGTGTGAGGAATCCTGATAATCCTGTGACTGGGTTTCAGTCTGAGATTCCATCTGAGAGACGGGACTATTTTGTAGGGGTCGACTGCCTTCTCTGTTGCTCTCTCCTTCCAGCTGTGATTTGTCTTTTTTTGGTGTGGATAGCACAGTTGGGGCAAGCTCTGCTGATGTCTTCTGTGGTGAGCCACCCCAGATTGTGTCACTAGGGCTCTGCTGGGCACCATTCGAATTTTCAGGGACCATAGCTGGACCAACACGAGGTGAGCAATTTGACTCCTCACTCTGCTGTTTATTTGCCAGTTCCGCCCTTAAACCTGTTTAAAAAAAAAACACCTTTATGAAGGCCCTAAAAACACAACTGTGGCACAAAACTCTATCAATATTACAATTTGAGAATTGTTGCCTAAAGTAAGCTTTTGAAAATGGACAATTCATTACAAAGCCAAGGCATTTTAAGAAACTCCTACCTTTGGATACTCTGTCAGCACCTTGGCTATCTTCCGCAGATCTTGTGCTGTGGCTTTCAGGAGCTGTTGCCATATTTGCATTCCTTGCTGGAGTCTGCTGGTAACCTCCAATGCTGATGCAAGAGGACGATGCTGACAGTTGCTGCAGGGCAATCATCTCTGGGCTGTCCATCATTGATCCCACATGTGGTCTGGGCTCTGGAGGGGTCATGGGAGGTCTGTGGGGCACAGGTCCCTGGGAGCTAACTGCCGACATCCTGTATTGGCCATTAGAAGGGGGATATCCAGCACTATGTGGGGGACGCATCATACTATGACCGTAGGGGTGCTGACCACCCATAGCCTGTTCCTGCATCATTGCTCGTCCAAGCTGCTGCTGGTTCGAGCCTGGCCAAGAACCGTAAGGAGTGGGTGGAGGTCCATAAGGAGTGAAGGAGTTGTGCAGGGGTCTAGGGTAGCCATTTCCCATGGGCTGCCCCTCTGGATGATGGTGAGGCCGATACAGGTCGCCTTCAGATGGAGTGGTACACAATCCGCCAGACTGAAGGGCTACTGGTCTTGGTCCCAGTGATGGGCCATGAGTGGGACCAATGTAGGAATGTTGTTGGTTTTGAGGGTGAAGGTGACGAGAATCCGGTCCCATTGGGTATCTCGGACCAAAGTGTGGACCATGTGCAGGTGGACCCTGAGTAGAAGAAGGAAAATACATTACAAGAAGAATGCAAGCAAAACATGTTAAGTCAATAAATGTTGGAAGGTTTTGTCAAATTAACTATATTACTTTTTAAAATATTTTAATGCTTCTTCAACAATGATATGCCATGCTATGCTAAACATAAAACGTCACATTTCCACGTATTCTAAAAACAGATTGAATGTTAAGGGGCTATAGATGTGACACATCAAATACACTCACATCCACGTTATTACCAACACATGTACATCTACACATTCATGTAGTAAATTACGTAAGAAACTGGCAGTAAAAGTGAACGTACAAAAAAGCCTTTACTTTTACATGTTAAAATGGTAATACATGATAAACCTTCAGACATGATAAATGTTCTAACTTCCACTGAGCATACCTGCATAGGATAATGAGACATGTGTTGGGGCCCATGCTCTCCTGGACCTCTACCCATGAGAGGTCTCTGTCCTGGATATGGATATCTGGGGTCCATCATCATACCTTGGCCATACATTCCTGGTCCTGGGGGACCTTGGTGCCTCTGGAGCTGTTATTTTAAGAGGAAAGACACTTCAGTTAAACTTTTGATGTATTAAGCAACATACTATTGATGTATTAGACATGTATGTAACTTTTTCTGAGAATGTGTAAATATATATAAAGTTCCTTTATTGCAACAACAACAAAAAAAAATCAAGTATTGTTCTGGTATTCTGGAAAGCATCCTATAGTATCAGTTTTTATGATAAGATTCCTGATTCAATTCATACAGGAAGCGTAGCCTTGCCTGTGAAGGGTGGTACATGCCATGCAGTGGATCATTCCCAGAGCGAGGCTGTCCTGTGTTCATGTTGTGAGGATTTGTGGGCCCGTTGCTGTACTGGAAACCAGGTGGTCCAGAAGCAAATTTGGAGCCATTCTCCTGGGGCTGGTTGTCACCTTTACCCCCACTAGATGCTTTGCGTTTCTGCGCTTGCTCCGTGGCCCGGATCAAGCTGTCAGGTCCTGAGTGCCGACTGTTCTTACTCTTCTTCTTGTCCTTTCGCTCACGGTCGCGATCCTCCTTGTTCAACTGGAACTCCTCGTCAGTGTCTCCATCCTCTGACGGAAAGTGTTTTAGCATGGCTCTGCTAAAACAGCGCTCCAGGGACTCTGCCATTATTGTGTACTCTGAGAAACAACACAAACACAGCTTGTCTGTTTAGCCCCAACAACACACAGGCAAACAAACACACAGACACACCCTGAGGTCTCGCCTTCCTTCTATGAGCTGGTCCACTGACCAGGTCACAGAGCCACGGTTGACCTTTGACCCTATAGCCCCTCCCTGTGAGGTGGGGGGGCATTCTGACAGATGGATGGCTCCAGAGAGAGGGGCCGCAGGGATGGAATGTCTGTGTGGCACTGCAGGACTTGGCGCACTGGAGAACAGCTCAATCACTCGCCATTAATCACTGTCAGATACTCGACACACGTACACACCCCTCTCTCTCTGTCTCTCTCTCTCTCTCTCTCACACACACACACACACACACTCTATAAGCAATCACAATTAAAACTGTCTGCTTTTTTTAGCTGACAATAAGAGAATGTATTTACCGCTCCCCTCTCCGTTGTACTCCAGGCAGTTCTCAAACATGAGCTTCATGTCGGCTATGAACTCGTCCTTGGTAACATACTCTCCGTCGTTTAATTTTCTCTCAATGGTGGACAGATCCATTGGTGTCTTCAAAAGTAAACAGAAAAAAAAAAACGAATCTGATAATCAGAAACTACTCACAAGCCTAAAAATGTCCACATTTACAGTACAGATAAGCAAGCCACCAATCCCATCCCAACTGCTTGAGTTGTAAAACAAACATTCTGTAACGTGATTCATCTGAAGTAGCAGTGCAATCACACAGTTTCTCCACTTGGCGTTCGTTTTTCTCAACATTTTGTTGTGAAATCTCAGTCAAAAAAGTTTCCCTGCTGAGATATATATAGGCAGCTAACCTGAATGATCTCGTGATAATTAGGGGCGTAGGATTCATCCACAGGTTCCATGAAGGGCCAAGCATCTTTGTGAGCCTTCAGAGCCTCCAGCACTGAGGAGGAAAAAAAAAAATACAACAAAAATGCTGATTTAAAGCTCTGAAAGTACTGAAGTTGAGAAATGAGGAAACGTGGGTTAGACTTTGCTGCTGGTACGGTCCTTTCCACTGCTACCCACCTTTGTAGAGAGCAGCATAGTCGTCATCAATATCATAGCTGAAAGAGAAAAAGAGAACTGGAAGTTAGCAATGGGGAACACAACCACACAGAAGGGGAAAAATACAACACAGTCATGAAGCTATAATGCCCAGAACTATGTGAAAGAAGTTTACTTGTAAAGGTCCACGTATACATCTCATAGGCTGGGTTCTGAAACTTGAACATGACTCATGATTATGTCACCCAGCCCAAGAACAGGAACAATCAACATCTAAACAAGTATAGACTCATTTAAAAGCAAGGAAATGTAATATTTCTCAACATAAAGCCAACACTTGGAACCTTTGATAGTTTAATACTCAGGATTTTATCTGACACATGGATATTTCACTTAATATTTAAAACAAGGAGTAAAATGCTGTCAGGGGATATGATGCAGCCTACCATGAAGTGATTGTCCGACTCTAAAAATTTTTAGCTAATTAAAAAAAAATTAAAACCTTTCTATAATCTATTTATTGTTGTATTTAATGTTGTGGAACATCCAGGAAACAAATTAGTTCCTTTTAATCACAGCAGCTTGAAACAGCTGTAAGAAACAGCTGTAAGAAACAGCTGTTATTTGTTAGAAAAAATTGCAAATACCTTCCTCTTACACATTAGATAACTTAAAGATACAGCTTTACATCTGTTACAATTCACTGACAACGGAGGCTCCTTCCATTAATACGGCATTCCTTTCAGAGCCACTAATCTTATCAACATTTGGGGTTTTATTCATTTAAAAATAGTAGTTCTGGGCATGTCTATAGTTTTAAATAAAACTAGAAAGATGTTAATATGAGTCATATCATGATATAAACTCTTACAGCTCGTTGGTGCGGCGAGTACGGCGGACAGGCGAGTGGGGTTCCAGGTGGAGCAGCTCAGCCGGCAAGTCCTTCCCCTGAGACAGCAGCCACGCCCTCTCTTCACGCTGCTTTCTTCTCCGAGATCGCTCTGAATGCAGACATGTACACAAACACGGTTATGAGCATATTTCTGCATACGCATGTGCAAACACCCATGCAAAAGCTGACAAAAACCTCTTCTACACCCTTCATAGTTCTTTCCTTAAGGCACCTGTTAGTCAAACAAACCAGGTCTGCTTAGTCTTCTGAATTCGGCAAACAAGAAAGAAGTCAAATGAGTGACTCAGCGAGCAGCTTTAGAAGGCAAACTAGATCAAAAGGCTTGTGAGAGATAAAGAACCGAGCTGGTTTCTGTGCTGATATGAAAGGCTGTGTCAGGAGCATCCTGCTGTGAGGATTAAAGAGGTTTGGGAAAAGAGCCACTGGAGAGCTCCTCAGGCTACAATCTTCATCCATTATACATTAACAAGCAGAGCAGCCCAGTGCCACAATCAGGAGTTAAATAACTCTCACCAATATCAAGGGTGAACCAGAGGGAGTTTGGGGTGATAAACGAGGATTGGGAGCTCCTCAGCTCTCTGCTGTGTGCAATGGAAGCAAGCTTGGAATAAAAGCAAGTTCTTTTGTGTGTGTGTGTGTGTGTGCATGTGAGTTTGCATGCATTTGCTCTAGCTTCTAAAAGAAAGTGTTCGTGCCCGTGTGGAGCTCATGTGCACCTTCAGCTGCTTTTGCCCGCTCTAGCTCCTCTCTCTCTCGCTCCTCTTGGAGGAGTCGTTCCTCTTCTCGACGCTGCTCGGCAAGTAAAGCCTGCCTTTCCAAGTCCTCCTCTCTCTGTTTCAGATCCACCTCAGGAACAGCCTATAGAAGAAAAGTCCCGGTTTATACAACCCAACTTTACACAGAGAAGATGGATTAAAAAGAAAAAAATGAACACCATGGTTCTGACCAATCAGAATAGAGAATTCAAGAGCACCGAGATACAAAACCGTTACTAATAAATCCTTAAGCAGTAAAGAGAAGAGCAGAGCTACATCACGCAAGCAATGGTGAATTTTAGGTGCAACGTACCTCCTCCTTATTCACGACGTGCTTCTCAGAAAGCCTCAGAGAGTTTCGGACAGGAGGATTCAAAAGTTTCTGCAGCTGCTCTTTCTCCTGAGAAGAAAAAAAAAAAAAATGTCAGGGAGTTTTTACTTCTCTCTTCCTCCCTCAATCAGGCACATTCTCTGAGGAGCATTTAAAAAGCGTAGGGGTGTCAGAGGAGGTCGCTGGGGTCAAGTCGTGCTCTGTCGGGCTTACCCTTTGCTTCACCTCGACATGAGATAATGTAAACAACTCAATTTGCAAAAATGAAAGCAGTCAACAATGACTTACTGGAACAACCTTAGACTTGTATACTTGAGCAAGAAAACTCATGTGATATGATGAGACTGGTGAACATGTAGGCCATAAGAGTGACGACTGACAGAGTGATGATCGTAAGAGCGCCATAAGAGTCATAAATATCTCTGAGTGCTGAGAGTGTTATTACACTGCACTTAAATTTGGCACTGCAAGATGAACTGCTTCAAGTGGAGCCACTTAAGAGGTCAACCACCAGGCCACGCTGTAGGTCGTCAGTCACCAGGCTCTGGCCGGCTGAAGGTGAGAGCCTGCCTCCTGTCAGGGCCTACATAAGATTAGCTCTGACAGGGTTCTTTGTGTTGTGTGTCAGATTTATGAAAGATGCCTCGCTCTTTGTTCCATCTGAGGTCCATGTGCATGACTCACACTGACGGGTAAAGGAAAATAAACTGTAGAAAGGCAGATGATGGAGACGTTTAGAGTAGGAAAATGATGTGGGAGAAGCATACTTAAACAAAAAGCATTCAAATCCGAGTTTTGGTCCTTTGTAATCACTGAAAACACCTTTTAAAGTGGATAACACTGCCCAGGACTGCCAGTCTGCCACTGTTGGGCCCTTGAGGAAGGCCCTTAACTGCTCAGTTATATGAATAAGATTAATGTAAATTTCCCTGGAGAAGAACTTAAGTGACAAAAATTGCCAAAATGAGCCAACATTTGGTGCTTAAATTAATCAGTGCATGAAAAATGTCCGTAAATTACCTTGTGTAATCAAAAAAATATTTTGTGCTGAAAAAACACTGGTATGATCGTAAATAGATGAGATTAAAGTTTTAATGTAGGCGACATTGAGAACGTGTGTGCGGTTTTTTTTAGTGACATGTAAAAGACCGAGTCTGACCTTGTGCTCAATCATGCTGCTGATCTCAGGCAGGAAGTTCTGGGTAATGATGCGAAACAGGTGCCGGTCCTGAGGAGAGGATTTGTCCTTAATGCTTTCAGCCAGCCTGGTCCACTGCTCTTCACTTTCACACACCAGAGACCAGGTCCCACGTTCACGCCCTACTACAACACACACACACACACACACACACACACACACACAGGTTCTCAGTATTCAGATCATAAACAAGGATGTAATAAGTGTATTTAATAAACTCGTTAAGCCTCCGTTAAGAATCTATTAATCGAGTATCTCACCTTTAGTAAGCCGCGGCTCTTCCTCTCTGTTCTCATCATCTTTTGTAGAGTCAGTCTCTCTGAAATACACAAAGGACCAGGAGATGTCAAATTAACGGCTTTTACACTAGACAGATTGTTCCACAGAAAAATCCCAGTCTCTGTACTGATGTGAAATAAGTGACTCATGCTTCCAACACAACACAACACACACTATAACAACGCTATCACAAAATCTAGGTAGGGTCTGTGAAGAGTCATGTAATTTTTGTTTATTTGTTCCGGTCGTGGAAATCACAAAGCACCATTATGACCTCTATGTATAAGTTCATTATAAATATCCTGAAATATCCTCTTCACTAGTTATTGCTTATATTTGATTTGATTTTTATTTAATTCAAAAATCTAGTCTTCTTGATTTAAAAAACAAACAAACCAAAAAAAATTGGTAAGGAAATAATAAAAAGTGCTCGATTTCATTTATCACAATTCTGGAAGAGGATTTTAAAAGTTTAACACACCACAGTGACTAAAGCAGAGGCGACAGACTTATTTAAAACCCGCCCTATTCGATCAACCTTGCAGCTGATTTGCATAGGATGGCGCTGACAGTCGAGAAACGCAGCCTAGATTCACTTTTATCTCAGGAGATAATAAACTCAACACAATGTTCAGCTACTTTATGTCTGCATGCATACAAATAAGTCTTACACTGGTGACAAGTCTCCATGCTTATTTTTCGGTGGTCTTCCCCTCCGTTTTTTCTCAGGTGCTCTTATTTCAGGGATTTCACTACAACACAAACCACAAGAAGGAGAAGCAGGTTTTTACAACACTCTTCACATGAACAATGCATTAAACCTTCCGTTATAAAGTCTCGCTGTCCTTAAGCTTACCCGAGTTTCTTCTTGACCGGTTCCTCTTTATACAGCCGAGTGCCGTAGAAGTACCAGTAAAGGGCACCGTGTCCATCCTGACCCAGAGGCTCGACACGTAAGCTGTCTGATTCCAGCCCCTGAGATAAAAGGTCAAGAAAAACAAATGACAATTCAGTCAAAAAAAAAAAATTCGCTTCTTAGCTGCAATGAAAATTTTTTTGAATTCCAGTTACAAATCATTTGGAGAGTGATTAATTACTACATTAATAGAGTAATGATGTACCAACTCTACAAATTAACATTGAGGCATGTTTTCACTTAATAAGGCTGATAAATGAAAGGTTTTTGAATTTCTTCAGAAAGCGGTGTCTAATTAAAAATGTTCAGTACCATTTTTCCGATGCCCACACTAAGTACTAAGGACACTACAGCCCTAAACTTTTTTCATTAGGGAAGTGTTTATTTAAGCACAGGTATAATCTTACCTTAAGCAGGTCAAAGACGTCAGCTGCGTCTAAACGATAGTCACACAGCCTGTGCAGGATCTCCACCTGTGTGCGGACTGGGAGCTCCTCAAAACATCTCTCCTTCAGAGGGTTTGGTTTTCCCTCCTCAAGTTCCCAGCGGTAGTTGATGATATCCTCCAGATATCTGCGGAAAGCCTGAGGCCTGACAGGAGGAATGAGATGTACAGTATTTAGCTACTTTTAAGATTTATTTGTTTGTTTCCTATTTTGCATGAAAGTCCATTATGGCTGACCATCACTTTATTGCTATTTGTATATTTATTCCTTCCTTTATTCATCTCAGTAAGAGCTATATCCTGGGTTGTGGTGGATTCAGAACCCATCTTGGAATTGGTTAACATGAGGTGGGAATAGGCCCTGGATTGGAGGCCAGTATAACTCAGAACACCACAAACACATGTTCACACCTAGGGGCTATTTATCCGAGAGTAATCCACCCATCAACGTGTGCTTGAGTGGAGAAAGCTTGAAGGAAACCTACATGGACATGTGGAGAACCAAGTGAGTTTGAATCCCAAGAAGGTCAGAGCTGGCTTTGATTGTGAGACTGACAGATTGCAACTGGCCATGTTCTCAGGGTGGGAGGGATGGTATGATGCGTGATGCTTTACTCTCTCACTAATTAACGAGTACATAAGCATTTTAAAAAGACCTTCATGATAATGGATAGAAGCTTGTTAGCTTTCACCTGTGAGAGGGTTCTCTGCACCAAACTGGGGTAAAGAAAACGGAAGACATAAAACAGAAATCATTTCCAAAGTGAGATTATATTGATTTATCTGTTATATTTGTTGAACTCTGCTTTCTTCAGGAGACAGAGGGAATTGGGGTCATCTTACTTTTGGTCAAACATATACCCACACTTCAAATCTAAAGTCATTTATTCTCTATTTTTTATTGCTCTGTTTTCACCCAGAACTAAGGGGTTAGGAAACTCTTATGCTCAAATGTATATTAGTTCAGCTACCAGACCCAACACGAAACAACTCCATCTCAATTTATCTGAAAGGAATCATTTCATTTCTGACCAAATGAACTACAATGTATGCATATGGTTGAAAGGGTTGAAAGGCCCAGAAAAGATACGACGACTGTCTACTTGGCTCCATTATCACGTTGGTTTTGACTGGGCAAACAAGCATTAGTTCTGGGTCACATTGTTCTGCTTCATCCAAAAGCAAGGAGAGCTGGAGTTCCTGCTAGGATGCACAGAAACAAGAGGCCAGGCCAGGGGTGAACCCTGCCTCAACACAGACAAGAAAGAGAGCAGAACGGAGGGAAAGAATGGGCTTATCTGGAGAAAGCAGAATGCACTCGCACACAGCTGCAGCCCCCCCACTATCCTATCACTCCCTCTGTCTTTTTCTCCCTCCTCCTTCTTCTCCGGAACGCTCAGCAAGTGTGTGTGGATGAAAAGGCCAGGGCCCAGCAGCTGTCCGGTCTAATAAATCCTGCCGTCCTGTTAACCACATGTGCCAGCAGGGTCATTTCTACCTGTGGTACGTAGCCATAGCTGTTATTCTACCTGATGAGATATGTATACCCCTGAAGGATCAAGCCATTTATCACAGTGCTGACTCAACCACTAATGCAAACACCCATTTCGGGAAACAGGGCTACAGCTGCCTCAGGCAAACCGGCAGACAGTTTGAGCATGTCATGACTATGTGGTGTGTCAGCCCAACCTGCTGCACGGGCTATGACACATTCTTCAAATGTGCTGATGAAGGTTGCGAAAGTGAAGTCAAGCTTCTAAATCAGCAGATATTGACTTGTTATGAATGAAAGAGAGGGGAGAGGAGGGAAAAAAAAAAACAACAACTTACGTAATGTCGCTTCGCTGGTAACATCCCTGCAGGAGACAGCAGACAAGCTCATAGAGGAAGTCTCCGTCCTGTTTCAGCAGCGCTTCTTCCAGCTCCTAACACACAGAGCAGCAGGGAGCAGAGGTCAGCCATTTTTACAGCGTTTTACAAGCACCGCTTTTACTAAGTTATGAGAGCGTATCAGGTTTAACGAGCAGGGTCGTCCCATTTTAATAGGAGCAGTGTTTCACCTCTATAAAGTATTAACACTGACCAGGGTAGAGTTGCTGGGTTTGGACAGCAGTGACTGAGATTTAAGGTTTTTGTGACTCATTTAGACATTCCAGTTCATGGACTATAACTTTGGTTTACTGAAGAGAGAAGGACAGACTGTAAGACAGGAGCACAGATGAGTCACTGACATAAATATATAAATAATAAATAAATAAATAAAAAGTCCAATAACAGTAACAGTCAACACAGAACAGTATCTCACTTTAAACCACTGCTCTATTACATTCTCCACTCTGATTGGTTAATTTACTCGAACAGCAGTGCTGATATTACAGCAGTGCCAGCTGTGATTCAGATGTTTCATGATTTTCTATTCATATTATCTCCTTAACTTCTTATCCATCCATCCATCCAGTCCAAAGTGCATGGAGAACATGCCATTGTAATTCAAAACCAAACCAATTTAATATATACGATTTAATCCAATGGTGGAAACGCCATGGAAAAGTCTTCTAACAGAAAACTTCTAACAGAGTACTTTCTGGGTAATGTGACAATTTGCATTTTTGGTTTAACTTCTAGAAAAGGGGGAGAAAAATAGAGAGAGAGGCAAACGCAAGAACAACCGTTTAAGGCTGCAACTCAAGTGATACCATAAAAAAGCTGTTTTGCTTCTCTGGCAAACTCTAGAAAAAATGTAATTGCAAATTGATGTGGTATAAGAGGGATAAAAAACACTCCAGGACATGTTGTTATAGGAAATGAATCATAATAATATCCTCTGTTTTGGTTCGACAGACTCTAGCCTGTGTTTAGAAGAAATGCCTCAAGGCTCTCAGCAAGGCTACTGCAGCTGAGGTTCAAGTTCAGCCTTGACCCTTCTCCGGCCCGGCGCTGTGCGCTCTCTATTCAGGCTTTATGAAGCGGCAATAAGCAGGAGAGTAAACTTGGGCATGCTGAAAGAAAACAAAGCCAAAACACTTGGCACCAGTAGGAGCCCAAAAGTCCACAGCTACCAATTCACCTCCTGTGCCTGCATCCGAGCACCGCCCTTCCCAGAATGCACTGCTGAAAGATAGCTGAGAGGGCAGATATGCAAATCCACACTCTACCCCTCCACCCTTCCCCTGTGGCCCCATGTCCATTTCATTTAGCTCCCTTCTTCGTACACTGAAGCAAAGCAACTACACAGATTTTTAGACCCCGTCTCAAGGACTCAAGTTTGCTACATCGTTCCTCTGGCAACAGAGCACACTTTTTGACCTCAGCCCTAAACATCCTCCCCCTTTCCTGCTGAAGAGCACAGTGACACTCCAACATTAACTCAAGGGCAGACCTCAATTCATTGTGTGATTCACTCGAGCTGCAGATTGCCACCTCTCTCCAGAGAGACGGCAAAAAGAGCCAGGGTTGCCAGAGGTCGGTTAACACACCTCCTGGCTACACAGAGCCATGGAAAACCTGAAGGACGGCGTCAGCAGGATGAAACACACACACATACATACATAAAGCAAGAGCAAGAGAGCTTAAACAATAACGAGACACATGTTTGTGCTTAGGGTGAGAGGAAAAAAAAATCCACAGACTCCTTATTTCAAGCCCTGAAAAAAAAAACCCACCAACTGTCTAGTTTTTTTTATGCTGAGCCAACTGAACTTCTTGGGATGATCTTAATAAGCAATTTAAAAGCTATCGATCTGCTCGCTCAGGTGTTCAGCACAAGAAAGAATGGATGTGTCAGAGTCTTATTTGAAGGAGTCAATTGGTGTGGGATTGAGTTTGAAAGGTGACTGGCATGGCTGTCAAGTGGGTTGGGAGCAACAAAAACAAGGTCGTGATCCAGCGGTAATCAGACGCCCTTTTCATTGCAGAATTTATATTCACATCATGACATTTTACTTCAAGTCTTCCCTTCAAAGCACCCACTTCACATCCACTTCTTCTCAGATCAGGGGCTGCCTCTCATTAGAATTGCTTAGAATGAATATTAATTCCTCCCTATCTTCTTCAACAGAGCCCAAGAAAGCCGATAGGCCGAAATTCTTGTGAGCTCAGGTTGTCTTTTTGTACTCAGGACTGAACTGACATCCTGAACCGTGCCCGAATTTCTGGTGCATAACATGCCACATTGGTGAAAGTTCGGAGCCGGTCAAGAGTGGTGCGTTGCTTCTGCCTCTTTTTTGCAAGGTTCCTCAGATCCTCAGTCATGCTCACGCACACTTCTTGGTCCCCTGACAACCAATGAGCTGAAGAGAGCGCATATATCAGTGAAGGCTGCACTTTGATCACACTTCAAACCTGAGTCCGGCTGTGGGGGATTAGCACCACCGCACGCCGGCTTTGAAGTGCCATTCAGCAGCTCAGATGGCAAAGGAGGGAATTAATGTGGTGTGTATTGCCTCTTTCTTCCGCACAAGCCAACTCTCCCTCAACAGCTGGAAATTTAAACCTACCCAGTCTCGCAACACCTCGCGATCTTCCAGGACACTGAAGTGGGTAGTTTGATGTATACTTCATGCTAGACTACAAAAGAATTGCCTAAATGGTGATCACGTCTGTTACAAAATTTAAACGAATGGTGTAGAGAAATTGTAGAGTACATGACCAAACGGTGTATCTTAGATAAAGGGTTGAAATTCCGTGATTCCTAGTTTCCCATAAACCTGTATCATGCCATTTAAAATAGAGTTATTAGTATTATTAGTATTACTAAATAAGTAATATTCTCAATTTGTTTAATGAAATGTTAATTCTACTTGCAATTTATTAACTTCATTTTTTTAATTAAAAAAAGTAAACTGTGAACTTTCAAAACACGTCACTAAATGCTGTCTCCAGATTTTACAGATGATCCTCTAAATAAAGTCATATGGGGGCTTATGGCAATTCATCCCCCTAATTATCACAAAATCCCTTCTAATTTTCCTCTTCTACAACGTTTTCACTCCCATCTTTCTGGCCAACCAGCATTTTTTTTATTCCAGTGCCACACAACAATCTACATCATGGACTAAGCCCAAACACCTGTCCAAGACACAGGTGGTTTCAGATCAGACCTGGAGTTCTGCCATTTAGGCTGCCAGGAAACGTCGCTGCCTGAGAGACCAAAGTGAGCATCAATGCCAAGAAAGCCATAAAAGCTTCCTAATGATGGTTTATTTACCCAAAATGTTGTCAGACAAATGATTTAAGCCGAGTTTGGCAGTCAAGCCACATATGTCCCCAAGAAGCAGAAACGCTGCTGAGGTTTGTTTGTTTTTTTTCCAGCATTTCTTCCAATACCGATACAGAATGTTAGATTGAATCCATGCCTACATGCAGTTCAAGCCCCATATGAACCATGGATTTTCACCCAATTATCTGGATTTATGTTTACTCACATCTACTAGTTGCCTGAAGGTCACTGAACCCATATGAGGTTCTTTCACAAACTGCTGGAAGCACACAATGGTAGAGAATGTCTCTACCATGCTATGCTGTAGAATTACAAATTCCCTTCACTGGAGCCAAGAGGCCCAAACCTGTTCCAGCATGACAATGCCCTGTGTACAAAACAAGCTCCATGAAGACATAGCATGGAATAACTTGAGTGTCTTGCAAAGAACTCTGAGTCTGACTCAACCCCACTGAAAACCTTTGGGATGAACTGCAATACCGACTGCACCCAAGATCTCCTCAACATCAGATCAGTGCCTGCTCTCACGAATGCTCTTGCAGCTGAATGAAATCCTAACAAGTACCAACAGCCATGTTCCAAAATCTAGTGGAAAGCCTTCCCAGAAGAGTGGAGCTTAAATCTGGACTGGGATGTTCAGAAAACACATACCAGTGGAATGGTCAGGTGTCTGTCCACAAACGTTCAGCACAACTGCTTTTATTTGGCTGAGTACTTGATCTTTGGACAATGACAGTTTTATATTATTTAAGTGAATCCAATCCTCTGAGCTCCACCATGAATCACAGTGGAATTACAGGTATCCAATCCAACCCAAACTCTTTATAGTTTATGTCACCTAAATTACTTAAGCCTATAATTAACAACTTTAAACTTGAAGATCGAGGCAAGAAACCAAAACAGCTACATTTCAAACCACAGAAGCTGACTCTGTTTTACTGTCTATGACAGCAAGCAACTTCAAGCCTACAGCTTCATCAGCTGAAGGCAAATGACCCCTGAACACAAATGACCCCAGAGTGCTCAACCTGCCTAGAAAAACAGTTGATTGGGCATTTTTGCTTGGCTTGTGTCAGCAGTCCTTGAGGGCTCGGAGGCCAGGCGAAAGCAGAACGTTCCTGGTATCAGTTGTTGATGCACACCAGAGGCCTACTACAGATGGTGGGGAGCAGTTAACAGCCGTTGCTACTTAAGGGGAATACGGGGGATGGGTGGGGACATCTCTACCATGTAAAGACTTGTCTCTATTGGCAAAAGTTCCCCCTCCTTCCCCACAAACAGCCACATCCATGTCTTTTGCCAAATTTTGTGTCAGAGAATGAGTAAAGATCATTACTTCATGATAGATATCAACATACTGGGGGTTACTTTAAAATGGGTATTGTACAAATATGACCACAAGACAGAATAAAATAGATTAGTGAGCTTATTTCCAAAAAAGACCTGCCTGAGATGAAAATTCCAGACCCATCTGTGTTAAAATAATGTTTGTCTGAAAACTATCACACTTTGTCTTGGATCATTAGAAGGTCACACAATCATATTACTTGTAGGAACTCAGTAATTTGACAAAAGGCCACTGACAAGTACGCAGCCACTTCTTGGTTTTAATTTGGATTTGAGAAGGAACTGATCGTTGAGATGATTGACAAAAGTCCTGAACTCTGGGTTAAGGAACCCTTTCCAACATGTGAGTAGGAAATTCTGACTTGAGAAGCAATTTCTTTGTTTTTTCTGACATCTTTGGACAAGGTTGAATTGCTCATATTTCAAAAAAATAGATTCACAAAACATGTAAAGATGTCAATTTCAGTTTTACAGTCAACAAAGCGAAAGGAGAGCCAGACCTGGGTCAATGTCAAGGCTGGGTGGTCCGACACCTCCTGGGATTGAAATCACAGCTCAGAGCTTTTCGGTGAGGATCATTAGCTTCAGGAGGAGTTAATCGTCAACACAGGAATAACTGCCACACGTATCCACTTCCTTTCTAAGCATATGAATCAGGCACCGCTGTGTGTCCTGGTGTCCTTACCCCATATCTTTTACAAAAGTAATTAGGTCTCAGGCTACAGATGTGCTTGGTGAATTTATGGTAGAGGCTTCAAACACCAAAAGAGTCTGGCTGATCAACTGTGGAGGATTATCTAGGTAAACAAAGATCTATATTTACATAAAAAAAATCATATTTGTATTTTTTTAAACACCCAATACTTTCAGCTAGGATATATTCTTCCAACTTTTTCCAGTGCTACAGTGTACAGTGAGTAACGCTTCATACAAACTGTTCACGAGTAAACAGTGTAAAAAATGTTGTTTTTTTTTAATTGTAGCTTAAATAAAAGAATTTGTTTTGCCTAACATGTCATCAGAGGAATCGCACCCTGTGAGTCTGTTTCTCTCCAAACAACTGCTCCTGAGAGCAGATGAGTGTCTCTCGCTGGGCTTTTGTTCCAGACTTACTCAATCAGCTTCTCAAAGCACATAGACATCAAGTACATCAATACAACAGGCCCAACACACACATGCGTGCGTGCGCACATACACACGCGCACACACACACACACACCCCTCCCCATGTCTATGTTTGTGTCACGTACTGCACTGAGCCAAGGCTTCCCAACACCCAACAGCTAAACTCTTAAGGGTCTGTGGGGTAACACACTTGCTGCTTACCCCCACCACCACACCAAACACACACACACACACACACACGCACACACACACCCCACCCCCTTTATCACATTCAGCTGTCTAAGGGAAGCCCAAGGTGCAGCCCGTGACGACGTGCAAGGCTTCTCATCTATCTCGAACCCAGCATGTTCCTGCATCACAGTTACCAAAGCCCCCAAACAGCAGATTAGTGCAAAACGGATATCAGTAAACAAAACCGTGACCATCTCCAGTTTCACTCCCTGCTCAGAAAAACTCCTGGAGAGGGTGTTGTGTGTTTTCTGGAGACAGAGACAGGGAGCCATAGGGAGAGGAAACAATAGAGGCGGCTGAAACAAACCCTAAGGAGTGTGTGCCCCACCCCCCGGCACACACACACACCCATGACCAACTCCGCATGTGAAGCCATCTGATGCATGTACTGCCTCCCTCACCTGTCAATCATGCCTGGGGGAGGGGATTGAATTATTACAATGTAACTCAGTCCGGCTGTTAAGAGAGAGACTCTGTGTAAAGGTATTATATCTACACAAGTCTAGATCAAGCAAATGAGTTTTTTTTTTTTTACAACGAACATAGAGTGGCGCTAAGCAACAGAGAGATCTGGACATATGCAGAAATTTATACCACAGTGCAGGTGAGTTCTCAAATCTGATTAGACAGAAGGTGTAGTAACAGCTCATACACACGGACGTTTGATGGTTTCTTTATTGTGATCTATTAATGTATATTTTCTTGACAGCTTTGTTTTAGGAGACGTTTGTGTAACGCTTATGGAAGGAGTCTCCAGTATCAGTGCTTTATGTTTACCTGTT
>JAOTRN010000001.1:26130614-26149943 GCA_028566695.1 Bagroides melapterus
TGTCTCTGATCTTTTGGTGTCCTTTGTGGAATAATTGTATGGGGGAAAATAGATAATTAAATTTTTGCTCATGTGATGTATCTTAAAAATTACAGAAATTTTCTGTAATCCCCTGACCTGCTACAACAATAGCATGGAAATGAATCGCTATCAAGGATAAACTCTTGTCCTTATTTAGTTGGACTTCTGGACTCATCCTGTCTCCAGTGACCTTCCGGTGGACGTCCATGTTCCGTACACCAGTCTGTACGCTTTTCGTCAATTCCTACAGGATAACGAGATCCCCTTTCATGTTATGATCGACGATTTGCAGGTGAGAAGGATGTAACAGCCTGGGTACATGGAAATAAATGATCCTAATTAAGTTAAGAAAGTCATGTCTTGAATGTTTTGAGTTTGTTGTGCAATAGGAACTACTGGATAAGGAGCAGGAAGATTTACAGCATGAAACCATGAAGGGTGGAGATTCAGAGAGCTTTGACTACACAACATACCACCGGCTTGAGACAGTGAGCGCTCCCATTGCACACACACACACACACACACACACACACACACACACACACACACACAAACACACTTATACTCAATTCCAATTGGTTAATCAGTCCCATCAGGATTTTGATTGGTTAATTAGTCCCATCAGGATTTTGATTGGTTAATCAGTCCCATCATTATCAGGAGTTTTTATATGATCATTTTTGTTTCTTGATTCCAAAAAGTCTTGATTTTGAAAACCACTTGAATTGGCACAGGATTCTTCTCTGAAACATATATAATTACTTTCTATGATATGTTTGTATATGTGCTAAACAAATCACATTTATTTATTTATTTATGTTTATATTGTTACAGTAACTAACTTGTTTTATACAATAAATGCAATAATAAATGTATAAAAACTGTGATTATGTGGTGTTTTAATCATTTATAATTGCGCCTTTGGGAAATTGCTATGGAATAAAGCAGTAATAAGTTAAAAACAGTATTTTGGGAAGCTTCACATGACACCACCGCACCATCGATTATTACAGCACTCCCTCATAAAGTGTTTCAATTCTTACTTATTGTTACAGCAATCACGGGGTAATAAATGGCATAAAATGCCATAAAATTAATGTATGGAAGGATGCGTGAATGAATCAGATCTTTATGCGTGCAGATCTACAGTTGGATGGACAGCATGGTGGCTGATCATCCCAATTTGATCTCCAAAGTGGATATTGGTAGTTCTTATGAGGAACGTCCCATGTATGTGCTAAAGGTGAGGAGGAAAATTAACATCTAGGCATGACTGTGGTTGCGTCTCAATCAGCTCTGTAGTTCATGAGTCAGGAAACTGATCAACGAGTCATTTTATGTAGGTTGTTGCTCTCTTTCTTTCTCTCTCTCTCTCTCTCTCTCTCTTTCTCGCTCTCTCTCAATATGAATTTGCGCCATTAAAAAAATCCCACAATGTACCCAAAAAAACAGGAAGCTTTGACAATCACTATGTTCCCTTACATAGTGACATATTGTGACATATCTGAAGCTTGAAGTCCCTCTGAACTCTGCCAAATTCATAGTAACTTGTAAGAAATGTACGTAGCTTGTAGCTCTCAAATGATTTCTGATATAGGCTAACTTTATCTGATGCTCTATATATGGCTTCTTAGAATCTAATGACTTTTATGTATTAAATAATTTAAAAAAAATAGCTGAACTTGTGAACAATAGATCATGGGTCCCATCCATAGAGAGGTAGAGAGCTGAATGAGACGCACCCTGTATCAGATGACTTCTGAACTATGTTTGGGAAGACTTTGGGAATGTGTTATTCACAAGTCATTCTGGATTTACATATTTAGTTTAGCACTGGGGGAAACAACAGGTCTGCAATTTGGATTGATGCTGGAATTCACTCTAGAGAATGGATCTCAACCGCCTCTGCTGTGTGGATGGCTAACAAGGTGAGTGACTCAATGAATCTAAATTACACACATTTTGACTGAAGGCTTATTATCTAAAGACAGATTGGTTTATTTGAAAAACTTTCAAAATATTATGTCCCCCATTTTATATGGTTTTGAATCTGTTCATAGCTGGCTACAGATTTTGGTGTCGATCCTTCTGTGACTTCTCTTCTCGGACAAATGGACATCTATCTGATGATTGTGACCAACCCTGATGGCTACGCCTACACTCATACCAATGTAAGTCACAGACAATTTTAACTGACACACCTTACCATACTTCCAATACCTCAACAGTTTTTCACAGATTATACCGAATTAAGATACTGCAAATCTATTTTCTCAAACTATTTTTCTCTATACTTCTCTATGTTCCTACCTGTATATATTTTATTTGTGATTCTATCCTTAGTCTATTTTTGTTAATTCTATTCTGATTCTTTTTTTATGACCCGGCCAGTCAAAAAAGCATGTTGGGTATTTGATGAATAAAATTTAAATTTGTAGTTGAATTCCAAAAATATATAATCTGTCATGAGTCAAGAGTTTATGGTCTTGGGTCAAGTAAGGGTTCTCACTTTTTTCCTCATCCAAAGACCCATCGGTTTCAAATTTATGTCGGTACGTTTCCTCCATATTCTTCGTCTTCGAACCGAGAAGCCTGGAGCTGGAGGCAGCAATTCTACTCGCTGCACCACTGTGACATCTTTTGATAATCCATTTTGATAATGATTCGTAAAGCAGTGGGGATAGAAAACATGACACTGTGTTTTTGGAATTGCTCATTTTCAGGACCGCATGTGGCGCAAGACTCGCTCTGTCAACCCTGGTTCTGTGTGCCGAGGTGTCGACCCCAACAGAAACTGGGATGCTGGCTTTGGTGGTAAAAAGATAATCATTATCAGTCCCAACAGCTATAATTATATTCATCTATCTATGAGACTTCATGGTTATCTCTGCATCTCTGCATGCTCTCTGCAGGACCTGGTGCCAGTAAGAATCCGTGCTCTGAATCCTACCACGGACCTTCCGCACACTCTGCTGTCGAAGTAAACAATATCGTGAACCTCATCAAGAACCACGGCAACTTCAAGTCCTTCATCTCCATCCACGCCTACTCCCAGCTGCTCATGTACCCGTACGGATACATCTGTACTGACATCCCTGACCAGGCTGAACTTGTACGCTGCTTTAATTGAATTTCCATTTCTGATTGTTCAGAAGGTGCTGATTCATTTCATTGAACAGTTCTGACAGTAGGGCAGCTGTGACACAGATCTCTGGTAGTTGTCTTTTTAGTTAGCATTTTATGGAAGGAGTCTCCTGTGTCAGCCTTATGTAACAGGAAGATTTCTAACCCTAGGATAGAGAGTACTTTTTGTTTTACAGTTTCTCAGTAACATGACAAAAAGCTAAAATGATTGATTCCTTATTTAGTTTGTCTGCTAGCACATTTTAACTCATAAACACTCTAGTTGGTCAATATGATGATATAACCTCCTGATTATTAATATATTAATTAATATATATTAATATATATTATTAATATTTGCTTTTGGTGTTTATTAGCATTCTGTAGGTCAAGGTGCAGTGCAGGCCCTCAGCTCTTTGTATGGAACCAGCTACAAAGTTGGAAGCATTTGCAAAATCATCTGTGAGTCTATGCAAACTTAATTCATTCTGTTTATCATCTCTGCCCCTTTCTTTCTGACTCATGTATTATTATCTTTTTATCACTTCAGATCAAGCCAGTGGTGGAAGCATTGACTGGAGTTACAACATCGGTATCAAATACTCCTTTGCCTTCGAGCTGCGTGACACTGGTCGCTATGGCTTCCTCCTTCCGGCCAATCAGATCATTCCAACTGCCACCGAGACCTGGCTGGCTCTTAAGTACATCATGGAATATGTGCGTGATCATCCTTATTAGGACAGTAATTCATGTGAAACTGAAAATAAAGTCTGATTTCTTGCTTCAAATGAAAACTGAGATGTTGCTATTGTAAAAAATAATAATGCTAAATTTTAGCATATTGTGTAATGTTGTTTTGTGTACTTTCTCCTATAGCCTGAATTTGACTCCCTTATTTTATTTATTATATGTTACACAAAAACATTTCACAAATATACCCTTACACCAATGCAGCAATTGATTTCTCTCCAAATTTTATAACTTTAGAATATGTTTGTCTCTCTAGAAGTTTAACAACTCATCCCTAAGCATTTTTGTACCGCTTGCAAACTTTAATTTTCATTCTAATAAAACGTGTATTTAAAAAGAAATGCCTGATTAGCTTTATGACTTTTTTTTTTTTCAATCGCACAACGTAAATCTTTGCTTGGGAGTCAAGAGTGGTTTTAAAAATACTTAATTGGAAAAGCTCCAGCAGCCAAACATGTACCAAAAGACATTCAAAGGGTTCTGTCAGTGTCTGAAAATATGGAATAAAATCTCATCTCATCTGCTATGACGCTGTTAAATGGCTAAAAGTCCATGTACAAGATGATGTCATCTCATTTCCCATGAACCTTTTCCATGATTATTCAAATTACACTGTCTCTGATTGGTCAGAATGGAAAGCAACTTTAATAGCTTGCGCTTTCCCGCTCTTTCTGACTGACTGAAACTGAGTGAGCAGGTTAGCAGTTAGCTACTTCTGGGTTCATATAAATAAAAGTTTCGTCGGAATTTTTTGAGTTTCAATTATTTACGTATTTACCCAAAACGTGAATATGGGCTACTTAAAGCAGATAGACGTGGAAAATTTCAAGTCATGGAAAGGAAAGCAGACAATAGGTCCGTTTAAAAGGTTTTCTTGTGTCATTGGGACTAATGGTTCAGGTAAGTTAGTTAGTTATGCTTAATCGTTAGACCTGTAAAAGTTAAACTAAAGAAAATGACAGCGTATTAACATATAACGATGACAATTGGAAAGGTAAGTCGAATGTGATGGATGCTCTGGGGTTTGTGATGGGAGAGAGAGCCTCCAGTCTGCGAGTGAAGCAAACCAAAGACCTGATTTATGGCGCCCACATCAATAAACCGGTCTCCCGGACCGCCTCGGTCACCATGCGCTTCTGCAACGATGACGACGAAGAAACTATCTTCAGCAGAACTATATCAGGTGTGAGTGATTAACACTGATGTTTCGGAATTGCTTCAATTCTCCAAACATTAACTGAAGTTGCGTTTTTCTGGGTTTTATTTGAGGTGACGCATCGGAATACCGGGTCAACGGCAGGCAGGTGACACCGAGCAGGTACATAGCCGAGCTGGAGAAGATAGGCATCGTGGTGAAAGCCAGGAACTGCTTAGTGTTTCAGGTTCGTGACGGAAAATCCGATTCTTTACAGTGAGTCAAATCATTTAACTCGTCTCACTAACATGAGTCGACTCACTTTAATAAAAAAATAATACTCTTAAATACTCTTAAAAACGCATACCTTTTGGTTTAATTTTATTACATTCAATTTTATTATATTGTACGGATATTATACATATACATTACACATCCGTGTATTAATGTTATCATCCAAATGTGATCATCCTAATAAAAAAAGATTATTATTATATTATTATTATTAATATTATTATTAGAGAAGAGAGACATATTTAATGAATATAGTATTCCAAAAAATCACAAAATATTTCAAGAATAAAGCAATATTTTGTAATATTTTTAAAAAGAAAATCGTAATTTTGGGAGGGAGGAAAAAGTCGAAACAGGATTTCCAGGAATAAAGTTGAAAAATATAGAGGAATTTATTTAACTGATTTATTTCAACCATTTCATTTAAGAAGATGTATTAGTCTAGATCATCTGTTTACAATCCTGCTGAATAATACTGTGAACACTGGAGTTGTGCCTTTTCATTTTAGCACAACTGTTTCCTAAAATTTAGCTTGTCCTGTAAAACCTCTCACAAAATTGTGCATGAATAACAAGTGACATATAGGACCATACTAACACAAAAGGCTTAGAAAGTCTTTGCAAGTTTCATGTTAGGCTTTCAGTCATTACTGTGAATTATTCTGTAGTTACCCTGAAACTAATAGTACAGGACCAGATGAGCTAGCCTTCAGTCCCTATGAACATCAGTGAGCCTTCCTTCTTTGTACTACCTTTGGTAGGGACTAACAATTGCATACCAGGAACATAACCCAAGACCTTCTGTTTTGGAGATGCTCTGACACAGTTGTCTTTTTGCCCCTTGCACACATTGTTAAACTTGCCCTGCTTCCAACATATCAACTTCAAGACTTCACTGTTCACTTGCTTCATAATACTTTCTACTTCTTGATAGGTGCCATTATAACAAGATAATAAATGTTTTACACTTTGTCTTTTAGCATTTTTCTGACTATTATAACTGATCGTGGTGTTTACAGTTATGATGATTCTAAATATTCACATGAAAAAGCCTTAAACCCTTTAAAGATCAGCACTTGCAGTGACACAGCCCTAGTGCTTGCTTGACACAATCAATTAGTGTATATAAAGTGAAAAACAATTAATTCATATTTTCATTTTAAAATGTAAGTTTTTTTTACTTACACAAACACAGATCATCACAGAATGGATTTAATATCTGTGAGGATGTGCAGTGGTGTGTACTGTGTATATTTCAGGGTGCAGTGGAGTCTATTGCTATGATGAATGCAAAGGAACGTACAAAGCTGTTTGAACGCATCAGTAACTCCATTGAGTTGTCAAACGAATACGACACCAAGCAGGCAGCACTGCAGAAAGCAAAAGAGGACACGCAGTTCCATTTTAATCGCAAACGGGCAGCCGCTGCAGAGAAGAAGCAGGTGTTCAAGGACAAAACTGAGGTATTAAGATGAATAATCTGTATTCTCTGTAGTAGTTATACTCCTTGAATGCAGGTTGGGCTGTAATGCTGTCATGACATGACATCATCTGTTTAGGCAGAGAAATATCAGGCACTGTTGGAGCAGCTCGGTGAAAGCAAGCTGCAGCTCAGCCTTTTCCAGCTTTATCACAATGAGAGGGGTATTAATGCACTCGTGGAGTTCATAAGAGAGAAACATGAGGCTCTTACTGTTAAAAAGAGCATAGTGGAGGAGTGGGAGCAAAGTGTGAAGGATCAGAAGAAAGAGCATGGACGCCTGAACCGAGAACTACAGAAACTAGAGAAGGAGATCAAGTGAGCATATTTCATAAAACCAAAACTAAAACCTTTAACAATATTAACAGGAACATACATGATTTGGATACAAGTGCAGAGTTTTATTGGAAACTGTAGAAGTGGACAGATAGTCGGGCAGTCAGGCTGTCAGAACCAGGATCAGTCCCAGAAAACTGTGAATGCAAATTTAAGTGGGGAATGTGTTAATTGGGCCCAGTTGGTTGTGATTAAAAATCAATGGAGCAGGTCATTTGAGTGGATTCTAGTCAGTTGTTAGGCTCAGGAGTTTAGAAAATAGCAGAATCTGGTGAAGCAAACTTCTATTACTAGTGTGCCATTTAATATGTAGATCTGAATATCTGTGCCTTCATTCATCTTATACAGTGTCACCTTCTGCTATTTTTCCAGGTCTCAGGAGGAAACCCTGAGCCACCAAAGGCCTCAGTACATCAGGGCCAAAGTGAACACCAGTCACCATCAGCGCAAAGTAGAGGAAGTGCACACCAGCCTGCTGAAGACCCAGAGGCAGCAAGCCAAGAAGAAACAGGAGCTGCAGGAACTGGAGATAGAGCTGGCCGAGCTGGAGAAGGCCTGGAGGGTTTATGAGACAGAGATGGCAGAGCAGGCTGCTCAGAGGGGCGAGGATGTACAGCTTGAGGAAGCTCAGGTGAGACAGAGAGTGGGATTAAATGCAGTATTTTCTGTTAAAGTATTTTATATAGATTTTTAAATAAAAAATGTCATGTTATTTTCTCTAGGGTTATTCAGGATAAGCATTTTTACTATTTAATCTACAGAGTGTGTGTAATTGAATCTGAACATTAGGTTAAATAGTGCTAGATCAAGGCGTAACATTTAGAAATTGTTTTGTCATAGCTGGAGCGTTATAAGGAGCTGAAGGAACTGGCCAGGAAAAAAGGAGCTGTCTTATTACAGAAAGTTGACAAACTACACTGGGAGGTGAAGGCAGATTGGGAAAAGCTGGAGTTTGACAAAAGGCGAACAAGTGAAGTTGAGGTGTGTGAGATCTGTGTGTGTGTGTCTGTGTGTGTGTAGCCCTTTGTATACCAATCACTATTGGTATGATCAGTTGTGTTAATCTAATTTTATTGAAATGCAAGATAAAAAAGTAAGCTTGGCTTGATTAAAAATAGAGCGTCTAATGTACCTGAATTTTTGTCTGCATGTATAGGCAAACATTAAGCATGCTGAAAAACATCTGGAGGAGTTAAACAGGAGGGCAGGGAAACTGGAGGAATATGCGATCAACTCTAAGTACGTTATCCATTCTAATGCATTGATCTATATAAGATTTTAGTAGAATTTCTCCCACACAAAGGGATACCTTTTATTTGTGTACTCGAACACTAGCACAGGTGCCATAAAAAGTAAAAGTTTTACAGTTAGATAAAAATCTGTGACTTCATCAGCTTTGAGTGAAGAACAATGATTTAAATGCATCATACAGTATGAGTACACCTTTTTAAAGACAGAAGTATTGTTGAAAAAAATATGTGAAAATCTTGTATTGTGGTGTAAGCATTTAGAAAAAATAGAATTCAGGAGCATAACATTAGTAGAGTTGTTTGTTTTCTGCTCACCAAACCTTTATATGTTGCAGCAAAGATCTGGACGAGCACCAGGAGCAGGAGCGATGCTTGAGGGAGACATTGGAGCATGGACGGTTGCGGATGCTGGACACGAACGAAGAGCTGAGCATGGTAGTGCAGGAACTTCAGAGTGCTCGCATGGATAGCCATGAGAATCGGAGACAACAGAAACGAGACGAGATCTTTCAGAGCCTGCGTAGACTCTACCCGGATGTTGTGGTATTGTCAACATTAGGAGAATGTCTTCATGTATTGCAGATAATTGATCCAAATATATGTGCAAAATACTCTATTTCACTCACAATGCCAAAGGATATAGAAGCACATGGTGCTCATTACCTTAAGAACTGTGATGCAAGCTAACAAGCTACGTATAATTTCCGTTTTGTAATATACTTACACATTGTGCATGATCTGAAAAGGTGAAAGTCATCCAGGACAGTTCATGTTTTCGCTATTAACAAATGCTTTGTAATATGTAAAGTTAATACAAAAATGCATCAAATACATATGTAACAATGACCTTGTTTTTAGCAACATTGTTAATGAATTGAATCCCGGTATTTTAGATTTTTTTTTTGTATGTCTAGTACGGACGCTTGATGGACATGTGTCAGCCTATCCACAAGAAATATCAACTCGCTGTCACAAAGGTGTTTGGCCATTATATGAATGCCATTGTGGTGTCCTCTGCAAAAGTGGCCCGTGACTGCATTCAGATTATAAAAGAGGAGAGAGCTGAGCGAGAGACCTTCCTCCCTATTGACAACCTGGATGTGAGTCAGACTGCCATGTTTCATCTGTCGTAAGACAGGATGCATGTCAGGTTGGATGTCAGGTTAATCTTTGTCTCTTGGTGAAACATTATATGTGTACAGTCATTGAACTTAATTTCTTTGGACATTAACTAATTTTCACACATGATTCACAGTAAGCAGCTTTGGTTTGAACGAGATTATTATTGTCAGGTAAAGCCGCTAAATGAGCGTCTCAGGGAGGTCCGTGGAGCCAAAATGGTGGTGGATGTGGTGCAGTGTTCCCAGAATGCACCTCAGTTGAAGAGAGTGGTGCAGTTTGTGTGTGGAAATTCCCTTGTGTGTGAGAATCTGAAAGATGCGCGCCATGTTGCTTTTGACAGCCCAGAGCGCCTCAAGGTAAGATTTAGACTTGGCTGTGTATGAAGATTATTCTCGGTAATTCGAATTCTAACTAATGACCTCGTTAACCTTGAATTTTCTAGACTGTGTCTTTGGATGGAACTTTGTTCTCCAAGTCGGGGGTGATCTCTGGTGGCTCTGTTTATCTGCGTCATAAAGCTCGGCGCTGGGAGGAGAAGGACATGAATGGCCTGAAAGAGCGGAAGGAGCAGCTAAGTGCAGAGCTAAGGGTTTGTCTGTGTGACTCATTTTTTGAGTGGAGCTATATGAGGGTTCTTCTAATGTGAGACCGGTTTGTGTGTGTGTGTTTTTGGCAGGAACTAATAAAACTGAAACGCAAGGAGGCTGAGCTACATCAGATCACAGCCCAGGCCCATGGAATTCAGACTCGCCTCAAATACTCTAACTCTGAGCTGGAGTCCATTCGCAAAAAAAGCATCCCAGCCTGTCAGTCTGTAAGCTCCCCCTCTCTCATTTCTCTCATTCTTTTCATTCTTTCTTTTTTCCCATTTTTTAACTTTCTTCAACTGTACTAATGAGTGTTTATCCTTGTGGGTGTACTGCAGGAAATCTCTAGACTGCAGAGTGAGCTCTCAAACCTGAAGTCTCAGATCGAGATGCAGACCAGCAATGTGCAATTGAATGAGAGAAGGGTGTCAGCCATTCAGGATGAAATCAATCATGTAAGGCACACAATATATATTAACTGTTACCCATTACCTCGAACAGGCTCTTATTCTGAGCCTAGTGACAATAGCTTTAGTCACAGAGATCTTGCGCCTTGAGGTGTTTAGTAGAGCTTTTTTGTGCTGTAGATGGAGGACACAGTGTTCTCAGACTTCTGTGCTGAGATTGGAGTAGCCAACATTCGTGAGTACGAGCAGGATTATTTGAGACAGCAAGGAGAGATTGAGAATAAGCGGTAGGGTCTTGCACAAACACACCACACAGGTATATTAGACAATGATTGGTTTCTACTAGGAAGACATTTTCCTTTAATATTCACAAATTTTCTGGAATCATAAAGAGGATTTAAGCAAAAAAAATTATTCAACAGCACTTTAAAATATAATCAATATATGACAGTATAGCTGCTAAAACTTACTTTTTTTGTGTTACTATGTTAATGTTCTAGCTACAAAAAATTATTCACAAATCTTATGATTACAATAGTAAGATGTGCTAAGCCTACTAGCTGTTATGTCCAGGTTGCAGTTTGAGTCCCAGCGCACTCGTCTGAACACACAGTTGGAGTATGAGCAGGAGCAGCTGCACAAGCAGCGGAGGCTGATCAGCAAAACAGAGGAGTCCATCAAGAAAGAGGAAGATGCTATCCTCATGTTAAAAGAGGTAAGCCAACTTTAATACAGCTCTCTGAATATCTAATGTATATTATTCTTTGGCTGGTTTTATATAAATATCTAAAAAAAATTGCAATTAAATATCTATACACACCACTCATATACTGTCTATATGAACTATTTTAATCTTTAGGGGATTGAGGTTTGTTTCCTTCAGTACAGCCTAATGCAGGTAGCACATTTTAAATGTTTGTGTTGTTCAGGAGGAAGAGAAGCTGCTTGCTGCAGTAGATGAGTCTCAGAGTAAGCTTCAAGACTTAAAGAATAAGCAGACAGAACAGAAGTCTTGCGTTAATAAAGCGAAGGCTGAGCTGGATAAGAGAATCAGTGGCCTTCAAGAGAACTCCAGGTATCTCCGGTTGCTCTTAGATAATCAGTGGTAGATTTTAGTATCTATTCAACCATTTCCATCATTTTATTAGCAATGTAGTCTGTACATTTTATTCAGGATCTCATCAAGTAAGATATCTTTTGCAGTGCATAAAGTTTTCTCTTTCTCAGGGAACTGGTCAAGCAGCAGAAGGAGATGATCTCTGTGGAAACTGCTTTGGAGCATCAGAAGCTTTGCAAACATAACCTACTGCTGGGCTGTAAAATTGAGGGCCTGCCTCTCACCGTGCTGTCAGGAACACTTGACGACATCAGTGACATCCAGGTACACTGAGACTGTACAACACTACAGTCACAGGGGGAAAATGTTTTGTACTCTGTCCAGTACCAAGGTGCTGTGCTTTATTGTTCCAAAACAGGTATAAAAATTGACCTGTGAGCTTGTCACAGTTTGAATGACATTGAACATAGATTTCTAAAATTTTTGTATTTTTTTTTAATAAATATGAACATGTTGAATTTTGTTTAGTTTGTTATTTTAGCCATTTTTTATTGTTACTATGCGATGGAGGGACCACTGTAAGGTCGTATTAAAACAGCGTGTAATGTGGATTTAATTTATATATTTAATATTTTAGGATGAACGTGAAGTCGGAAATGAAAGAGGATTACGACTATTATTATTATTATTATTATTATTATTATTATTATTAATTGTATTAATTTTACAATTAATTGCTTCCTGTAATAACTAACAAGTGTAGAGATTCTTATTGAAGTTCACTCCTTCATTCAGACCTGTGCACTGAAAAATCATCCAGATCAGAGTTTGTCCTTGTGTTTTACAGGAGATGGTTGATAAATAGTTAACATTCTAAAATGTTCAGGCATTTTTATTATTGAAGCAGTGCAGTGATGGACATTACCAAGACATGAGCTGGGGAAAAAGTGAATGTTAATGTGATTGTGTTGCACATCACAGTGAAAAGTTCTCTTCTTCTGAACACAGCTGGACTCTGATTCTGTAAGCATCACCACACAAGACATTTATGAGCGAGAAGGACAGATTCTGATTGATTATAGACCTCTGGGTGATAATCTGAAGGTGAGGCTATGTTCTTTATGAAGGTTTTCTTTATGTGCCATAGAGTTGTTACTCAGGTTACTCATGTACACAAGGTATGTATAGGCATGGACTTGTGTGTGTGCGTGTGTGTGCGTGTGTGTGTGTTGTGTGTGAAAATGCAGAGTCTTACTGAGGAGCAGGAGGTGATGGCCCAGCTGGAGGTGCTGAAAGAGAAAGTGTCATCTCTGGAGAAATTGATCCATATGTCTAAACCACCCAATATGAAGGCCTTGGAGAAGATGAGTGAGGTGAAGGACACGTTTCGTGGTGTGGTTGATGGTAAAAACACACACTAAAATGCACACAATAAAAAGTTGACTTAATTATTAATGGAGGTAATTAATGATTTGACTGCTCCTTTATGTGTATGTGTTTATTAGCATTTGAGGCCAGCACAAGTGTAGCTAAGAAATTCCATCAGGAATTTGAGCAAGTGAAGGCCATGCGCTTCCATCGGTTCAGCCAGTGCTTTGAGCATATTTCTGTTTCCATCAACAACATCTACAAAGACATGTGCAGGAACGACAGTGCTCAAGTGAGACTTTGTTATTCAGATTCATGCTTTTATGTATATTAAGCACAAAGCACATAGAGACGTAGTACCTAACTGTACTACTATGTGGCTCTGGATTTTTGCCATAGTACCTCAGTTTATAAGATTTATCAGGGTTTAACTTGTAACCTACAGGTTAATTTTGCAATTGATCAAAACAGAGTCACAGAACAGGATCAAGGTCACAGCAAGATCAAACCGTTTTTCTACAGCTGCTTCTTTCCAGTATAATTTGAAGTACATTTTAAGGTGTTTGGCATACAACTTTATATGTGTAGCATACAACTTAGCAGCAACAAGAACTAGACATGTTTGTCTTGTGGAGGCATCTCAATTGGAAACTAGAAAGCAAAACAGCTGTTTTTATTTGATATATATGTATAAACAGCTTGAGTCCTGGTTGTACTTGCTGCACTGTATACATTATTTGAGGTGCTACAGTACGTATAAAAGTATTAAAACTATTTAAAAGTGTGTAATCATTAAATTTTTTTATAAAAGTAGGATAACATTAAGCAATTCTTTTAAATAAATAAATTTGTGTGTGTGTGTCTACTGAAGGCAACTCTGAGTGCAGAAAATCCTGATGAGCCTTACCTGGGTGGTATCAGTTATAACTGTGTGGCTCCTGGTAAGAGATTTATGTCCATGGAGAATCTGTCCGGTGGAGAGAAGTCCATTGCAGCACTCGCACTGGTGTTTGCTATTCACAGGTAGACAGTCATTATTTATTTGTTTCCCTTAAGATTTTATACATCTTTAAAACAACCCTTGTTTTATTTGCAAATTTGCCCAATTTTATTTTCATTATATGCATTGAAAATTGTCACTTATTTCATTTCTTCCATGATTAGTTTTTGACCTTTATGTCTGGTTTTATCCCAGTTTCCGTCCTGCTCCATTCTTTGTGCTGGACGAAGTAGATGCTGCTCTGGACAACACAAACATCGGAAAGGCAAGACGACACTCACCACCTTTTCTATTACTGATTATACTTGCAAATATAAATCTGTTGTTCCATTTCCAAATATATTTATATTAATACAAGTTTAAAGAAAACAACAACTGAATATTGCAATTAGTTAAAGAGTTTTGTTGTAATTATATTCATAATTAAAGTACATTTTTTTACTGTCTGATATATGAATCATGTCGCATCATGATTCTGTGCAGGTGACAAGCTTTATTAGGGAGCAATCAAGAAATAACTTTCAGGTCATTGTCATCTCACTGAAGGAGGAGTTCTATTCACGGTCAGATGCTCTGCTGGGGGTCTACTCTGAGGTACTGTATATCTGCACACAACAAACATTCTCAGGTGTGTTTTTTGTTTAAAATGTATTCAAGTTACGATTGAAATGCTTGACTTTGTCACTTGCTTGTGTGGTAGTGCTCACCATTCCTGTTTACATCTGATGTTATTCATGAACTCCTGGCTTTACAGTTCAATGACTGCATGTGCAGCCACCTACTGTCACTGGATCTCACTCCATACCCCCTCAACGACGAGAACGGCGAAGAGAGAGAGAGATGGACATGATGTGACACGAGGAGCAACAAAAGAAAATAAGCAAAAAAACAGTTTTTGAGATTTCTTAAAAAATGCCGATTTAGATTTGTTTAGGTTTGAACAAATTTTGTTGTAAATGGAAGGTTTTATTTCCTAATTTAATTTACGAGCGTTTCAAGTTACTCTAATATTTGCTGACTGTTTTTATATCAAGTTGTTAATGTCTGTTTGAGTAATCAAAGAATGTTTGTTTCTGTTATGAAGATGTTCAGTTTTTAATTGAAGTTTAATTGTTTTAATTAAGGGTTTAATTTTAAATAAATCTTTTTGAACTTGTAGATTTTTCTATTATACATTATAATTTACAGTACGATAATCAGGCTGCACATGGACGCTTCGAATCTCATTAGTGTTCAGACTTCTCACTCTTACTAAAACTCTTCCCTTCATACTCATCCGTTGTTCCCTATGACACACAGCTCTGGGACGGCGATTAGGAAGAGAACATTCGGCTCGTGCTTTGTCTTTTATTTAACATTTGGAAGATTGTTGTCTCTTAGTCCACTCTTTCTTTTATTGTTGTTTGCGGTACTTTTCATGGCGTCGTACACAGTCATGTTTGTCCCTCTGCAGAGCAACATGGACAGTCTGGATGCCCTGAGATTCTTCCTGTGGGTGAGTTCTTCTGGTTTTTATGGTAATATAGTCATTAATATAGAGAGACGCAAATTAACCCAGTGCTAAAAATACTACTAATAATAGTAATGTACAATAATACTAGGTGTAAATATTTGTTTTATTGTGTATTTATAGTACTTTGTGATATCTCTGTCCATACTGTTCCATGGTGTCAGCCGTCACAAACCTTTGCTGAATTCGATGCCTGTAGTTCACATCTCTATAACAAAGTTATTTAAAGGCAGAAACTATTTTCCCAGTCAGCTCATCAGTCTGTGAATAGTGCTAGCAGGAATTTCAGAACAACTTGAATGTGAGATGTTGTTAAATACTTTAATTGTTTATCCCAGGCTGTATTCTTTAATAGCATGTCTAATGTACAGTTCTTTCTCTAGCAAACTCCTTAAAAATAACAATAATTGACAGGTCCCTAAAAACATTTCAGGGTCAATGTCAAGCTTCTGCACAAACCCAGCTCTAGTCCACTATGTTGGATTCATTCTTTCATGTTCAGGTAAAGCAACTGCAGGAGCTGGAGAGAAAGAAGGACATCATGTGGTTGAGTCTGCAAACGCTGGAGCAGACACGGCGCTGGATTCGCTCCAGACTGGAAAGAAACAGCCAGACTGGAAAGATGGAGGATGTGACAGGAGTCGCTATAAATACTGTCGGGTGCCTTTGTTGCCATACTGAACGTTAGACAAGTACCAGTGTAATAACTGCCAATCCTTTTAATATAGTTTTCAGTATAAAAGTGTCATATTAACTCATTAATTATTGGGTAATGCCCACATTCCAGTAATTCACATACATGTGTGTGACAAATTAAAGGGGGGAAAGTACAGTGGGTTATTGAGATGTTTGGCCATGAACCCAAACCAGGGCAGTGAATTAAGTAAATACCTCCATAATCACATCATAACAGAGACTACATTTGTATTTAATTTGTTATATCTCTGTATAATAGCACTTTGAATAGCATATCTGTATAATAGCATATTTAAGGTTCTGTTATGAATGACACTGTCATGCCACTATAATATGAACTTTTTTTTTTTTTTCATTTTGACCAAATGACAGCAATATAATGCTTTTTTGTTTAAGAACCAGTTAAATCTGTTTTTCTGAAAAAATATATTTAAAAAAATGGATGGTTGGGAATTATGTGAATGAATGGATTAAACAGAGCAAACTCAGACAGAGAACGCCATTTAGGGACAAAAGTCAGATATTTTAAAACCACTTGAGAACCATTTGTTATATAATTTGTTTTGACAAATACAATATTTATGGCAGTAATTAATGGTATTATATTTTAATTGAATGCCATTTGTGGAATAATAAAGTTCATTTCTTTCGAAAAATGCCGTCGTTGCTACTCGAGGACTTGTATTTTGAAACACCGCCATGTTTGAATCAATCCGGCGCCGAGTTCAAACACATCTGTTCAAGTTTGGGTGAAACGAGTAAAATGGAAAGATTAGAGCAGTGAAATAAGAATAGTAATAAAGTTTGGTTGAAAATTAGTTGTGAGATGATGCTGAGGAGAAGGAGCAGCAGCAGCAGCGCTAAAATCTCCGCCAGGCGCCGGAGCAGTCGTGTGGGATTTGATGAGTTTGGATTCGCCTTCAGTAAGAGGAGAGAGAGAAAACTGCAGCACAGATCCCATGATTACAGGTATGGATTTAATATCAGACTGTCATAAAAACATGCTTTATGTACTCTGTGTTAAGAACTTCCTCAAGTAGATGTTTTTTAGTGTTTCACATAAACGTGGACGATTTTTAAATTATCAAATGTTTATAGAAGTTCGTGTTCATGTGACGTAAATGAAAGGGTTAACAGCTGCTGAATCCATGCTTATTACTGGTCATCGGTTGTTGATAAATTTTCTATAACAGCAGCTCAGCTTTTCATTAATCCTTAATTGAAGCCCCACGCAGATTGTTGTGTTGTAAGAGTCTTATCTCAGGGTTGTGCTGTTATAGGAAAATACCCATACATATCCATCCATACATACATATATAGTTGTACCATCCTTATATGAGGACCGTTAGATATAATTCTTTTGCCAAACTTCCTGGTTGAAGACATTCATTAAATTTATAGATGCATATATAGATATGCATAAAGAGAAACAGTCTGTAGAGGAATGTACACAACAGCGTCTGGTTCTCAGGAGGTTATAATAGTATCTGTACCCAAAAGACGTTTTCCTTACTTTATTGCCAAACAATAAACTTCACTATTAATACTTTAATCCTCTTTTTTTTTTTTTTGCTCAGCTATCCTCAGCCGAATGCGGTTAAAGTTAAAGAGCTGTGTGAACTGCTCAGTTACTGGAATGGATCCAGTTTCATTTGCAGAAACCAGGTATGTTCTTATCACATTTATACATATGGATATATAACCCTTGATATTTGAGTAAAAGACTGGAGATAAAGAAACAGTTTTGAAATTAAGGATGAGAATAATGGTTTATAATCTTTTTTTCCCACCTCTTTTCTTTAGATTGAACGCTATATCCGTATTGGTATTCCTCCAGCGCTGCGTGGCCGGGTGTGGAAGTGTCTACTGGATATCGAGACTGTCCGAGGAGCCAGTGATTTCAGCTATAAGGTGCATTTCAGTCAGTGGTTCAGTTTTTAGAACATTTTAGGGAAAAAGAATGCATCACATCATGTCTGTGATAAGAGTCTGTGTGCTGAGAAACCACAAAGTCCTGTCTCAGCTTTCACCAGCAAACCGAAGCTGTGCTTTTTTTATATACTGGAAGTTGATGTTGGAACAAAAGTTCATTTAAATTAGACCATTAAATAGTTCAGTTAAATTACAACAAACTCCTCTTTGTTGTAGCTTCTCAATATCAAATCTACACTGTAATATTTTATTTTTGACACTTTTTAAAATTAAAAAAAAGTTTCCAGAGAAAACAGAAACTCGTATTCCTTTTCTGTCTATACGAGGCACTGAGGACACCATTTAAATCGTTCACGTGGTAAATTTATACTGTATGATGTTTGTGTGTGTCTCAGGCGTGTCTGAGTGAGATCAGGAAGCCCCTGGTGGACCTCGGCGTGAGCGAATACAGCATCATTTCAGCCATCAGTACGCTGGGAGAGAGAGAGAACGAGCTGGGTTCGGCTGCTGCAGGCTCTCTCAGTGACGACGTGCCTCTCTTCAGACAGATCGCTCTGGACCTGCGTGAGTTACAGACGCGCTATAACTCTAACAGTTGTTGAATGTTAGATATGTTGTTTTCACGTGTTTAATCAGAGGAGTCTGGTCTTTAATAGACTCGTGTGTGTGGCTTCTACCTGGTTAGTAAAATGAAAACCTGCTCCTGCACCGGCTCTTTGTGGAGAAGATTGAATATCACTGAATTCAAGTCTTCTTTTACCATCAGTATAACATTTCTACATCCGTGTTTATATGACAAGCTGCGTGTTGAGTGTTATAAACTCCAAAAGAAAGGAAGTTATAATAGGAACATCACAACACCTTTTACGATGTGTGTGGGGCAGGAAGGGTAAGGTTTTATGTCTAATATTTTTTTTTTTTTTTTTTTTTTTTGGTTTGGTAGTTTCACCGCAGATAAAATTCCTCTGTATCCACTGGGGGGCGCCGTTCATCAACTTTTTCCCGCTGAAACCGTTTGCTAACTGAGTTTACTCAAATATTAATTAGCTACTTACGGTCGAAATCCGTCATATAATATATTACCTTTATCATAGGATTTATAAATACTTTATTAGAGTAGATTTAGAAATTTTGAAATCAATACACGAACACGTTTGGTCTTTGTCAGAGTGCTTTTTTGTTATTAGCCATCGTTCATTTTCTGTCATTTTATATTGAATAGTTTGTGCAGATGAAGATTTGCCAGCAAGCCTGATACATA
>JAOTRN010000001.1:26206045-26216251 GCA_028566695.1 Bagroides melapterus
GTAGTGTAACAGTGAGTGTAGTGTGTAGTGTAACAGTGAGTGTAGTGTGTAGTGTAACAGTGAGTGTAGTGTGTAGTGTAACAGAGTGTAACAGTGAGTGTAGTGTGTAGTGTAACAGTGAGTGTAGTGTGTAGTGTAACAGAGTGTAATAGTGAGTGTAGTGTGTAGTATATCAGTGAGTATAGTGTGTAGTGTAACAGTGAGTGTAGTGTAACAGTGAGTGTAGTGTGTAGTGTAACAGTGAGTGTAGTGTAACAGTGAGTGTAACAGTGAGTGTAGTGTGTAGTGTAACAGTGAGTGTAACAGTGAGTGTAGTGTGTAGTGTAACAGTGAGTGTAGTGTAATAGTGAGTGTAGTGTAACAGTGAGTGTAACAGTGAGTGTAGTGCGTAGTGTAACAGTGAGTGTAACAGTGAGTGTAGTGTGTACTGTAGTGTGGATGAGAATAACACAGAGTGATGATGTGGAAGTTACCAGCAGGATGGTGAAGTTCTCTAACACACTGTTCATCATGTACTTCTCAGGCAGGTGCTTGAGCTTGTGGATGAAGTTGATCATGTATTCACACATGGGTGAGCGGTTTATTCTGTACACGAATCGGCCGTTCTCGAAGCGAGCGTACTCCGTCTGAACGGAAAAGACCAGAGAAAAATGATGAGAGAGGGGATTAGTTCAGACTACAGAGGCGGCTGTGCAAGAACAAACAAACAAACAAAAACAAACTTTCCCAAAAATGTTCACATGCCACATGCCCTGGGGCCTTTTTCGTATTTAGGCAATATGAACTATTTTACTCGCTCATTAATAATTAATAATTGAAACGCCCATGATATAAAATAAATATTTTAGTGAACAGGTGAACATGCCTATGAGCTATTTTGAGCGTTAAAAAAAAAGTGTGCTCTCTCTCAACACGGCATGTTAATGAACTTCTCTCACCTCCACTTTCTCTACCACCTGCTTCCCGAATGAACACACTTTAGTAGAGCAGGTGATGGTCATGTTATCCGGACTCTCGTACTGACTGCTCACGCCGTAGAACGCACCCGAATCCTCCTGGATGTTACAGTTCAGATCCGCCTGAGGAAATCAAACCCACAAGGAGTCAAAGAGGTATCTGATGAAAAATACAGAAATCAGTAAAAAAAAAAGAAGTAAGTGTTCCTGCTGTTTAAATGACACCAGACGAAGATGCGTTAATTAATTGGTTACAGAATATTTTCAAATGAAACGTGTTTGTGGTGTATAACCTGCATAAATTTACATGCCTGTAAACACAGGAAGTCCACACCAACACGGCTACTCACAGCATGGACAGTAAACAGCCGCACTTCTTATATTTAAATTAGCTGTAGAATATTTACAAGTGTTTACTTTAGATCATTCAACAGAACATTAAAAAAAAAAAAAAGACGAACACGGAGGTGCCCGTGTTCCTCTTGATCTGCGTAGCTACGGAGTTTCGACATTCCACACTTGAGTTAACTCCAATACAACATTGAGATGTTTCTTCTGTTCTGAGGATGTAATGAGTGTGAATCTCCAGAGAGAGGAGCCAGAGATGGAGAGAAAGCAAGGAGTCAGCGAACACAAAGAAAAACGAAAGAGAGAGAGAGAGAATGGGTGTGTGTGTGTGTGTGTGTGTGTGTGGTGTGTGCGTGCACGTGTCCGTCTCCAGGTCCCTGATCTGTAGCACCTGTGGCCCAGAAAGGCAGGTGTTTAAACAAAGCGTGTTTATGGCCTACAGTGTGACGCCTGCAGCTCCTCACTCCACACACACGCTGGTGAAAAAGTGCACACAGCTTCCACCGAGCTCTGATTCTCACTCACGCATCAGATACTACGAAATAATTCAATAACCCTGAGGCACAAACAATAGAATGTACCTTCGGTCATTTTATTACAATTTTAACATTAAAAAACAGATATATATGATACAGAATAAATACACAACGGTGGTAGGAATCAGATCTAATTAGACCGATTCAAATATTTTATACCATTATGCCAGTGCACTGTCGATCAAAACTCTACATTCTGATTGGTCAGAAGGTGTTGATTCATTTTCTAGAACAACAGCGTAGACAGTAGTGCGTTATTAGTATTATAAGCTAGCGTTTCCATGGTAACAGCTGAAACACAGTAGGGTGGATTTTAAGAACTGGTGATGTGGTGATTTTCTGACATGACTAACATGTGATGATTATTAATGATGTGAAAGAGAGAGAGAGAGAGAGAGAGAGAGAGAGAGAGAGAGAGAGGGAAAAAAAGAGTTTGGTAAGAGAAAGTGAGCTAAGACCTTCCACATTACTGTAATTATAAAGAGATAAAAAGAATGATGATGTTTTTTAATAAATAGAAAATATTTTAGTGTTGATAAATTACTGTTACTGAGGGGAAAAACAGATAAAATAAATAAATACACAGATTTTATAAATTCATTTTATTTTTTATGTTATCAATATTTTCATAAAAATTGTATTTTATTTGTTATAAATATGTTTATAAAATTTTATTTTAATCTTATCAATATTTTTTTTTATAAAATTTTATTTTATTTACTTTATTATGCTTTATACTAATGATAATGGATTCCTACGATTATTATACATGTGTGTGTGTGTGTGTGTAGTAATAATTTTTTATTATGTATATGTATGTAAATATTTATTATATAAAAACATTTTATTATTTGTTTCATCACAAGAAAAGATTTTATTTAAGTCTTTATTATACTACTGATAATACACTATGCTAATTCCTAGTGTTTGTGATTTATTTATTGTGATTTAGTGAATTTATTTATTCATTCGTTCTTTCTTCTTCTTGAAGAATTCTTCCATCTTTACCAGAATGGATACACTTGTGAAGTTTGGCTGTAGGATAAAGATGATGAAATGGTGTGAGGATATAACCTCACTGTCGTGCTGTGACAGTGGGCTGTGGACTCACCCAGAACTTGACTAAGAAGAAGGCGTTCTGTGGTCCTTTCCCAAACAGCTCCTTCAGACCTCCTTTCTTCTCGGGGAACTTATCGTAGATCTGGCGGATGTCCACGGACTCCAGCAGCGGGTCGCTGTACGAGTGGCTCGTCTGGCTGATGTGTACGAAGAGGTGCTTGTTGTACTGCAGAGAACAGAATTATTATACTGAGGTCAGACTCTCGTCACGGACAATATTACTGTGTGTTACAGAAGAGTCGAACTGTTACACCGAGCATCAGTGGCTTCAGTTCAATACAATTTTATTCGTATAGAGCTTATAGCAACGGACAGCGTCTCAAAGCAGCTGTACAGAACATAAGTAATAGAGTACACACAGTTAGACTTCTGTTTTAAACGTGTTTGTATTTATCCCTAATGAACAAGTCTGAGGTGATGTGACGAAGAAAAACTCCCAAGAAACCTCGAAAAGGAACCAGACTCAAAAGTGAACCTGATTATTATAAATTATTATTATAAATTATTATTATGAATTATTATAAACACCAGAGAGTGTTATTATGAATAAGAGGCTACTGATATTAAGGTATAATGATAGAACATCTACTTTATGGTAAATGACGACACATTACACTTTTCTCATAAATCGTGGACTTTTTTCCTTGTTTAAATCAGGACACAGAAAATTTGAAGTTAAAATTTGAAGTTAACTTTCTTTTTAAGAGCAGTTTCTTTTTTATTTTCTATTTTTGTTGAAATAGTTTTCTTATTTTTATATATATATATAAAATTATTATTATTCAGTGATATTTTTGCTAAAAATTTATATAATATTTATATAACAACATCTGAAAACTAAAAACAAAATTATTTTTCCACACAACAGTCGAGTTTAATGTCTCTGTTTTTAACCATGTTTTTTCGGGCTGAAAATTGCTTTGTTGTAAGAATTAACGTGGTCCGAACATCCTATTTCAAAACACAATGTAACGTAATTATCTACCGCTGCCGTTTTTCCCCCAGTCCTATATTCAGATAAAACGATTCTCCAGACGCCGATTATGCCTCGGCTTTGACTCCATGTACTTAGACTGAAAAGTATTGTTATTGTTACGTGACAACTGAATCGTGAATACAAATCATTTTTATTTTTCGTCTCTGTATGTTAGATGAATAGCTGCTGTCTCCCAAGATCAGAGGGAAAAAACGGGGTTATAGACGCGCTGCCAACGTGACGGATCACTCGGGGTCTGCTGTGTGAGAGGGAGGGGAGTGAAGAGCGCTCACAGCACAGAAACACAAAGCTTGTCGATACACTACGTGATCCCGGCTCTGGCCTGAGCAGCAGCATGTGCTCGTTTCTGTACTGGGAGGCAAAAAGACGACGCTGGATCTCCACGTTTTAGGTCAGAGATACAGGTGTAGTGAAGCACGGCATTATGAGATGAAACGATGGAGGTTTAGAGTCGGCACCTGGAGGATTCGCAGCCAGTGTCTTAGAGCAGCTGTGCATTTTTTCACTGTTGCTGTTTCACGCTTTGCTTCCAGTTTCGAAGGCGCTGAACTCCAAATAAAATAAAATTTCTTCAAGTATTCAAAGTTCTAACTTCAAGCTCAGAGTATTGGAGGTGCAGAAAGATTTGTGATTTATTTCTGACTGAAATATAAACAATTTGCATTTAAATAAATAAATAAATAAATAAATAAATACAAAAGCTGCTCTGTAAGCACAATAACACACTTCAGGTTGTGTGGTTATATGAAAACGGTCCACGTTGGGGTTGGTCTCAGGCTCATCACACCGCCCTGATATCAATTATACAAATCATTTTGTATGACAGCATAAAACTGATCTGCTTTATTTCTTCCATACGTGATTGTTTAAAGTGGGTGAAAGCAGAACGCTTAAAATACGAAAGCTTGTCAGATGAGAAGAAAGAAGTGAAGCCAGTTTCATCATGTGAACCTTTAACAGGAATGTAGAAATCATTGTGAGCCCAATCAGCAGTAAGTCCAGCTATTACAAAAAAAAAAAAAAAAAGGGTTTGAATGGTGAGGAGTGAACATACAGACTCTGGGTCTTTCTCCTGTTCCAGGAAGGAGGAGAACTCGATGAGTCGGAGTTTGCTCGTTCCGATGGTGCGTCCCTGCCACGCCGGAGGAGTAGCTGCAAGGGATCTGGGTGGCTCGTAACCTGTAACACAAACACAAGAGCTGGACTGAGCATTTGTCTTCATCATTCTACTCAAACTGATTTATGGTGTAATGAATTTCTGGAACGTTTCGGTGTACCTGATAACGCCGTAGCTGCCTGAATGGGGAAGGCTTGCTGTGTAAACGGCTTAATGCTGAGAAAACAGGCAACAGATTACTAGATTTCACTCTAGATAAGGACTCTCAATGCTTTTTAGTGCTAAACCAAGCAACAGTCTCTGTCTGAGAAAGTGAAGTTCCTGAAACTCAACACCCCTGAACATGAAACCAAAAATAAATATAACAACATTAGAACACGGTGCTGTTGAATTCTCAGATCTGATTGGTCGAAAGGAGTTGCGTAATCACTATGCAGCTTGACGAGCTCACTCATGTGTCACGTTAGGGGTAAGTGAGTTTCTATATGCATCGTGTTCTCAAAAAAATGATTGTTCTCCATAATTAAAAATTAAATGAGGGGAAAAAAAACCCTCTAAAAATCATGTCTACGTTTAGGGGTATTTTGTAGTTTTGGGGTATTGTGAAAAGCCCCAGTATAAAAAAGTGTAAAAGACACACGATGTACTGAAAGTGAAGTATTAAGGGCTTTACTCACTCTTGTGATGATCCAGGAGGGCCCGTAGGCAGCTGCCAAAACTACAACCGGAACAAACAAACAGAAAAAACAGTCTAAATAAACAAAACCTGGATATGTTCTGAAAGAAGACGTACTTTTATTGATCATGTGGATTCTCAGTGGAAGTGCAGAGCTGCTGCGTAGCTTTGTGCTGCTGGGCTTGTGGGCAGAACTTTAAACGGAACACTGCGGTGTCTTTCAGCCTAATCTCTATTCACTGCAGCTGTAGGGGTTAGGTGATTATCACAGAGACCAATTTTAACAGGGATTTCTAAAGAGAGAAAAGAAACGAAAAGCAAAACTTACTCCAAACTTACCACGGTTAGGAGATTCTGGACACACAATAAACTCTGGTTACAGGGAATCATGTCATCATCTCAAGACTTCTTTAGTTATAGTGAAGTTTCAAATCTGTAAAATTTTTTAAATTTTTAAAAATTTTTTTTTTACAAATTACTGTTAATTTAGACTTTAAGTTGCCAATAACCTCCAGGATTAAGCACTAATCAGCACTACTCCCAAAGACCAATCACAGATTACCATTGTCCCCAACAACCAATCACCACTCAAAAGAACTGTTCACTATTGTATCAACACTGTTCACCACAACTAACTGAACTACTGATCACAAACTACCCTTAGACATCAATTAAAAAAAGTTGACAAGTCATTTTATTTAAGTCATTCAGCTTTGCTATTAACCAGAAAAAAATTCTAATCATCAGTGTTCCCAGCAACTAATCACTGATCACCATTAGCCTCAACGTCTAATCACAAATCATTGTTGTTTCCCAACAACTAATCACTGATCAGCAGTGTCACAGTGACTAACCACTAATTGTTCCCAACAATACTTCACCATTATTCCCAACAACTAATCACTGGTCATTAATGTTTCCCAACAACTAATCACTGACCAGCAGTGTTCCCAGTGACTAATCACCATTATTCCCAACAACTAATCACTGGTCATTAATGTTTCACAACAACTAATCACTGATCAGCAGTGTTCCCAGTGACTAATCACTTGCACACCAGTGTTCCCAATGACAAATCACTGTGTGTACTGGGGGAATTCCAGGTCAGGAGAATCATCCAATGAGAACATATGAGGTTCTCGTCAGTTCACAGTGAAATGCGTCGACATGCCTGTTTGTGTTCGTTCCACGTACAACTGCAGATACAGTAGAATGAGATTAGGTTAAAAAATAGTGGAGTATTCCTTTAAAGCACTGCCCAGTGACACGCGAGCACAAAGCTCCTGTAAATCCTTGTCCATCTTGTTAACGTTGCAGGATGTTTTATGTGGTGTTTAGCGTGTTTTCGATGTCTCTTACCCCCGGCGGTGCAGGGAAGCTGGGTTGAGGGAGGCCTGCCAGACCCAGCTTGCTGTGAATAGCCGTGGCCGACACGATCTGAGCAGAAGACATCCCCGCCATGCTCTGGAGCGCTTTGTCCTTCACGCTTTGATCCTACAGCGGCACAGGAAAAAGGCTTCAGCCAGAACGAGAAAGCGTGTGTGTGTGTGTGTGTGTGTGTGTGTGTGTGTGTGTGTGTGTGTGTGTGTGGGTGTGTATGCAATGCCGTGAGGGATGCAGCAGAAACAGCTATCGACAGAACACACACGCCACATGTAGAGACAGGAAAGAGAGCAGGCATGCGTTCAATTCACCAGAGGGCCAACTCAGCACAATTTCATACTGTTCCCAATAACATCTCTGCTCTGTATCCAGAAATAAAACCCGTGGAGGATTTGTAGAAGAATAAAGACCGTTCTAGCTGTGTTGGAAGATCACGGCACTGTATAATACTGACCAGATCTGTACAGATGAAACATTATATGGTATTTCGAACGCAGAGAGGAAGGAAAAGAAAAATCCAGTGGAGCTCATCTCGGACAGAGACATTCACCCTGAATCATTACAACAAGAAAATTCATCCATTCATGCTTTCCTCTTTATTCAGCTTTAAACGCCTGACACTGGATGTTAAGACCTGAGGTACTTTAGTGCATTATGGGTGAGATGGAGTGCAGTCTGGTGTGTTCTACAGACATTAAAGCAGAACACAGACAGCTGGAGCACATCACAGCCATCATGAGAAAACCTCCCAAGTCCTCTTTATAAACAATGCTAGTCACTGATGCTCTTATTTCCCCCAAAAGCCATTCTACATCATGTAGGAATTCTGTCGTTTTTTTTTTTATCTTCATAAAATAAACTATAATAAACACCATAAAAACAGTCACGGGAAAATAATCAAGCGGCGTCACTCTCTACTTGTGTCGGAATGACTGAAGGTTTTGCTATTCCTGTTTTAATGTAATGTTTTAATTAATATGGACGATATTTCATGCTATGTGCATAAAAAAAAACTACCACTAGTTAAACCCCGCCCACTTCCCATCGTTATGCTGCATTCGTCTTGCGGGATGTGTATTTCCTCAAAACCGTGAGCTGTCGATTCAGTGCTAGAGATTTAACAAAGGAATATGTCTACAACCACAACTGTGCCACGTACATCATCTGGAGCTTCGGGTTTGTCCGACCTCCTCACCATGTCTAGATTTTCTGGAAAATTCCACCTTGAAAATGGATTTTTAAGTATCTCTGAGACCAAGTCAATTTCTCCTCCGTCAGCTATTGTGGTGTAAAAAAATTCTAACTCTAATGTACTAACGTGTGCAGATCTCTACAGACGTGTTTTACTAGTCCAACTTGATTGTAACAGTTTTGCTCTGAACGACCAATCAGAGGACCGAAAAATGCTGAGGTTATTGTGGAGCAGCGAGCTGACCCTGTGAGGAGAATCTGAAATCTGATTGGTTACAGAAACAGTCCCAGTGTTAATATAGTTTCAGTTCCATCAGTCAGCACTACTGATTCTGAAGACCCTGGACAGATTAGACTGACATGACATCACACAGAGACTGAAATCTGATTGGACACATTTCAGAGGACCAGGCAGATTTTGCTTTCCTCAGAGTTGTCAAGAAACAGCAATAAAATAAAAAACGTTAATGCAGTCTTGTGTTCTGAGCTGCTTTAATAATCCCAAGCCCTCAGTCCCTCCTTGTTGTATTCTCTCAGCTCATGAAGCTGAAGCTTTCGATTCAAGCCTAAGGGCAAATTCTGAATTCCACAAATTTATGAGAAACACGTTTTTTGTGATTTTCTCTCTTCAAGGTATGCATAAATTTAGCCTCAGAGCGGTTTATACAACAGTGCGGCTCGATTCTTTAATCATAAAAACTATGTTCCAGACCATTCCTTATTCCTTAAGATACTCGAGAACTAATCTTCTCCATGTTCCACATATAAAACTGTGCTGAAGTGCTGAAGCAGCCTTTTGTGTTCGTGCACCAAAGATCTAAACAAATTATTATCAAAAATCTCTTAAAAGAAATCACTTCTTTGTTTACTATTAAACTAGTTTTTATATGTCCAAAGTCAAAACTCAGAAATGAGAACTCAGAATTTGGAACTCATCATATACAACCCGGAACTCGGAATTCCAAACCTGAAACTCAGTATATAGAACCCAGATCTCAGTCTCTAGAACCCAGTATACAGAACCTGAAACTAGGATTTGGAACTCGTAATTCCAAACTCGGTACCCAGAACTCAGAATTCTGACTTTGAACTCGGAACTCAGATTCTTGAACTCGGAATTAATTTCCTTTAAAACACTTTGTGTGTGCTGGTCAAGGAGAAAAAGTTTCTCAGCTGCTGATGTGACGATTCTGATGTCTGAGACTGGTTTGTAAATAAAAACACACTCGATTCCCTGCAACAAAGATTTAGATTCTGTGACTTTTCCTCAGCAAGTTTTTTATTTGAGCACACAGCTGTTCTTGTGTTTTATGAAGCCGGCTTTGACATGGAAAGCAGCGCTCAGGTTAAAACAATTAGTGGAGTGTGTTCTTACAAAGAGCAGCTCCATCCAAAACAAACACACTGTAACACAGAGCAGGAAGGAAGCAGAGGACAGAAGACAAACATGCAGGAGAAAAGAAGTTAGAGCCAGCCGAGTACATTCTGAGCAACACACACACACACACACACACACACACAATGGGGAACTGGGTTACATACAACCTAGTAGAAGGGCATCCGCATGCGCGCACACGCGCACGCACACACACACACACACACACACACACACACACACACACACAGAAACACATTAATGCACATACAATTGGGCTCTAGGTTACATACAACCAAGTAGCCACGCATCCATCCACACACACGCACGCACACAAACATACACTTTTGTGTAGATACACATACCTTAAGTTTAGAATGAAGCTCTCTGGATTTCCGCCGAGCCAGAACCTGAATGTGACTGGAGACCTGCACACACACGCGCGCGCGCGCACACACACACACACACACACACACACACACACACACACACACACACACACACACAC
>JAOTRN010000001.1:26613562-26628179 GCA_028566695.1 Bagroides melapterus
TTTCTTCAACCGGTTTGTTTTGTCGTGTTTCTCGTGATTTTTTTCCTAAGTCTACGAATTTCGTTTTTGTTCATTTTTGTTAAGCGTGTTTTTGTTATTCCTACATTTGGGTGGGGTTTTTATCCTCGCCGTGGCACCTGCCATTCCTGACACACTGTGGTGATGTGGATACATTCTTCTCGGACTCGGAAAACTTTACACCCGAAGATTCACAAAGCACTCGGACTGTAACAAAGCACTAACCCTGGAGACTCCCTTCATAAATAAATAAATCTCCTCACAGAAAACGTCACCGTATCAACAACTACCTAGGAATTGCTTCCCAAATCTGTTCCTCGTGCGAGTCTTTCTGAACGAGTCGTTACTACAGAAACGATACGATATAAGACGGAGGGCGTTAATAGACGTCTTTGAGCTGGTGCTAGTGTCTGCTCTGCTGTTATAGAAAGATAATTAACACAACAAAACTATTCAGATTCATCAGGGTTACGGGATAAAGCATAATAACAATATAACACATTTCCCATATAGCAATATCCCAACCCTGGTACTGATAAAGCTGGTTTAAAACATGTCCCCATAAACACACACACACACACACATAAATATTACATATAAACAGGTCTGCTGTTCTTTCACTAATTGCTAGTCCCTATGAAGAACAGCAGACTCTGTCTCTCTCTCTCTCTCTCTCTCACACACACACACACACACACACACACACACACAAAGTACAGCAGTGTGTCCAGCGTTAAGTAACCTTCCTTCAGCGGACCTGCTCCTCTCCACAGGATTTCTTCTCCCTCTACTGTTTCAACAAAGTTGTTATCCTTCAGCAAACAGCTGACCATATGCTAACACACACACACACACACACACACACATACACATCTGTAATGACTAAGAAGGAGGCAGAGATCCCACTTCCTGTCTTCATAATCACCCACACGGGAGGCATAATTATGAGATGAGCTGTAATTTGATTACACATTAGCTCACTGTTTACTAATGAACACAGGAATACGCCGTTTTACAGCCTGGAATTGTTTCAATGCCGTTTTTAACAAGATTTCAATCATAAAAATGGGAGAGAAAGAATGTTTTGACTGTAGGCTTGTTTCTATTACACTCTAAAAAAGAAAACAGCATAAGAATTGCAGGCAAAGGTGTACAGACGTGTAAAGAATAGTGTGTCTAGCTGTTTTTCTGCATGCTAGTTCCACGTGTTTATGCTAGCTTGTAAGAAGATAGCAGAGCTAGCAGAGGAAGATGTACAGTGGATACTGATTCTTATTTGATTGATAAGTTTACTGACCACAAACATGAGGCTCTGAATAAAAATTGTCACACAGGAAGTCCAACAGGAAGTGCTGGGATTGTCCATTTTTACAGACTTTTGTCTTCATTTGTATTGGGGCTTCAATAGGTTGGTTGGCGAAGTGACGATTACCGACTTTGATGATCTTAAGGACAGTTTTGGTGTCCATGGCAGCATTCGGAACATCATTTAGACGATTTATACGTCACTGATGACGCCCATAAGGAGTTTTTGCTAACTTTGTTAATTTGAGATCAATCTTTTGGGTTTTGTGCGGCTACAATTTGGTGACTGGAATTTCTAAATGTTTTAATATTTTGTAATATTATTAACTGTAAAGATCATTTCCATATATGTTGGAGGAAGTCGGAGGTTGGGGTTGTAAGGATGCAATTCTTTAAAAAAATGTATCGCATTTAGAAAGTAAAAGAAACCTTTTCGTTATAAATGTCTTGAATAGTTTTTCATGACGAACATCTGCGACTCGTAAAGTGAAAAATCACAACGCGAGCGTGTACATGACACTCACGGGGATAATCTTTGGGATGGATTTTCTCACTCCAGTTCCCGTAGAAGGTGAGCCGGTACTTGGCTGTTCCACACGCGCAGCACTCCTGCAGAGGTTTCTCTGTGGTCCTCAGAGGATCTGCAGAACAAGAGCTGTAGATTACTTACAGACCAAGCCGAGACGACGTCGCACACAGCTGAGCACACACACACACACACACACACGGTACAGTGGGCCAAGCAAATTACACTGAATTGTCCAAAGAAAAAATGTAATTATAAGGTTCTAGTTGCATAGCTGAGGCACATATTTGTAATTACCTTTCTCGCACAGCCTCCTGGTGAGAGAGCCTTCATCCTGGAAGGATATTATCTTCCTCTGTACCACGCTCGCCCTGTGAAGAGACAGTAAATAAAAAAAAGAAAAGAAAGAAAAAGGTTACGCTGCTTTTACATATCACTCCACTTTCATCTGCAACAATACGCCTCCGTCGTGAGAACAGATGCTCGAGAGCATTCAAGATCTTCTACATATTTCTGCATTTAAACAGAGAATATTAAAGCTTCAAGTCACAACTGAACCTTTAGTCATGAAGAAATAATAATAATAATAAATATATATAATAATAATAATTATTATTATTATATTATTATTATTATTATTATTATAAAAAAAAATAATAAATATAATAATAATAATAATAATAATAATAATAATAGTAATAAGCACATGAGTCACAGGTGAAATGACCAGAATCACGTTTGTAAATTTTACATGTTTTTTCCACAATTAATTTATTTTCAGCTGGAATAACTTTCTAAATTGTTCTGCTGTGGTTGCTCTTGCGGTCATCATAAAGATAACTCCTCAGATGGCCTAGCTGACTGTCCATCATGTTTATTTTCATGTGTGATATTTACACATTTTTCCTTTTCTTCCACATATTAAATGGGTTTTTGTCTTATCTAATATTAATTTTGACCAAAACCAAAGTGAAAACGTGTGTCTTCTTCCAATGCTATCAGCACCTACAGTTTACCTCCCTGTCTACAAAATGTCCCCGTTCTCCTCAAACTCAAGTCCCAAATGTCTCCTTATTAAGCAAGTAGGTTTTGGTGTTTATAATTTAGATTTAGTAAAGTGGACCCTGGACCCTAGGAAAGTGCCACTTAATCACCTCTAAGCACCTCTTTACTAGTTAAAAGCCGTGTAATAACGTGCCCATTAGAAATAATCTCAGTGGGAGAATAATTTTTGATAAAGCTGCACAGACTTTCTACTGGAAAAAAAACAGAAAAAAGGAGGAAATCTGACCTGAGCTGATCTCCATCTCTAGAAGCCATTGACCACATGTCCATTTATTGTTTATTTTAATGAGTCTGTCAGTACCTGTGTAGGAGGCGTGGCTTCTGTATTTATCAGTACATGTGTAGGAGGTGTGGCCTCAGTATCTGTCAGTACATGTGTAGGAGGCGTGGCTTCTGTATCTATCAGTACATGTGTAGGAGGTGTGGCCTCAGTATCTGTCAGTACCTGTGTAGGAGGTGTGGCCTCAGTATCTGTCAGTACCTCTGTAGGAGGTGTGGCCTCAGTATCTGTCAGTACCTGTGTAGGAGGCGTGGCTTCTGTATCTGTCAGTACATGTGTAGGAGGCATGGCTTCTGTATCTAGCAGTACATGTGTAGGAGGTGTGGCCTCAGTATCTGTCAGTACCTGTGTAGGAGGCGTGGCTTCTGTATCTATCAGTACATGTGTAGGAGGCGTGGCCTCAGTATCTGTCAGTACCTGTGTAGGAGGTGTGGCCTCAGTATCTGTCAGTACCTGTGTAGGAGGTGTGGCCTCAGTATCTGTCAGTACATGTGTAGGAGGCGTGGCCTCAGTATCTGTCAGTACATGTGTAGGAGGCGTGGCTTCTGTATCTGTCAGTACATGCGTAGGAGGCGTGGCCTCAGTATCTGTCAGTACCTGCGTAGGAGGCGTGGCTTCTGTATCTGTCAGTACATGTGTAGGAGGCGTGGCCTCAGTATCTGTCAGTACCTGTGGCCTGTGTGACTGTCAGTAGCTGTTTAAGAGGTTTCTCATTAGATTATAGATTTTATGTAGCATTATTTGGGAAATACTTTATTTATCGTCACTAATATTTTTATTCTGGTCAGAGTCACGACCAAAGTATTCTAGGAGAGTTGGCAACAAAATCACACCCAGATACATGGATAGCAGGCAAACAGGAGTTTTATTAAAAGAAATAACAAGACCTACGAAAGACAGAAAGACGAGAGAAAAACTAAACAAAAATACAAAAACACGATACCCGAGAACTGAAACAGACATAAGACCACAGGAATAAACAGGAAAGGCAATTAGGGAGACATGAGGAACAGGTGTGCAGCAGTAGGAAGGAGTTAAGGATAGGGCGGGGCAAAAACATGTGGACAAACAATGGCACATGACACAGGAAAAAAACAAAGCCTGATAGTTCTGTTAATCACAGTGATCAGCCAATCAGGAGCCAACGTGAGACCATGTAGACAGAAGAGGACTTTTAATCTTTTTAGTGTTAAGCTGTACTATTACATAACGCGCATCATTTTGAAAAGATGAAGCTGTTATTCAAAAAGAAAAAAAAAGAACACATCCTTAACACACTCCTCACTATTCTTGTCCATTACTAAAGAAAGGTTCACCTTCCCTGAGCCTCATCAAATATGAGCAATCTGACACTTCCAGACTGCCGGACAGCCCTGACTTTAAAAGAAGCATGTAAAATTGTCCGATATTCTTGAAAAGTGGCTCCCAGGAGTGTAAAGCAGAACGGGATCACACACCTCCTCGCCACACCTCCACCACGTCCGCCGCATGCTAATGCAGACTTACTGAGGTCCGGTGGAGCTGCTGACCGCTAGAACTCAACAATACTGTGGAGAGCTGTCCATCTGCGCTAACCTGACACACACACACACACACACACTTCAATTCGAAGCTTACCTTACAGAAATGATGGTGCATGTGCTGAAAACTGCTGGAAATGCACTCAACCACTGGAGCGAGGTCATTTTTGATTTCATCTCAGCTGATTTAACTTCACTTAACTTTCACACACAAACCATTTTTCTTTCTAACCCTAAACCCAAATGGACATGTTCTCCAAAGTACCGGACTGTAAAAGCGCAACAGAAGCTACACTATTTCCTCTCAATTTCTACCCATTCCTGAGGCATCTAGAGATTGTTCCAGCTCCAGTTGTGTACCAGCTTCCGCTTTATGAAGATTTCTGGCCTTCATTGACAAGAGGCCATCCCTGTGAGGATCCTGAGACATCTAGAGATGTACCAGTTCCAGTTGTGTTCTGCTTCATGAAGATTTCAGACCTTCAGAGAGAAGATACCGTGGTGTATCCATGTGGTGTTTGAGGACAATAAGCTCCTCATCAATACACAATGATCAGACTGTATAAAGGACATTATTCATAATAAGAGTCCCTTATTAGTGTCACCTCAATGAGGATGAGGTTCACTTTGAGTCTGGTTCCTCTCAAGGTTTCTTCCTCTTCCATCTAAGGGAGTTTTTCCTCACCACAATCACCTCAGACTTGTTCATTAGAGATAAATAATAAACAAACACATTTAAATACAAGTCTAATATTAATGTAGAACTTTTGTCTAGTATTAATGTTTTGTAAAGCTGTTTGGAGACAATGTCCATTGTTAAAATAAAATTGAATTGAACTGAATTAAATTACGGGTCCCTGTGTTGACAATGGTCTCGGATTCTAGGTTCGGTTCCTGTCTGGTTCTGGTGTGTTTGGACAGGAGAAGCTCAGCAGTTAAGGTTCAACTACATTACTGGCAAGTTAGCACTATGGGCCCTTGAGCAAGGCCCTTAACTCACTCACTTCCTGGGGCACGGTTTCATGACTGACCACACCTTCATAACAAGCTGGTATATAAAGAGGAAAAGAATTTCACTGTGGTGTAATGTATATGTGAGAAATAAAAGCTTCTTCTTCTTCTTCTTCTACTGCGATTTCTATTTTATTTTTGTTTTTATTTATTTCTCTGATGGAAATCACAACGAATTCTCTATAGATCTAATTATTATTGTAAATATTAAAATAACAATCCTTATATTTACATATGAGGATATTGTTCATTAAAATAAATATGTACTGTGGTCCCAGTCAGTAAAAAAAAAAAGAAAGAAAAGAAGAATCTGAAAGCTCCTGACTCACGTGACAGAAATGATAGAGGTTTAAGAATAATTGTTGGAAATGAACCCAGGACGTGGCGTCCCACGTGGTTATTTTTAGATCATATTTTTATTAACGCAGCGATTTCCCCTGGTCTTTCGCACGTATGCTAACCGATTTGCAAGCCATCTGTGAGGCATTTCTACACAAACTGGTCTAAATCTGACCTCCTTCTTTTCTCCTGTATTGACTCCAGCGTGTTCAGTATTCAGCAAACGTCTGTACTCCTTAAGGCTCAATGATGTGACCGCCTTCCTAATAAAGGTGCCTATTTATTTGAAACTTCTTCTCCTCTCATTCCCTCTAGTGATTTCACTCGTACGGTGCAAGATCTCCCCGTCAGCAGCGTCCCTCACGGCAGAAACTGTAAATTTATGAGGACATTAGAGTAAAACTGTCCTGCTCAGCACATCACACCTTACAGCAGTCTTCTCCAAACAGGGGCCCGAGGGTCGACTCTGACAAGTTAAAAAGACTTTTTATTAGACGTAGGGGAGAAATACACGAGCTCTAAGCAAACCCGAGCCACCTTAAATAGGTTTCATCTCCCATGAAAGATCCAGCGAACACATCTGGCTCTAATATTCTCACACATAGCTCTCACATCTGTACGGCAAATGATTTACACCTCAAAATCGGGCAAACCTAGAGATTTTTTTCTTGCAGGTCAAAATCTTGACTTCAATCAATACTCATTACTTAATCAGGTTTCAAATTTTAAAGCTCGATATTATACAGGAGATTTTCATCTGGTTTAGCATCAACCTCCGATTATGCTCCAAATATCAAGATCGTAAATTGGGGCTTCAATTCTAAAATGTTTGGTGTTCCTCATTGGCAGAGGTGTAGAGCGAGCTGAACTGATTATTTGATGTATTAGGCAAACTTTATGATGTCACAGTAGCTATTTGCATATTTGGCTTGGAATTTGTGTGACATTTATACATTTTACATTATATATCATTCTGAACTGTACATTTGTTTTTTCTTGGCTAACTGTTAAAATGACAGAAAATTAAATCAAGATTGTGTACAATAAATAAATAAATAAATAATTAGTGGAGACAATTAAATGTTTTTTTTTTAATGATTCAATATCATTATTCTAGTGTACCAGTAGTGCTAAAATACTGAGATTTATAAGTTCTTATTTTTATTTTATCAAACTGATCACATGGCAGTGGTGCACTGTATAAAATAAGTCTAAGAGGCGTTTCCTCTGTATCTGTCAGTACCTGTGTAAAGGGCGTGGCCTCCGCATCTGTCAGCACCTGTGTAAGAGGCGTGGCCTCCGTGTCTGTCAGTAACTGTGTAAGAGGTGTGGCCTCCGTTTCTGTCAATACCATTGTAAGAAGCGTGGCCTCCACATCTGTCAGTAACTATGTAAGAGGCATGACCTCCACATCTGTCAGTACATGTGTAGGAGGCGTGGCCTCTGTATCTGTCAGTAACTGTGTAAGAGGCGTGTCCTCCGTATCTGTCAGTACCTGTGTAGGAGGCGTGGCCTCTGTATCTGTCAGTAACTGCGTAAGAGGCGTGTCCTCCGTATCTGTCAGTAGCTGTGTAGGAGGCGTGGCCTCTGTATCTGTCAGTAACTGTGTAAGAGGCGTGTCCTCTGTATCTGTCAGTAACTATGTAAGAGGCGTTTCCTCCGTATCTGTCAGTAGCTGTGTAGGAGGCGTGGCCTCTGTATCTGTCAGTAACTGCGTAAGAGGCATGTCCTCCGTATCTGTCAGTAGCTGTGTAGGAGGCGTGGCCTCTGTATCTGTCAGTACCTGTGTAAGAGGCGTGGTATCAATTGAGGGTTAAGAGCCTTGCTCAGGGGCTCAGCAAAGGAGGCTTGGTGGAATTGGGTTTGAACACACAACCTTCTGATTGGTAGACCAGCACCTTAACCACTATCCTACCACATCCCCCATGTGCTCCATGTTCACACCAAATATCAGAATGGATGTAAAATGGAATGTCTGTGGCTTGATGGTCGGTGCAGTGAGAGAGAGTTCAGAGAACAGCCAGACCTGTTCATTCAAATACACCTGCGGTTCCACTCCTGACTCAACCTGAGTCAAAGACACAAGGACAGAAGTCCTTCAGCTCGTAGCCTAAACATCCGCTCATGTCTTTTTTCTGCAAGCACGATGCACTACACTGTTCTTGTACTCATTCTCTCTCCACAGTCTGTATTAATTCAGTGTATTAATGAGTAATAACACACCAGAGAGCCAGTATTCAGTCGAATCAGGTTTCTAAGCAACCAAAAGTCGGTGTGAGGTTTTTCACCTGTCCACAGTGGCTTAGTAATTAACACGTTTGCCTCACACGTCTAGGGCTGGATTCCTGCCTCCGTTCTGTCTCCTCTTCAGGAGTTTCCTCCAAGTACTCTGGATTTTTTCCCCCAGGCCAAAGACATGAAGGCTGATTGGCATCTCTGAACTGTTCCTAGTGTGTACGAGGTGTGATTGTCCCCATCCAGGACGTCCTTTACCTCGTCCTTCAGCTCAATTCCTTTTCAAATCAGAAACTACATTGTGAAGCAGCTTCTAAGAAGGATCTCATTTCTTTATTCTTTATCAAATATCTGATAGTTCAAGGCAACCGGAAGGGAACTAATGAAGCTTTTAATAAGCTACCAAGATTTCACCAAATAAACTCAAATGTTTCATAAAGACCTTGAGAAGATGAAGGTATTACTTTGTAGTTCAAATTCAAACCACTCACAAGAGAACGTCTTCCTTTTCCAGGAGCAGATTTATACATTTGCACCTTTTTTCCTGAATCAAAAAAAAATCAGATATTTCATACCGCTGGTATAATCACTACAGGAGGACCATCACACAAGCTTCCTGTTTGTCTCGTTTAACATTCGGACGGTTTCTGTTTTGAACATCATATCAGAGCAAAATAAAAAAAAGCAACAAAAAAAACATAAAAAAAAAAAAAATCATAGGATATTCCATCCTAATTCTATGGGAGGCTTTGAAAATGATTTCCAAAATAATCTGTAATATTTATACAATACATTTTTAACCAAACTCTTTTTTCGTTCACAAACATTAAAAAAGTTATCGATTTAAGGCTACAATTAAAAGATAAAGGAGCTGATTGTGGACTTCAGCACGAAGCTGGTGAGGAATTACCAACCCATCACCATCAACGGGACCCCAGTAGAGAGAGTAGACAGTTTCCGGTACCTGAGTGTTCACATCTCGCAGGACCTGACACGTTCCTGTCACACCAACACCCTGGTGAAGAAAGCTCTGCAGCGTCTTTTCCCTCTAAGACGCTTAAGGGACTTTAAACTGCCCTCTAATGTGCTAAGGAACTTCTACACCTGCACCATCGAGAGCATCCTGACAGCAGGACAGACGAGCTCTCCAGACGATGGTGCGGTCAGCTGAACGTACCATCCGCACTGAGCTCCCTGACCTGGAGTCTATCTACAGCGAGCAGTGCTGGACCAAAGCCAGGAAGATGGTGAAGGACCTCAGCCATCCCAACAATGGACTCTTTTCTCTGTTGCGGTCAGGAAAGCGTTTCTGTTCTCTGAAGGCAAACACAGAGAGAATGAGGAGGAGCTTCATCCCTCAGGCCATCCGAGCCCTCAACCAGAACAACACCTAGAACCTGAACTCTATAGACTCTCTCTCTATCTCACACACACACACACACAAACACACACACACACACACGCCAATAACTACCTCAGATGGACCCGTTTGCACCTATCACTTTGTATCACTTTACACCCTGCTCCTGTACAATCCCATTTCTCATTATTTATCATACTTTATTCTATTTCATTTTATTATTTTCCTTTATATTATTATTCTTATTCTGTTCTTTATATTTTCCTGTTTTACATTGTCCTATTTATTATATATACTCTACACTCCTATAATCTATAATGCTATATATTCTAAATTTTATATTTTTATTACTCAAATTTTTATTTTCCCATATCTCTTTACTTCTTTATTTGTATTTGTATTTTTGTTTTGTTCTATATATTTTTATATTTTAATAATTTCTACCAGTCGTACAAAGCGTTTCACTGCGTCATACTGCGTATGTTTATATACGTGATAAATAAAATTTGAATTTGAAGTAAATCAGAAAAATCAATAAAATTCGATACAAAAAATATGAATAAAAAAGCGTTCAGATCTCCAGCTCCATTCATTTTTCTGAACATAGACAAATAAAATGTGCAAGGATAAAATCAAATATAAAATGATAATATAAAAATATATTATAATAATAATAATAATAATAATACAAATAAAATAGCAAGTCATTAAGTAATATAATTTTTTTTATTATACATTTAAGCCACATCAGTCTCTCCAGGATTTTTGCAATTTTACGATCGCAGAAATTAACGAAAAATGGGAAACATTTCAAAATTAAAGAGTTTAGTAATTATGTAAGAGGTTAGAAGAAGAATCCTGTGCTTGTGTTTTCACCAGTTGAAGCAGTTTTTTTGCCTAAAATGTACACATTTTGAAAAATTCTACATTTTTGAAGAAAAATTACTATTTTGAAAATAAAAATTTTTGGAAAGAATCACAAAATAACAGTAGAATTAGTTGTATTAGTTTGAAAAAAAACTTGATAAGATTAATTGATTATAAAAATAATTGCTGATGAACACGTAAATCCATGCAGGAAGAAAAAGACACAACATTTACTAGCAAAATAAAAAAACCAAACCCTTGTATACGTCAGGGACTTTCGATTTTGCACAAATGCACAAATCGATGGATTAAATGAACCAAATTGGAGGTAAACTTAAGCAGCTCCTCCATTTTGAAACAACCAGATTCTTTCTTTCTCCTAAATTCTCCTCACAGGTCAAAGTTCACCTAGATAAATTCCATAAGAAGTGAATTCGCTCTATCAGAGAAACGTGTCCTTTCTCCTTCGGCTGAATCATTTTTGCTTCCAGCTGGAAATTACAAGCAGGCAACAGCTTCAAAAATGTAGAATCCAGTTAAAAGCCACGCTTTATATTTATTAATAACTTGGATTTCTGCTCTTATTGCGGATGAGTATCGGGTTTCAATCTTACATCCATCTTTGTGAATGAATTTCTCTTTTTTCTCTCGACATGCCACAAAGAAGATTCGAGACACGCAACGTCAAATTCATCACCGAGTTTAAACGGCAGCCATAAAAAACAAATAAATAAATGAATAAAAGTCCTTCCCCTGGCACATCTCTCTCTCTCTCTCTCTCTCTCTCTCTCTTCTCTGCTACTGTAAGATGCATCCGTTACTGACAGCTCTACTCTGAAGAAGTCTTGGCCGGCTCCCAAAAGTAATTGGACTTATATTTAATGGCTGCACGTGGCTGCCAGGCACGTTTCACGGCCTTTCGACTGGCCCGACGCCCAGACCGGGGCCGAGCCGAAGTGACGGAAGTCTTAACGTAGCAGATGTTTCCGAGTGGCTCAGCAGATGTTTTGTAGGGATCCAGAATAAAAGCGTACGACGGCGACAGAAACGCGCGCGAGAGAGAGAGATATCAAGACGAGAAATATTTCCTATTCACACACGAAGAGAAATGTGACAGCGACCTGGCTGAGAGCGAGCAGGGATAAGGCTGCTCATTAGATTCAGTACAGAGAGAAAAGAAACAAGAGGAGAAAGGTGGAGGTGGAGGAGGCTGCGTGGGGAGGAAATGAGGACAAGGCTCTTATAGTGTAAATGTCCGTGATGGAGGATTTTCATTGTCCGGGCAACTGTGTGAGCTCATGCACTAAGTGCTAAGCTTTAATCAGGATCACCAACGATCTCGAACTTCCTGGTGAAATTTTGGAGTGTGTGTGTGTGTGTGTGTGAGAGAGAGAGAGAAAGAGAGCATGAAAGAAAGAGAGAGAGAGACAGAGAGAGAAAGAGAGCATGAAAGAAAGAGAGAGAGAGAGAGAAAGAGAGAGGGTGAAGGAGAGCATGAAAGAGAGAGAGAAATAGAGAGAGAGAGAGAGAGCGAAGAGAGCATGAAAGAGAGAGAGAGAGAGAGAGCGAAGAGAGCATAAAAGAGAGAGAGAGAGAGAGAGCGAAGAGAGCATGAAAGAGAGAGAGAGAGAGAGAGAGCGAAAGAGAGCATGAAAGAGAGAGAGAAAGAGAGAGAGAGAGAGAGAGACAGAGAGCGATAGAGAGCATGAAAGAGAGAGAGAGAGAGATAGAGAGAGAGAGAGAGAGAGAGAGCACGAAAGAGAGAGGGAGAGAGGGAAAGAGAGGGACAGAGAGAGAGCGAGAGAGACAGAGAGAGCAAAAGAGAGAGAGAGAGAGAGAGAGAGAGAGAGAGATCTCATTAACACTTGACTCACCTGGATTATTTGCTAATCGGACAAAAGTGTGAGGTGAAAGAAAAGAGAGCGAGAGATGAGTATTTAACTTACACACCCTCTCATACACACACACACACACACACACACACACACAAGTACATGTCTCAAATCGGCGCTCGGTGTGAAAACCCATACACCCACATACATGACGAGACTGAAATTCCTTGTTCTTCCTGAGCGCAGAATTCCGTCGGCAAATTCGTCTTTTCCTCACGTTTAATCCGACACGCTATGCGACAGCTATATGAAGGAACGTGAGCGTGAAAGGATGAAGGGATTATACAGACAGAAGCCACAGAAGTGTTAAAACAGACATCTGGAACACGGAGTTGTGGGAACTTTCTGACTCAAGCGATACCTTCTTCAGCACTTCCTTATAGACGGCAGTAAATCTGGTGAGGAGACGTTCAGATATATATTTCTATAGTCTCCATCGTCTGAGCTCCATCGTAGGACAGGAAAGTCTTCGCTCCCATCTCGTTCTTCATGCGCTGGACCTTCGCATCCTTGCTTAGAGGTAGAGGGGCGGGGCATAAACCTTCAGACACGCCCACATCTAGTCGGTCTTGTTGGAAATAAAGCGATCTCTACAAGTCGCTGTACGTTTTTTCCCTACGTTTGTCCTCATACCCCACACACACCTGCCTTTTACTTAACACACCATACATGTAGGTCTATGATGTTAAATATTCGCTGATAAATTTGTTTATTGCTCACTGTTTATTGTTTAAAGCAAGCGGTGTTTATTGATTATTGTTTACATTCTTACTTTTACTAATTACGCACCACGCTCCGTAGCGTTTCGGACTTTTGTATACTGTGGATGTGGAAGAAGGACGACGAAGCTCGAGTTAAGTCGAGTCGAGTCGAGTTAGAGTAAGTCTGTTAGGACAGGGGCAGTGGGGGTTAAGGCTCTGGGTTGTTGCTTGGAAGTTGCCACTGTTGGGCCCTTGAGCAAGGCCCCTAGCCTTCTCTGCGTCAGGGTGCTGTATCATAGCTGCCCCTGTGCTCTGACCACAACTCCATCAGGTATGATATGTGAAGAAAAGAATTCCACTGTACTGCCTCAGGGCATACTGTAATTCGATGCTCCAGTTTTATTCATTCATTAATTATTCGTCGTTCATTTAAGCAAAAAGCTAGCTCACGTTTAATCCCGGAAAAAAATTATCCATTTCCTGGCTAATTTTATACATCGAAACATCTGCATTACTAATTTCAGGATGAACGAGACTAATGAGTATTTCCTACACTCTGGATTTCGCTTGTAATCCAAAATGAGCATGGAATTACTTCTATTTATTTCGTCTCAGCGTTTACATTCCTCCATAGCATTCTAATCTCACGCTCGACCGTCCGTCAGCATTCAGGTACAGAGGGCCACGTGTTCCGTACTCACGTCTGGAGAACACAAATCAGACTCGCGGTGCAGATGAAATTAACGTTCGTTTTATTAAACGCAATCTGCGTGAAGAGCAAACTGCGGTTTAAAAGCTGCTGCGAGGAAGAAGATACAGTCAACCAACGAGCTGTAAAGAAAGATCACGTCTAAAGAGGAACTGCTCCGGGAAAAGGAAAAGGAACTCCAATAGAAAAAAAAAGAATCAGAAGTTTTTAAATAAAGGAAATAAGCAGTGTGAATGGGACAAGTATCAACGAAAACCTCTCGATGAGACAGCAGAAAAGAAACAGCACTTAAATATGACACAAGATCATTTAATTCTATTCTCAGATCGAGCATTAGATTTGGAAATCCCACATGATCTTGCTCCTCCCACATCTCGAGAAAAAAAATATTGTATAAAATAAAATATACTGTATAAAAAAATTGTACGTAATTTTTACAAACCGGTCAACAATCCAGTAAAAGCGGAACGTTGTTTTCATTATATTTTGTTTTTCTGTTTTTATTTTGTCTTACATCGAAAATCTATGAAATCTGAAAAAAACACAAATTCTGAGGGAAAACAACACACCTGGCAACCACATGCCTTGGTAAACACACATGGAGTTATATTATTATTATTATTATTATTATTATTATTATTATTACTACTACTACATTTTGACATTTTTGTGACTTCCAAAAAGCTTATACACCAATTTCAAACAACAAAGGTTTTCACGCAGACACTTTAAATACGCCTGAAAACTCAAGTACGTGTCACCTCAGACGTCTGATCAGTTCACTTCTCG
>JAOTRN010000001.1:26719332-26730919 GCA_028566695.1 Bagroides melapterus
AGACATCAGAAACTTATAGAACAAAATCTGTACTACAGATAATATGGGGCCTAAGACTTTTGCACAGTACTGTATATTTTGATTTATGTCCTGTCTCCGCCCTAGTTTGGTCATTTCCTGTTTCTTTCATGTTTCGTTTTCTTCACCTGTTTTCAGATTCGTTCTTGATTTTGATTTAAATCCTCATGTGTTCACTCATCTCATTTAAGACTTTTTTTTAAAATATCTCATCCATTGGATTGTTTTTCAGCCATCTTGGAATCCTTTTCTTAAAGCTGCAACAAATCCACCATCCATGCCCAGGTGATTGGTGTAGCCTGGTCCACTACAGACACAGCTCAGTGGATGACATATTGACTATTTTCTTTATGCACCTAAGCTCCTTATTTAAAAGCGCAGTTCTGCTGCCACTGAGCCGAGTAATAAACGGTAATAAAAGTTAACGTACCCAGGAGCATCGCTGTGTCCCGTCAGCCCGTTCGGCTCAGCAGATGGTCTCCAGATGACAAGGGTTCTAAAAATATGAGATAACATGCACACGTTATTCACGAAGAAAAGAATCTGAGCCTAAGTCCACTACTGGGCACAGATTTATTTATATAATCACCCAGAAACAGAGAAGAACAAGAACAAATCGATTTTTTGGAATCAATGTCTCAAAATAGACTCGGTCATTCCTCAGTAATGCTGAAAGCAGGAGAGATCACGCATGACACAGGAAGGATCTAGGAAGTGAGTCAGTATCAATATGCCAATGTGTTTGAAGTAAGAAATCCTCATTTCGACAGACAGACATGTATTGATTCCAGTTTTAAATAGTCTTAAATACTCAGTATCAACACTATATAAAAACTTTACACAGAGTACTAACAATTCCCACCGCGAGTGGCAGCCTTTCCACCAGCTCTGTGTCGTGAATTTCCCACTGGGATAAATAAAGTATCTATCTATCTATCTATCTAAATTGCAGCAGTAACGCACTTTAAATCTTCAAACAGTAGGACGCCTTTTATAGCTATAATAAATAACTGCAAATAAATAAATAATAGCTATATTTAAACATTTAACTATATAGATTAAAAATAGACTAAGAATAAAATTATAAAAAAAATTTTTTTTTATCTATTTATAATTTATAAGCAGCCCCAAAAAAAGATAAAAAAAAAAAAAAAAACAGTCGAGTGATTTTTATATGTAAACATTTCCAGTTCCAAAAAGAAATTTACTTTCCAGCATCAAATATCAAATCTTTTTGGATTTGTTAAATGTTTTGTTCTGATTAGGTGAGATTAAGTGATTAAGTGTTAAAGGTGAGAGAGTCAGCCATCTGTAGGAGAGCTTTTACAGCTATTACCGTGTCACCCCACTGGCGTGGGAGGTCATCGGGCTCCGGAGGGTACGACATCCACGAGGGGCTGCGGTACGATGACGGAGGTGACAGGACGAAGTAGTCGGAGTAGCCGGGCCGGTTCGCTGAGATGGCATAAACGGCTGTAATTGGGTTTCCTGCAGAGTTCAAGACCGAGACGGAATGAGTGCATAAAAAATAAAAAGTTTCTGTGCATCTGAAAATTCTCTTACAGAATATTGTACTAATGCAAATAAAAAATATATATCAGAACATTTATCAACGTTTTATCAGTTGTAACAAGTTGCTTCTAGTCTCGTCTCCACCCCATGATGCCACTGGTTTGTTATCCTACAGTGTGCACCTGTCCCTTATTTAGATTATCTTATCATCTTTCATATATTCTTCCCTTAAATCTAGTTTTTCTGAGCATGTCGTTCTTCTGTTTCTGATTACGGATCTTTAATTTGTTGCTACTGGTTTGTTTTTATGTTGTCTCATAGTAAGGATGAGGATTCTTGGAGTTTACACACTTGCCTCCTTCCCTCACATTACATTACGTGTACATTCGTCATCTACGCACTTCATCTGTACACCATAGGTTATAAAGTGTTAAGTCTCAGACCTGAGTAGCTTGACATGGACTGATCGACAGTGACAGCTGGGAAAGGAGCTCGGTTGATGGGCAGATAGGGGGCGCCGTTGTGCTGATTCATCTCTGAAGCCTCAGAGACGCGTGGCTTCAGACTCATGTCTGGTGTTGAGCTGGAAAAAAGAGAGGCACGTATGGAAGGTGGTGTTGCAATACACCTGTCTGAACAGCAGGGGGCAGAATGAGCACGCAAATCTACACACACGCGCACAGAGACAAAGAGCCACGAGAGCACACATCAATGCGGTCAACAGCTCATAGCGATGCGCGAAACACCTCCGTACACAGCTGCCTCAGCAACAACACGCATGAATATTAACAAGATGCTAATGAAGTCATCACTGTGTTAATGAAGCTACATAGATCTTACCGTCGTACTGATGCTCCAGGTGGGGCTCCAGTTCGAGCTGATATGAGAGGGGGTGGTGTGCCCAAACCCATGTCGGGCAGCTGCGTGAATCTGAAGCCCTGAGAAGTCAATTACATTAACCGTCATGTCAGAACGACAGCCAATCAAATGCCTCGGTCTTTACAGCATTTAGGATTACAATCAGGTCAACTTCATAAACATAGGTTCATTTCAACAAGTCAAATAATCCCTTAATACTAATGAATAATGAATAACGAGGACAACGATTTACCGTCAGGATGCTAATTAGCTACTAACACATTTTATTTATTAATGGCAATGCTAGCGTTCTTGGGAAAGCACTTTGAATTAAAGACCAGAAAATAAACTGAGAAAGTACTATAATATAATAATATACAGTAAATAAACTGTAATTAATAGAAATAATATTGTTAAGGCTAAACAGCTTTTTAAATCAAATTAATACCTTCTCTAATCCATGGTCCTGTCAGTTATTAGCCATCAAAACACTGAGTATAGAACTAGATATTTAGGTTTATTGCCTGATTTTTATTGTTAGAGACTGCGCAGGTTAGATAAAGCTTCATGCTGTTAAACCATTTCATCAGCTAGGCTCAAAAAAGTTTCAAATTTTGAGAATACTGCATTTTTTAGTATCATGTCCACAGTCCCAGGTACCAGTCTTGACACTAGGCCTCTGAGAATTGACAAAGCAGTTTGGCTACATTATTTTAAGAAACGTGGGATCAGCTGGAAATCTCCGACATGTTTTTCTGCTATTAAAATATAAGAGAATATTTTATCTTCCAATATTAAAACGCCAACACCGGCATCATACATATGGTCGAGGCCAAATGATTACGTCGGTTAGTAAGTTGTTCACACATTTCATGTTACCACACGTTCCATTTGGCAAGACAATTAGGCTCTCTTTCATCAGAAGTGATTCTCCGGTAAGATAAAAAACAAAGTAAGTGTTTTTACACAAGGATCAGCGTAATGTGTGGAAGAAAAAAGGGTGAATCTAGAGAACACCATCCCATCTGTGAAACATGGGGGTGGTAGAACCATGTAGTGGGGGGTGTTTTGCTGGCAAGGCAACTGACGCTCTTTAGAAAATAGATGCCGTCATGAGGAAGGAGGATTATGTAGAACGCATCAAGACGTCAGTCACAGAGTTAAAACTCTGCCGCAACTGTCACAATGTCTTAAAGTCAACAAAGAGAAAGCATTGGATTAGCTATGACAAATCTCCAACCTGAATCTCATAGACAATCTGTGGGGAGAACTGAAAAATGGGGTAGAAGAAAGTATGGTGAGAAGCTTGTGGAAGGCTTCACCGAGAGTGATGCAAGTTCAAGCGAAGGAAAAAACAATGCAACCAAATACTAAAAATGTACTGCAAACTTCTGACCCACTGAAAATGTGATATAGTAAATAAGCAATAAAATAAATCGAGCCTCAGTGTATGTAAACGTTTGGCCTCGACTGTAGAATCTGGATTTCTTGATATTTGGAGGGTAAAAGTCAAAGTGTATTTGCCCTTATGTATGTTCACATGTGGACGTTTTTTGTGGAATGGCTACATAAAACTAAACATAAAACAAAAATCGGTAAAAATGAAATTTGGGTAAATATAGAAGACATTTTGCTAAATTATATCATTTCCATATATTATTTTACCTTGTTGAGTTATTTTTACTTCTTTATTTCCTAACTTCTTAATTTAAATATCTTTAAATACTGTCTGAGAGCTTGCTGTGATGTAAACAATGACAATAAATTTTCTCTCTGTCTTATGTCTTATATTTTCCCAAATAATAATAATAATAATAAGAAGAAGAAGAAGAAGAAGAAGAAGAAGAAATTATATGTAATTCTTCTTATTATTATAAGTATGTGTCAAGTACATGCTCTATTTGAATATAAAATGTTGTAATAGTAGGTGTTGTATATATCATTAAAAGATGGTATTTACTTGTACGTGTAAATGTGGACAGTGAGGACGTACAGGCTTGGGGAGGCTACACTGGTGCATGTCAGGTTCAAACGATGGGCCACGCTGCAGAGCTCCAGCCGGGTGGTCCATAGTGCCGGGGGCACTGGTCACTCCGTCCGCATAGGGACCGCTCTGAGCAGGAGGGTACGGAGGGTGGGGGCCGTGCCGGGGGTGGTGCGGGTGGTGTCCGTGTCCGGACGGCTCGGCCGAAGCCAAACCGAAAGCGTTATCCAGCAGGAGGTGCATTTGCTGTCGTACCTCGTCGATGGAAGGCTGAGAGCTCAGAGTGGAGGAATCCGAGTGACCTTTAACGTGGTGACTGCCTCCAAAACCCAGAGAGCTCATGAGGCGGTCCACGTCTGTCTCTTCAAAAGGTTCTGGTTCAGCCTGGAAAACACACACATACAATGAATTATCAGACACAAAAATACAGGGAATATAGGGAATCTAACTTATATGCACACACAAACACACACACACACAATGAAAATCAGACACAAAAATACAGGAATATAGGGAATCTAAATTAAATGTACACACACAAAGACAAACACACACACACACACACCATGACCAAGGTTTACACTAATACAGTTACTTGATTTAATAAGATAAGCAATCTCACCAAGGACACACAGATTGACTCTACACAGATATTGCCATAGAGTGCACACACACACACACACACACACAGAGCAGACCTTTCCAATTTGCAAGTTAAAAGCTCAGCACATTTATGGCTATTAACTTGTATCAAATTCCCCATCAGAATCCCTGAACAGTCCATAATCGTATTCCCGCTGGCTGCCGACTGCGGCTGCTGCGGTCTGATCGTCAGGTTTAGAGACGGCTGAACTCTCCCTGAATACACTCTGAGCTCTGCTTCTCCCTCAGCGCTGTTTAAAATGGGCCGAGCAGTAATCGCCTTTGCTTCAGCCTTCCAGAAGAACTCTGGTGATTACTGCAGGAAGGGATGGAAATAGCTGTATCTTTCCCGAGCAGACCAGAAAGGTTCCAGGCCACACGGCGAGACTCCGGCAGAACAGCAGCGAAGACGCAACGGGAGATCTTACACAGACCATACAGAACCAGCAGTGCAACTACGGATGTTACAAAAATGTGGGTTTTCTGGGTCTAAAGGCTAAAAGGAAAATGCTCAGTAGCTTTAAAAAAATTCTCTGCTCTTTACAAGCCGACTTTGTAGACAGCAGTCGCACGAAGGTATGAAAATAACCCCTGTAGTTCTTCCTCCGTTCCACTCTGTTCATCCATGGCAACGTGTTCTGAGAAACTGTTCCTTTAATTGACCTTTTTTTTTAATCTTTTTAACAAAGCCCCAACATGAAAAATAGGAATATTTAATGATCATAGCCAAAGAGTTTTATGCCTAAGACAGCAGATACAAAGGTCTCCTGAGTCTTCTGACTTCTGAGTCCACTAACAATAGGCACTGTTATTTTATCATTTATTACAATTTATTACATTTAAAAAAAAAAATCCTAGATGACACTAGAATATATTTAAAAGTGTGATAAAAGAAACCAAATTCTTCTGTAATAATTCTTGATTAACATGGAAACTTTGTAAATCTGTACATGCTTCATTTAACTTGGATACACTTCCGACATAGTGTTAGCTTCCAGTAGCTAAACATCTTTCATGGCTTTCTTTATGGAGCGATTTTGCGGACAATATAAAAAAGGAATGGCAAATTATATTTGCAAATTATATTTCCGACTTCAAAATTCAAACGTTAGGGCAAACCGTTGACTCTCCGTTTGACATTTTTGAGAATTTCGTGAATCACCACAGTAAAATATACAGTATTAAAATGGCATCTAATAAAACAATACTAGTACTCAGTTCCTCCAACTATTAGGGAGTACAGTCTCTCGCATGAAGAAGAGATTACAATAATAAAAAAAAAAATACTGAGAGCAAAAGAGTACTGTACTCAACTCCAAGCAAGGAAGTGGGTTTGTACTCATGGCTTGAAGAAAATAATCTAAACCCCTGCTGTTGTAGTGTAGGTGGAGTGTTGGTTTACGCTGAGAATTACAGACTTGAAGGAGGAAATCTCCAATGGGACATCCCGAATCTGTCTCTGTCGGAACTCAGCTTTCAGTTGGATATGCCAAACTGAATTAGTTTCTTACACAAGAAGCCTGTACACTTTTGAGCGAAGGAAAAAAACGAAAACTTGTTAGAAAGCAGGGATGTCTGAACAAAAATAATGAAGTCCCTCAAGCAAGTGACTACTTCTGTGAGAAGCTTTTAATTTAATCTTGTTCGCTATTTATGATCTTAAAGCCTCTGTCGCACTCGATTATCGACTCGACGGCGATTCGGTGTGTGATGCGATGTGTCTGTTACAGCTGCTTTTCTGTGCTCTGAATTCTGCATAGGAAATGATTTGTGGGTTTGACGAATAACGGATAAAATTCCAGGCAGCGTTCAGGGCTTATCGCAGAAATACAGTTTATTTATACTGAAACTCTGAAGGCATAAATGCCTTGATGCATGACAGAGCAACTCTGTAGTAAATGCGATATTAGTTGAGAGCAGTAATGCGGTAAAGCGTCTTTTAAGCATGTTTACTGTGCTGAGGATGTTTGTTGTTTGTGTGCGTGTGTGTGTGTCAGAGAGAGAAAGGAGAGAGAGACTCACGTCATAACCGCTGTTGCGGATCCCCCTCCTGGCACGTTCCCTCATCACCAGCAGATCCAGCTCGGTCTCCACAGGACTCGGCGTGTTCAGAGACTGTCTGCTCCAGTACGCCGGCTCCCTCTGACTCTCACTGAACACACCACACATACGCACTCGTCTTAACATCCTGGCAAAGCCACAATCATTCCATTTGTAGAGAGATTTTAACGTCGGACATCGCCATATGAAGCAGCTTTAATGAAATATATCAGCAAAAAAATTCCCTGAGGCGATATAAGGAAGGAACCTTGAGAGGAACCAGACTCATCTAGGTGACACCAGATGCAGTTACGAATCACATCCCTCCTGTAACAGTGTATTATGGTCAGAAAAGTGGAATTATGGAACAAGGAAAGGTTTGATTTTGATCACATTTATCTTGTAATTAAAATATTAAAATATATTTAGAAACTATATTGATGCCAAAATCATTAGAGAACATTTCAGCCACCTGAATCGCCGCATCCCTAAGCTGTATTTGAATATTTATCTGGACTGCCTAATGAATGAATTTCGGTGAAATAATAATGATTATTACTATATAAGTCAATTCTGAAGTCTTTAATTTAATATACATGTTTTTTCATCAAATACTTTTCATTTTAACTCTGTGATACGGTGATTATACAGTATGTCTGTTCTTTCTTCTCTCTTTCTCTCTCTCTTTCCATCTCATTCTATCTGAATCTTCTGAAACAGGATGACTAATAGCTCTTGCCCCTGGCGTGTGAATCTCCCCCTACCTCCTGTGGTATTTGACGTAAGTGGACGGTTTTCTGTCCTCCGAAGGTCCCCGAGTGTCCTCCAGGTCTAGAGAAGCGTTTTCACGTCTCAGTCTCTCTCTGTGGCTGTGTCTGTGTCCTCCGCTGTTCGTCGGCCCGTCACTGTAGCCTTTTCTCTTCGCCTTCAGACGCAGCTTGTTCCTGTAGTGCTCAATGTCGGACTTCTGTTTCAGACCCATGTTTGCCTGAAAACACAAACAAACTTAACATTTTGATTGAATAAGGCAAGCAGGATTTCATGAAGTCGTATCGATTTTATATCACTACAACAGTTAAATCTACTTTAAAGGTGCCATTTGTAATTTCAGAGCCCTCTACTGCTCTGTCATTAACTGCACCGACAAAAATTCTACAATCAAAACCACAGTCAAAACCAGCCTAACCCTTTCGTCAAACAAACCAAATATAAACTGGTGCATTGCTCAATCTCAGATGGACGTTGTGCAAATTTTTGGGCCAGAAATGAAAAAAGGAAAGAAAAAAACAACAAAATACAAACAAACAAAAAAACCTTCAATGAAATTTGAAGAACAATATATTACACAGACATTATCAAAGTTAAGGTAATACGCGTAATATAAAAGCAAAAAATGTCACAATTCTTTTTCATATTTCATATATTCTCTTTGTAATCTCAGAGACAAGTATAACTTGAATAATTCTTCATTTAATAATTATTCATATAATCAAATAATTATCAATCAATTAACAATTACTCAAGATTAAAAATTGTAAGTAAAATTATTTAACACTATTTTATTTAAACAGTAATAAATAAGACATTCTTTAACTTTTCTGAAACAAAATTAAAAGCCTAATTTAATTTACTATTTGACCACAAGGGCTAACAGTATTAGTAAAAACAGAACCACCTGGAGAGACTTGTGTGTATGGTAAGAAAACACAAGCAGTAATAACTGTTACACAGAATACATGTAGAATATACAGATCAACATCAAGAAGCCTGTTCTATACAGTGAATGCAGGCTTACCTCTCCGTTCAGCATGACAGAGTCTTGGCTGTGATTCGAGGAGTCTGGGTATGAGTAGTTGAGTGGAGCGGCCATGGGCTTAATGCTGATGAGCCTCAGGGAGCCAGTCAAAGAGTCGTAATGCTCTGTGGGAGCAAAACATAACATGGTCTTAACAACCAAAACCAAGCAGCATGACAAGCTGCACTGGGAATCTGCCTTCCCGAGCACATCATTCATTCATTCATTCATTCATTCATTCAAATAAAAAGAAAATCAGGATTTATATACATTTGCATGACAAAGAGAAAAAAGAACATCAAATTTAATATTTCACCACACCATGAGACACGATATAAGACCGTAATGCTAGCCCAATGGCTAAATAATGACGATTAAGGCCATAGCAAACTTATGCTTTAAAGTCTAGTTTTTCTTTGTGTGGTGTTGCTGTGCGTTCCTACCCATGAAAGATGGAACGTTTATCAGCAACATGGGTATGTTTCATTTTGTGTTAATGTGTAATTCGGTTTATTTTACCATATAATACATTTAAAACAGCTGTAATAATCACAAACTCCAAGGATAAACAACTGATAAACAACTGATTAACAGTGTTTGTACATTTATATGAATTTATTGGTATCTATCTAGCAAAGGATGTATATATAAAATTTGTAAAAAACATTATAATTTTGCGAACGCGTGCTAAAGGAGAAACAGGGAAACTGCACTGTCCGGAAGTTATTCCATTTAATACTGTTGTTTTAGGGTCATACCGTTTGCAAATATGCCTGAAATTGTGTATTTGTATTATCATATGTAGTTATACTGTATATGCATATCACTATTATCAATAAAAACCTGACCATTTTCAGTCTGAACTAGCTTCAGTTCTTTCTAAAGGAAGAATTGGGCCAGTTGATATCCAACGTTTCAACTACGCACAAACATCCCACAGTATCACAGAAAAGTTTCTAGAAAATCATGTTTAGTTTTTAGACACATCGTATGACGGTGTGCATGACTTGCTTGCTAGCATACTCGATCCACTTTGTGTTAAATAAAAAATAGAGTATTTAATTATATCCTAAGAGAGCTAAATTGTGGCTAATTAGCTGAATAGCAAATTTAGCTCTTTATATGACCTCAGCAAAAGAAACAGAGGGGAATTGCTAGCCTGGATGTTCGTTAACTCGACTGACAGTGTGCACAAGGACATTAAACAAATATGAGATTTAGCTTTCGCTTCATTTGTTAGAAATGTGAAATTTAATAAAGATAATTTAAATAAATCTTTTAAATAACTTATTGCAAAATCCTAGTATAAATTACTTGTTTGTGGTAGTAAACGGTATTTTTCCTTGCCACCGTCGCCCTCGGCTTGTTCATCAGGGACAAACTGATTCACTACTATCACATTTCATAACTGTCTTTGTGGACAGCTGCGTAAAAAACGCTACACAAATAAAATTGAATTGAAATTGAATTGAATATCACAATGACGTTGCTAGCTGCTAATTATTGGCTTCATAATGCTGTACAAATTTTAAATGCTGTTGTATGGATGCTAAACAAATATAACCTCTAGTGAAATATTATACATGGCTAACTTTATTGTTTCTCTGTGTAGAAAAAAAAAAGTTGTTAGAGAAAAGGGAAGCTTGGGGAAGGGAGCTTATCAAGCATCAAAGCAAGAGATGAACGCTCACCTCACTTTTAGCTAAAATGCGAATTAGTAGCTACTGTTAGCGAAAATACTAGGCTAACAACCTACTGAATAATGGGGCATTATCTTGTTTAAAAGCATTATGTACTTTCAAGGGTTTAATGGCTGACTTTGTAACAAAAAAATCGAGGTAGTGAGGTGAAGAGAAATGAATTGAGGGGAGCTTGGATTTCTTCATGTCTTGTTCAATACATCGGCAAAGCAATGTCCAAAGCCCATTTTCCACTAATAGAGCAGAGGGTATAACAAAGTGTACGCTAATACATCCCCACACACACTTTTGCGTTCTCTGAAACGGGGTGATTAACTAACTCTGTTTCGGAGTCATCTCTTGGCACCTGAGATTTTTGGCACTCGTCTGGTTGCTGTTTAAGCATATCGTGCGTGACACATACTGTATATGTGATATTTATTTGTTCTGTGGCCTGGATAGAAAATGACAGCATGAAAATAAATGTGTCAATAATCGTTTTGCCTTGTACTCTGTGTTACTATAGAAACAGTAAAGTATTAAAACGAGTGCATTCGTACAGTATAAACCTGTGATTTGCCTGTCAGGGACGCTGTTAGAGAACAATAAAAGTTATCTCAGGTATTCCATTCACAGTATACACATGATCAGAATCTCTCCAGGATTTTGCGGTCTCAGAAATGTATGCAAAATCAAGCAATTTATTTTCCAAATAACCGCGGATTTTGCACAGATTTGGGCCGAGACGCTTCGTTTGACGTCATCACAACGCGCCTGCTGACAAAGATCTCTTCGGTTCACGTGCGTCCAATGTGAGTGCAGCTATAATAGAAAGTTATTACATATACTGTATGTCTTCAGTTGTAGGCGTGTAAAAGAAGAATCCCGTGCTTACAATTTTGGTCATTCGAGCAGTTTTCCACATAAAAACGCACAAAAATTTCTGCAACTTGCATCGCAAAAAAAAAAAAAAAAAAAAAAAAAAAAAAAAGGAAAACAGCAAAACAAAAAAAAAAAACAAAGCCGTAAAAAAAAAAACATGGCGGGACTGTATAGTGA
>JAOTRN010000001.1:26757292-26772117 GCA_028566695.1 Bagroides melapterus
CACACACACACACACACACACACACACACACACACACGGTGATGTTAATTCAGTGCATATGAAGTACATATTAATATGCATAAGGCTACAGCTGATTACTTGAGCTGATAAAAATTATTTATCTCGCTCTTTTTTTCTATTATTCAATTTATTGAATTAGTTCGACTATTTAAGTCATCATATATTTTCTGATCCGTTTATTCAACCCAGGACTCACAGAAAGCCTGGAGATTATTCCAAGAGATTCAGGGTCTACGTTAGTCCTTACATTTTTATGGCGTCTCCTTTCAAAGACTTTAAAGGTGACTTTTTCTCCAGTCAAGTAAATTTCTGTACGATGTCCTGTACAGTACATGATTAGAAGGAGCTGTTGTGCATTTTATTTGGATTCCAGATTCAAGCAGAAGCTCAAAGAAGACAGAAAAATCAATTATTCAATCTGATGTGAATGAATTGTTTAAACTTTAATTAAACTTGAATAATATTTTGACTCGTTAGTGAAACTTGCGGTATCACTCGCACTGGATTAACACATGACATTTTCTTCACATTTATTTTTTATTTGGTTTCATTTTTCTTTTAATTTTACTGCTCTTCCGCTGCTCGGTTCTACTGAACAGAAAAGTTCGACCCTGTGCCAAGTGTTCACTGGCGTCTCCTTGGTGTTGTTTGTTCTCAAGACTGTGCGCGCTCAGGAAATAACTCATAACACCCTCATCAGCCTGGACTGAAAGATGGAAGCTTATTTTCAGAGCATCACTCTAAAAGTCGTTTTTTAAACTCGAAGGCATCAAGAGGTTAGAACGTGTCAGTGTATTTTGTACGTTCTGTAGTAAACACATCTTTTCCTGACTGGTTTCATCAAGACATAATCAGTATTTTTTCCCTAAAAATTAAGTTTGTATTAGTGTATATTTAATAAGCTGCTATTTTCCCACACCAGTCATTAATATTTATGACATTCGCAGACTTTCTGATATTCATTAATATTGATTAGTTGACACATTCGAGTGTTGTGTCTCAACCTTACTTACTTGAACTTGATGTTATTTTTGTTGTTGTTGTTAGCAGGGTTTTGTAACCTGTCATGGCTTTTAAAATCATACAAACTGAATTCTCAATTCTGATTGGTCAGAAGGTCTTTAGGAAGTTTTTTTATAACAGCAGCACAGACGTCATCTGGCTTTGTACAGGGGATCTGGTAGCTCAGTGGTTAAGGTGTCAGACCACTGATCGGAAGATTTTGAGTTCAAATCCCAGGGCCACTGAGCTGCCACTGCTGGGCCCCTGAGAAAGGCCCTTAACCCCCAACTGCTAAGCTGTATAAATGAGATAATTGTATGTCACTCTGCTAAATTTTGTGCTCACATCTTCATCATCTCATGGCTTCTTAAGGAAATAATTTTTTGATTGTTGATAAATCGGACATGATTTATAAATCCCTCTGTCCAGTGTCACCCAGATAAGCATGAGGTTCTCTTCTGAGTCTGGTTCCTCTCAAGGTTTCTTCCTCATTTCATCTCAGGGAGTTTTACCTCACCACCCTCACCTCAGGCTCGATCATTAGCTCATTAGTGATAAACAGAAATGTCATTTTTTAAACTCTCTTTTTTTTCTTTGTCAGTGTTTTTATTTCTGTAAAGTTTCTTTGAGACAATGTCCATATTAAAAGCGTTATACAAATGAGTTTGAATATAATCAAATTGATTAATTAAAAAAATAATTAATTAATTAATTAATAATAATAATAATACTCATAATAATAACAATAATAAAGCTAGAGACTTTTATATTTAGTAGCAAAACAATCCTAAATATTCGTAGCAAACCCCTTTTAAGTCACGTAACTACAACCTAATAAGTGCTTTAGTTTTTTCCTGTACTTTGTATTTCAGGGGAAGAAAATTCTTAAAAGTACAGAGGAGTAGCATACATGTTTTTGTGACAGGCTATTATATTATGCAAATGAGTTACAGATCAGTAAACATGCACTAATTTGCAACAGCCAAAGCCAGAGTTAGAAACAGAGGGAGAAAAAGAGAGGGAGAGGAAGAATAACTGAGAAAGTGAGGGGGAACAGAGCAAGGCAATAAGAGAAAGATAAAGAGGCGGGGTGCATAAACAGGCTTAGAGAGAAATACTGAAAGGCAGAAGAGAGAGAGAGAGAGAGAGAGAGAGAGCATATGTAAGCGAGAGAGAGAGCGAGGAGAGAGAGAGAGGAGGGAAGGAAGGAGAAAGGAAGGAATTGTTAAGTGAATATAAAGTATGAGAAGTCCAGATATTTGGACATATGAAAGAGGAAAGGAGAGCGAAGCGAAGTGAAAGAGAGGGAAAAAAGAGATGAAATGAGAAAAATGGAAACTGGCAAGTAGAGAGAGAGAGAGAGAGAGAGAGAGAGAGAGAGAGAGAGAGATGTTTTTAAAAAAACAGGTTTCTTTAAAAATAGCTAGAGAAATATTAATGAGCTGATACATAAACATGCTCTAATTTGCATATATCAAAAAAAGTTCACAAATCAAATAAAATATATTTTGCTTAATTTCAATAATGAGTAATGATATCAACTGATGTTCACACTACTCAAAATATTTAGGAAAAAACCTAGGACAAGGTCTGAATAAGTCAAGATCTATACCGTGACATGGATGTGGGTTTACACAGGGTCATGGACGGGGTGCCAGAATTTTATTTCAGAGAGCTTTACTGTGTTAAAATTGAGTGATTAAGGTAGAGCAAAGTTATCGCCCCCGAAAGGGCGAGTGCCACGCCTTAGCAAGCACCCATGCCAAACCACAGGCTTGACATGGTCTCAAAAAGAAATAAATAAATAAATCGAAAGCGAGGACCAACTCACCTGTTCGAACCAACAGCTTCTCCGTGATGTTGCAGGATGGAAGTGAGCTCTCAGTGGTGGTGCTCTGCTCGGTGGTGGTGCTTCTAGATGTAGCCGCAGTGGAGCTTTGAGTGGTTGTAGTCGCTGGAGTAGTCGTTGTCGTAGTCGGCGTGGTCGTGGTAGTCGTCGTCGTCGTGGTAGACGTCGTCGTCTGTGTTGTCGCAGTTGTCGTGGTTTCGGTGGTAGTCGTGGGCGGAGCTTTTGTGGTAAGGACCTCAGTCGTCAAGGGATCGGTACTGGGAGGAGTCACAGTTACGTTAGTCACGGTTAAGGGCGTGGTTGTGGTGGTGGTCGCCATGGTGAGCTGGAGGCTGTCACTGGTCACAGTGTCGGGGTTGGGGTGCGTCATTAAAGTTTTCCCAACTCTCTCTGTTCCTGGAGATGTACCATTGGATAGCACGGTGGAGGAGGAGACTAGGCTGGTCATGTGATCTGTGAGAGCAGGTTCTGTCTGCTCAATGGTTAAGATGGAGGTCCCGGGTGCTGTAGGAAGGCCTGGGTTCATAGAAGGAGTTTCTTCTGGAGAAGAACACAACAGTTGTTTGATGATTCATTGAAAAAAGATTTTAAACATTTGAGGGTTCTCAACAGTTACTGGATTGTCCCAGTGATTAAACCTTTGGTTTCTGCGTAGAACTTTACAATGGAGGATTTCACCATCTAAGAAACCTTATCTGAAAACCCTTAAAGGTTTGTAAGAGTGTCCTGTTGTGGAGGTGTCACATAATCTATAAAAAAAAATCTATAACAGAATCATCAATATCGTGGGGCTTTTTGTACAAGAGGTACGTTTAGCATTTTATGGAAGGAGTCTCCAGTGTCAGCACTGGTTTTCCACCAGAAGAAACCTCATCGTGACGTGGCGTAAAGCTGAGATTCTTTATTGTCCTCGTGATTTCAATAGAACTCGAACGAGTGTTTATAGATTCTATAATATGAGTCGTAACAGTAACTAACATGTTTAGTAGGTGTTCAACAACATTCTTGAATCTTTAAAAAGAAATCACTTCAGGACCTTCTGTTATAGGAAGATAATCGTCTGTTAGGAGTCAGGTCTTCTAACAAGCATTTTTCTTCTCAGCATATCAATAACAGGCAAGCAGGACACGATTGAAAATAATAATTTCGGAGAAGATGATTAAGTCACAAACAGGGATTTTCAAATATCTGGTAACTCCAACTAGGAGAACTTGCAGTTAAATGGCTTTAACTGATAATTTATTAGTTCAGGTCCATATCAAAGCTCTGAGAATTGATAACAAGCGTTTAACTCGTGTCATCTACAAGAATCAGTGTTGTAAGATATGTTCTTGATAGCAACAGGGCCATCGTTAAAACTCTCCGAATGTGACTTTAAAGGTCAACGACTGAAGGAATACTATGTGCGTCATGAACACTCATGCAAGATGACAAAAGGAGAATGAGTCATGACACAACATAACAAACACACGATGATAATGATAAGGGTGATCACCATACAAGGGCTTTCAAGCATGATGATGATCACGAAGACGACGGACACGACGAGGACAAAAGCACAGATGACAACATCGAGTCAGCAGAACTTCTGCGGAACAAAACCAGCGTGATTAAGCTCAGTAGGCGTACATGACAGCACTGTTGAACACACACATTTAGAGCTCGCGTCCACAATGCAGGTGTCGTACCTAAGCCGGTGCTTTGCGTGCTCTTGGTCGGAGCTTGCGGGATTTTCACTGGCGGATCTTCCTGGATTTTGCGACTGGTGAGATTGTAAGCATGAGGAGAAGCTGGGTATTGCACCAGTGAATCCGAGTTAGTCCTCACTGTCAGCACGGAGGAGAAGACAGCCTGCTCTCTGGTGCTCGACGCTGCCTCTTCTGGTGATGCTTGGGACTGGAGGAAAGGATCTCCATCTTCTAGCGGAAAGACAGACGTGGAGACGTTCGAAGATCCGGTGGGGATCAGCGACGACACGGAAGCGTTCGACGTTTCCGTCTGGCCCTCATCTGAAGAAACAAAAAAAAGAGATAATAGGTCATTATATAAATGACTACTTTAATGAATAGAATCTTATTTTCATTGTTCATATCCATATTTCTTTAAACTTCCAAAACGTGAAGAAGACTTATCCCAGTGTGAATCAACCATAATTACTCTAGATGTCTTCTGGAAAAATTATTTAAAAGATATATTTCTGAAAAACGTCTGAAATCCCGTCCGACTTGATGTAACAAATTGAACGTATAAATAAAAGTATGAGATGAACAGTTCTGAATCAGATCTTTTTTTTTCTGTTCCATGCATAATGACAATTTCGAATATGACCAGCATAAATCTGCAACATGGTGCGAAGCTGATGAGTCATCTCAGAAAGATGAAAAATAAGAGAACAGCGACGTGAACATAGGCCATTTTTTTAGGTCGTAGGGGGAAGACAGCCACGTAGTCATAATATACAACCCACAGGAAATTGTGTCATCTCACATGCAGTTACGGACTATTGCCCTGAAATGGCACCTTAATGCCATCCTAAACTTCTACTGAGGCTGTATAGAATCATAGACATCGAAATAGAAAAGAGGATAAAAAGGATTTCGTTGAACCTGGAAATATAGACGTGGTGATAAATGTTAGCGAGTCACCGCAGCCCAGGACTGTGTCAATGTTATGCTCCTCAAGATAGGAATCGAATAAAAGGCAATGAAGGCCTATTAATCACAGCATTAATCATCTCTGAATGATTCTCCAGCACCGAGGTGACAAAATCAGCAAATGGCGTGATTTTTCTCTTCCCTGAAATGAAACGAGTAAAATGAATAATTCACCACGGTTACCGAGAGCCTCGGTTTTAACAAGACCGCTAGCATTCAAAGTCTTAAGAACGAGTGTGTGGGCGTGCAAGTATGTGTCGGTATGTTATCACGGGTCACGTCGAAAGCCTTTTCTCCAACCGATAGCCACCTGCTCTGACAGTTTGAGCATATGGGATTTCCTGAGAAAGGGACAGCAAGAGAAAGGCAGGGGTCGTGTGAGGATGACGTGATGCTGAAGAGAAGGAAAGCACACAAACGTACGTTTCGGCTGGGGACAACGTCCCCGCCAGCGTCCTACAGACCGCATTACTACAGCAGCGAGGACGTTTTAGTATGCTGACCCCGGCACCGAGAAGATTTATAAAGCCTTTAATGGCTCCTGGTGCAGTCATGGGTTTCAAATGAGGCACCCGAGCCGAGCCAATCAAACGCTACTGCCAGGCACAGCAGAGTGATTCCATTGGCTGACTTGTTTCCACACATCAAGCAGCATCCAGAACTCTGGACTGATCTATAAATAATCAAGGACACTGCGTATTTCTTTAAATTGCTGCTAATCATCTCGTGAAAAGAAAAAAGAGTCTCCAAACCGAGTGTTCATAGTGTACCGATGTATCTAAGGATCAGTCAGATGGCAAAGCCTGCAGCTTCAACAGGATAGGGACAGGTGGTGATTGGGGGATGATGGGTAAAGGGCCAAAACCAGTAAAAGTCCACGAGAAGGCCGTGCACGAAAAGGCTAGGCATGGCATCGCAACCATTCCAACAGGATGTCTATTCATAGGACCCCATCTGCTTTTAACTGCGTCTTCGTGGGACATTGACAGCAGTCCACCTGTCTTTCATCAGAGACAAGGCACTCGAGATGCTTTGATCAAAAGTGAAAACTAAATGGTCGCTCTTTTAGCGTCGGGTGCGGTTCATAATCAGTTACAAAAAAAAATTGAATTCCAATTAAGTTCGCAAATCGGCTGAAACACTTTGCACCGTCTCGAGCGAAGAAGATTTCAGTGTCCTCGTTCTACCGAGAAGATTAAACGTCCTCATGCGCAACCGAACGCCTTTTAAGTGAACTCTCATCGTCCTTTTTTTCTGCGGAAAGAACGGACTCAAAGTGCAATATTTATGTCATTTTAATGGAATGTGAAAAAAAACGGTATCGAATGCAGCGAATTCCCGCTGTGGCTTCGCGTAACTTGGGTCGAGCCGACAGACGCTGAACCGAGAGGGTAGAAGCCGGGATAAATTTAGATGATAAAAGTCACAGGATTAGGTTGAACAAGTTGAAACTCAAGACGTAGGCTGGACAGACACAGGATGAATCGCTGACGATCCCTGATGATGACTAGTGCCACTGTGCCTTCAGTAGTCTGACTTGCTGTTAGTCACCTCAGACAAAGCTTTATACTATTTTTACAGTTATGTAAGAGACGGCTTTTCACGCCACACCGTCTCGAACACAATAAGATTTGCTGTGCAGCGTTTTCACGATGAAGAAATTATAGTCTGTTCAGGATTTAGGTATTATATAAGTCGTTATAAAAAGGTCTTGTACGACAGTCGGGGCTGATCCACAGGGTACGTGCTTACTACTCTAATTGTGTCCTCACCTTTTGTGCAGTACACGGTGAAATAAAACAACGTTCCTACAGGACCATGGTAAATATAGATGAGTTGATGAGTGACACTGCAAGGGGGTCATTTACGGTAATAGATAAAAAACGTCATGATTCCTGCAACAGTAACAAGCTGTATGCTATGTACGCTAATCTACAAGCACATTAATGAATTAAAATTGTAATCACTGGTCAGTTGCGTAGCTCTGTGGTAGAAGAAGAATCAAACACAACAGGTCAGGTTTGATTTAGGCAAATAATCAACTCTAGTGTTATTTCTTGTAACAGCATGCCACATCATGATTTATTCCTTACTTAGCAACTCTGGGCAAAGCCGTATACATTTCTCCCAGTTATATAAGACGTGTCCTGACTGTAAGACTATATTTTAATGGTTAACATGGTTAAATTTGGACAGAATGGCAGGAGGTAGCAGCTTGACCACAGTCCTCGTTACTCTAATTGCCATCTCGCTTCCACGATCCTTAAAATATGACGCAAGGTTTTGTGCACTCGTGCTGCAAAAAGATCCGCGGTTCAACGAGTTATCAAGTGAAATTTCTACTGAATGTACCGACGATAAACAAATCAAGTGTGTAAAGTTTACGAAAGTAAAAGCATCACCTGGACTATTTCTGGACTGATCTTTAGATTTCTTTGGGTTCTCTTTGGGTTCCTCTCGAGCTGATACACTAATTTGCCTCAGGTGTGAATAAGTGTGTGTGTATAAGTGTGTGTTCAGCTTGTTGCAATCAGGCGAGCTCTTCCGTCGCGCACGTCCATCGTTACACGTCCATAAGGAGTCCATAAACACTTTGCGCACGTTCTCTATTGTCTCTACGTGTAACATGATTCCACATGGTATTTATATTCCATGCTGCTATTATATTGCACTTCATATTCTATTACTTGTTCTAATTTCTTATATTTCGATTCATCCTTTTTTTAACTTCTTCATTTTACTTTATTTATAAGCACAGTCTAAGGAGGAGAAGGCCAGGTTTTCATTTCACTGCAATATATATAACCGTGTGTGTGACAAATAAAATATTGAATCTTGAAATATGTGTGTGTGTGTGTGTGTGTGTTGTTGTGCAATGGACTGGAATCCAGGGTGTATTCCCACCTCGCAGCCAGTGTTCTAACTATTTTTAAGAACCCTCTGGAAAGAATCCTAGCTGAAACACTTCTACTAAGAATCATCCAAACAAAATCATCGAGGAACCTTTTATTCTTCTACAAGTAGCTCTACAAACAAATCCAGCAGCTGTGTCCACTAACAACCAACAGAAAATGATGTTGATTGATGTTGAAAAATATACACACGTGTTGGATATTTTCTATTAACACGTTATCGTTTCCAGAGCAACAGCTAATTCACACGCGTTGGCTGGGTTACGTGAACAGGTTATCGTTTCCATAGCAACATCTAATTCACCCATGGATTTAATTCAAATCGCAGTGTTACACAAACACGTTACTGTTTCCATAGCAACAACTAATTCACACGTGTTGGATATAATTAAAATCACAAGAACCCTCTGGAAAGAATCCGAGCTGAAACGGTTCTAACTAAGAATTATCCGTACAATCCTCGAGGAATCTTTTATTCCTTTATACCTTATTCCTTATTCTTTATTTTCCTAGCAGTAGCTCTAAAAACAAAGCCAGCAGCCGTGTCCAATAACAACCAACAGCCGAAGGAGAAAACGATGTTTTCTCAAAGTCCAGCGAACCCTTTGTTTGTTTATTTGATGTCTCTGAGATATAAAGCAACACATCAGATCAGATCAGATCAGCTTTCACCATTCTGAGGAAAGCGTCCGAGTACGAACAGACTCAAAACGCAGAGCTTTCAGTTATATCCCGCACGCAAAATCCACAAATCGCCCCCGTGAGCAATTTCAGATAAAGGAAAGCAGGAAAAGAAGGGAAGGAGCAAGAGACCAGGGTGAGTCTCGGTGGGATTCTGCGGTGACAGCGCTGGGAACAGATTGAGGAGCTCGACGATTATAAAGCGTAGGCCTGAAGCTTTGATCGTTATCTGCGTTTCCAGCCTCACGCCAGCTCACTGTGTCACATACTGACAGCTCCTAAATCCACTCAATCCACTATTCCTGCCTGATATAACTATAGTGGGTTTATTCTTTTTTTTTTTACAACCTCTGCTGTCATTAACATTCAAAAACAACACGGCTATTAGCTCGGTGTCGTGATTCCTGCAACAGAACCAGAAAAACAGGCTGCTAGATTTAAATGTATGCTAATCTTCAAGCACTTTCCTCAAAGCAGGCCCAAGGCACAGATCCTTCACCAGATATCCTAAATTCTACCTACAAAACCCAACCCTAGCTCGATTATTTACCTCAGAAAATTGCAAGAAAGCATCGTAACTGTGGTTTGATCTCATCCTACGTTTTCATTTAAATATTAAAGAGCGTTTCAGCATTACGGTCTCACAAGAGTTCGAATTTCTGCCGTAGCTGAACATAAGCGAGAGTCTAAGAGAGAATAATTAGCCCTGCAGGGAAGAATGTTCTTGTTTGACCCTATTTACACCCAATTATTTCCTGCGTGTTATAGCTGGAATATGTAATGCATTATATACGATAAGGGTTTGATTATTTTCCTAAACATAAAGTGTTTTATTCCACATACTCTACAGGAATTGGTCCAGGATTACAATTCGTTTTTAACGAATTCAAGAAAGCCATATATACTGTATATATATAAATCAATACATCAATCTATTACAAATGTAAAGGGAGATTTTATTGTTCCTACACAGAAACACTTCTACACTTGAAGTCTACACCACGTGTGATCTGATTCTGTCAGATAATACGGTTCAGAAAAACCTCCAGAGAACCTATGTGTGACACACACACACGCACGCGCGTGCACGGTAGCATCATTTAGACGCGCGGTCGTAATGCAACAACATTTGCGATGCCACATTTTGTCTGTGTGCAGAGAAAGCTGCATTCTGCCTGTAATTACACGCTGTCTCTTTTCTTGCCGTGTCTGGAGAAACGGTGCTATGAAATATTGAAGAGGTTGGAAAACAGGGTTGGATAAACAAGCCTGCCCGCCTGAGCCTCTCTCACCAACGCAGCCTTTCCAGCACATAGCTGAGGCATCGCTGATTGGATGAACGTGGTCATGTGACTCGCTGGCAGGCCTCACATTAGGTCATGCAGTGCCAGTTGAGTCTGGATGCAGAGCGCAGCGTGAGTGTGACGGACTACGGCAAATCGTCAACACCGAGTTAGGAACGCTTTAGGGAAACAAGCCTGCGCGCACACACACACACACACACACACGCACGGACACGGTGCAATAACACACCATAACTCAAGCCAACAAACAATGCTGTATGGAACAGTGTGCTCATGCTGCTTGAGTCTACAAATCACCATACGGTGGACATGACGCTCCAGCGCACGTGAGACGTCAGCGTCTCCGTGTAATGCTGCTCACGCCACGATTTATTGCCTTATTTTGTCTAAACGTTGATGGCACCCGAGCAGACGCCTGATAAGACCTCAGAGTGCTAACGCAGCAGAACGGAGCACTGCGACATTTCATGCTCCGTGCTCCATCAATCCTCCCTAACGCACCTGTGTCCCTTCGACTAACTCCCATCATGCCTTTCAACTCAGGGGCTCTACATCAGGAACGAGGGCTAGAAGCAATAAACACACAGATCTTTCAAACAAGCCTAATAACTGGAAGTATCCGTGTTTGTTTTTTTCAGCTCTGTTTGCTTTTACCTGTACAACTGATGGGATTTTAATCGTGTTGTTTTTTTTTTTTAGACATCAGTTAATTAACTAATCTGGACTATGTGAGAAGTTCTTGGTTCATATCCTTTATACCGTGCGGTTGCGTGTGTATCTATATCTATTTATTTTGCAGGCACGCTTCGGCTCCGTTTGTCCCGTTTAGAGTGAGCCGTCACTGCAAATCAATACTGCGGCTCTTCTGACTGATTACCTTTACCCGATGTAGTGTTGTTTTTTTTTCCCTGGAATGGCTCCGCCTCCATCCACAGTACTGCAGATTAAAACGATGTATTATAAATCATGCGCTACAACCTTCGCAGTCTCCAGATCTCAATCTAAGTGAAGACTTACAGGTAGACGAGGGTTTTGGAGTGAGCGTTGGTATTGAACAGTGCTTTAAAACAACACCATCAAAACACTCCAGAGACTTCAAGAATCAATGCCACGGTCCCATGAAGCGATTCCGCCACCTTACACACTTATATTATATCGTTTTTCCTGTAATATGATCCCCAATGATTGTATTGTGGTTGTCAATCGAATATAAATTTGTTGTTATTGCTTGTAATAGATCGTTTGTGCGTCATGAAATATAGTGTATTAACTTTTAGAGCTGTCAGAACCAATTTGCAAAATTATTTCTGAGAGCGAAAAAAACAAACCAAAAAAAAAAAAAAACAGATGTGTAAGTCAATGGCGCTCTACTAATCACCTTAAAGTAAGCCTACTAAATGATGCTTGCTAAATCACCGTTTCGAATTCCACTTACAGTGTAAATGTCCTCGTTATTGTCCTTTAGCCGCTCCCTGTTCAGAGTCAGTACATCCAGTCATAAATTTTTAGTTTGATTCAGCTCAAAGTTTTATGCCGGACGCTCTTCCGGCTCTTCACAACCCTTCCATTTTATCCGTGCTTTGGGACCGGCAATGAGAGCTCGGCCGCTGGGTCGGTTCACGACCACCAGGAACAAGTACAGTCAAATGGAAATAGAATAAAATTAATCCTAACTAAAGAAAAAGCAGTTTTTATCTTTATAGCATAAATATTTCTTTTCCAAATCCAAATTAAATATGATTTAGGTATTTCTGATCACTTTTATGTCAGTCTCATCATCAATATTTACATTTATGGCATTTAGAAGACACCTTTATACAGAGTGACATATTTTATACAGTGGAGAGTTAAGGGCCTTGCTCAGGGGCCCAGTACTGGTAGATTAGTGGAGATGGGATTCAAACACACAACCTTCTGACTTATAGATCAACATCTGAACCACTAGGTTACCACATTCCCATCAAATCTATCCCTTTTTTTATACATTTATAACATTTTTTGCTGGAAAAGACGCTCTTATCCAGAGCAACTTACATTCATATCTCATTTCATACAACTGAGTATTTCAGGGTTAAGGGCCTTCCTCAGGGGCCCAGCATTAGTAGCTCGGTGGAGCAGGGATTCGAACTCCCAACCTTCCTTTTTTCGGCCAACACCTTAATCACTAGGTTAGCGCATCTCCAAAATCTCTATTAGCTTTTACTTCAATATTGAGTCAAATGATCGTTACGTCGCTCCGATCAAATTTTCATCGAGTTCACGTGTGAGAGAGAACGCTGAAGAGAGCTTGCCTGAGAAACATTTCTACCAGCACATCAGATTCACTTGACACAAATTCCCCGAGGCAGCACAGGTGATCGCAGTCACATTAAAAGTGAATGAGAGCTCGCACTTTCCTCCGGCTCTCGTTCTCCATCCGTCCTCTCCCTCCTCTTTGTCTCGCCCTGTTGTAGACCTGCCCGTAACTCTGAGAACCGAAGCCTCTTCAATCGAGGTTTTCTGCACTGATCAGTGTCACAGAAATCCCAGTCCCAGTCTTCTTTATCATGCTGCTGCTGCCTTGTGGGATTTTTTATTTATTTATTTTTTTTGGGGGGGATATAAATCAACATCCTGTCAGCCATGAGGAGGAGGAGGAGGAGGAGAAGGAGGAGGAGGAGGAGTTGGCTGGCCGAGTTCATAAATGGAGCATAATATGATCTGTTTTATTCATTGCGATTTAATGAATGCTGTCGAGTGTGCGGCTCAAGGCGTGAAAGTTCACAGAGAAGCAGCTGAGAACTTCATTTTGCAGACACGAGGAACAGGAACAAATCTGAGCAGAAAAATGATGTGACAAGAACACGAACAGAAGCCCAACAACTAATTTCCTTACATAACGGCTTCCACCAGTTTTACTCGACAGCTCGGAGCTCGAACTACATTCTGTTTAAAATAATTACGATGTTATGTTCTGAAATGAGAACACACACACACACACACACACACAACAATACAACACTCATACACACACAGCCAATCAGCATCGGATTCAAATTTGGTGCAGAACTCTGTATATAAATATTTTATAATTAAAAAATAGTAGATAGTAGATGTTAAATAAATGTATCCTTAGAGCTCATTAAAAATTGTCAGCTCAACATTTTGGAAAACAAAATGTAATTCATTTTAATCGTTCATTTATTAAATGATAACTAATGAAAGCATTTCCCCTTATTTAAAAATCAATTAAATGCTTACATTTTTTTTGCAGACAATAATAAATTAAATCCAGGATTAATAGATACAATTCTGTACAGAAGATTTTCCCTCTTTTTTAAAGTTAAAATATTTTTTGTAAATGTTGATCATGGATCATTAAAATTTTCAGAAATGTGACTTTTTTTGTTTATTTTTAGTACAAAATATCTGATTTATTTGAATTATTTCACATATTTTTTTCCTTAGACTTTAAATAGACTTTATATTTTGCTAAAATGTTTTGTACAGAATTTTTTATTTTTGCTGTTTCATTTTATGTTCTTTCAGATGTTCAATAAATATATCATTTAAATATATGGTAAATGGCAATTTTCTACCAAATAAAATATTTTTCCCCCCATCACATTCGCCAGCTCTTCTCCATGTACATATACTGTGCATCTAAAAAAAAGAAAAAAAAAACCCAACATAAAATACTGGCATTAAAACCGCCTGTCATTAGCCCCACCCACAAAGCAGGTCAGGCTCCACCCACCTTAAAAATCATCATCTTTTCGGACTTCCCGACTGTGTAGCATCCGAATGCAATTTCATTACTGTGCTGTTCGTGGACATTTAATCCAAAAGAGTTTATCTTAAGCTCTTGATCTCTCAGAGAAATCAAATAGAAAAAAAAATGACTTTGACTTTTATTAAATAGAATAGAGGCTCTGAGAGAAGGATAATGAAATAAATGAAAGTGAAGCCTGGGTCCAGAGTTGCGTCATCATCATCATCGCTGTCTGTTCAGTAAAAGGTGAAATGAGAACAACCTTTTCGAAGCTGTTTGCCAGAACCCCATCAGCTGATCTAATCCAGCGTTAGCATGTACACGTGAGGAGAAAATGGCAGGCTTATGCTGAAGCAGATGTCCCAGAATGAGACAGGTGGTGGACAAACTCATCCAAATATGGTACAAAACACTGAGGGTTATTTATTTATTTATTTATTTTCGTATCAAGAAAGCCGTTCCAGTGTGAATGAAATAAAGCTGTATACATTTCTTAAGATCGTGTTGACTTTCTATCCACTGAATCCAGCAATTTTTTGTGATTCTCTAGTGAGCAGCAAACTGACCTGAAAATGATGACAACAATGAATTTGGTTGGATTTGATGACAACTGCACTGGAATGTCATTAAAAAAATGGCAGGTCCTGAAAT
>JAOTRN010000001.1:26845761-26866239 GCA_028566695.1 Bagroides melapterus
ATTTCACCAGTCATCAGCCAGAAGCAGAATGGAGAGAGATCTGGATCACTGGTAGCTCAGGGGTGGCATGTGCAGCTCGACAGAGAGAGAGAGAGAGAAAAAGAGAGAGAGAGAGAGAACAGGTATTGTCACAGTCACAGTATGTAGAGTGGATGTACATGTAGTGTAGCGTGCAGGCAGGGACTCTGGCAAGACTAGCTATAACAGCATAACTAAAAGGAGAATCAGAGGGAAACACAGACATGAGAGCTCCCTGATATGTAAAGCAAACAGTCACGCTCACCGTCAACAAACCTGAGTGATCAGTTAGAGTGAGGAAGACAGCATCTACTCAACATCCATGAGTCCCCCAGATCTGCTCCTTTATCTGAGACAAAACTATACAAATTCTGGCTATATCAATAAGTTTCAGCCTCGACTTAAACACTGAGACTGTGTCTGATTCTCGAACATTAATTGGAAGGCTGTTCCATAACTTTGGGGATTTGTAAGAAAAAGCTCTATCCCCTGCTGTAGTTTTCATAATGCGCGGTACTGACAACACAGCCTGCATCCTTTGAGCGAAGTGGGCGTGGCGGAATGTAAGACTGTAGCAGTTCACTCAGATACTGTGGCGCGAGACCATTTAGTGCTTTATAGGTCAGGAGTAGTATTTTAAAATCAATGCGAAATTTCACTGGGAGCCAATGCAGTGTGGATAAGAAAGGGGTGATGTGTTCATATCTCCTGGTTCTAGTGAGGACACTCGCTGCAGCATTGTGAACTAACTGAAGCTTATTTATGCGTCTAGTTGAACATCCAGACAGTAAAGCATTACAGTAATCCAACCTAGATGTGATAAATGCATGAACTATTTTTTCTGCATCATTTACTGACAATATATTTCTTATCTTAGCAATATTTCTGAAATGAAAGAATGCTATCCTGGTAATGAGAGATTAGAGATCTATAATCAGACCCAGGTCTCTTACTGTTGTACTTGAGGAAACAGAGAGACCGTCTAGGTTTACAGTGTGATCAGAAAGCTTACTCCTGGCCACATGTAGTCCTAGTATCAGAACCTCTGTCTTATCAGGATTAAGCAAAAGACAGTTACTTAACATCCAGTATCTTATGTCCTTTACACATTGCTATCCTGGTAATGAGAGATTAGAATCTATAACCAGACCCAGGTCTCTTACTGTTGTACTTGAGGATACAGAGAGACCGTCTAGGTTTACAGTGTGATCAGAAAGCCTACTCCTGGCCGCATGTAGTCCTAGTATCAGAACCTCTGTCTTATCAGGATTAAGCAAAAGAAAGTTACTTAACATCCAGTATCTTATGTCCTTTACACATTGCTCAACTTTATTTAAATGGATTTTCGCATTGGGCCTAGAAGAGATGTATAATTGTGTGTCAACAGCGTAACAGTGAAAACTAATATCATGTTTACGAATTATGTTGACTAGAGGAAGCATGTAGAGAGAAAAAAGGAGTGGGCCTAAAACTGAAACCTGTGGAACACCATACTTTACTTGAGAACACACAGAATGGTCACCATTTAAATCTACAAACTGATAATGATCGGTTAAATAGGACCTGTACCAGGTGAGGGCCGTTCCCTTAATTCCTGCTACCTTTTCTAATTTGTGAAGAAGAATATTATGGACAATGGTGTCAAAAGCTGCACTGAGGTCGAGTAATATAAGTAGAGAGACACAACCCTGATCAGAGGTCAGTAGGAGGTCATTTACTACTAATCCTGATTGATACAGTTTCTGTATGTTATTCCTATGTTATATGAGCAAAGCTGCTGCAGGATTTTAGAGATGAAGGGGAGGATATCGGCCTGTAGTTTGACAGGTCACTAGGGTCAAGGTCAGGTTTCTTAATTAGAGGCTTAATAACTGCTATTTTAAAAGCACGAGTGTGTTCATTATACCAGGGAGCAAGTTTCTTATATTTAATCTGAGCTACGCTATCTAAGGTACACTGGAAAGTTGACTCTAAATACTCAGTCGCCTGATAGACTTCTATGGGGTCAGAGGGTGATCCCATCATACTGGATAGTTCTGGGGGATAGCTGATGAAGCTCTGTGTGGTCGTAGATGTGAATGTACGTTTAAAGTGGTAGCATGGCACTGTGTGTACATTATTACTTTGACACACTGTAAATGAAATAAGACTGTGATCTGATATAACTTCACACTGCGGAACTGTCACTATATTACTTATACTTACCCCAAAAGATAATATTAAGTCTAAAATGTGACCTGCTTTATGAGTGGGTCCTATTACACACTGATTGACTCCCACTGAGTCGAGTATGGACATAAATGCTGTCCTCAGCGGGTGGTCTGGATTCTCAAAATGAATATTAATGTCTCCAACGATTAACACTCGGTCAACAGAAACGACCAGGATTGATAGAAAATCTGAAAATTCAATAAGAAATTCAGAGTAAGGTCCTGGGGGCCTGTAAATAATAATTAATGGAATCAAATAACACGGCTTATTGTTTGTGACTACACTTACTAGTGTAGTTACTATAGAGCATTTCAAATGTATTAAAATTGTGTCCACGTTTTTGTACTATGGACAGATTATCATTATAAATAAGTGCAACGTTTCCAGTTACACGAGGCTGATGTATGTAGCTGTATGCTGGAGGACTTGCTTCATTTAATGCTTCGTACTCATTCTGTTTAATCAATGTTTCTGTTAAACATAGTATATCAAACTCCTGATCTGTGATCATTTCATTAACAATAAGTGCTTTAGATGCAAGAGATCTAATATTTAACAATCCTAGCTTTAGTTCAGAAGTGCAGGCTTTGTGTTCAGTACGTTCTGACTTTGAGATATCTACACTAATTAAGTTGCTAATGCAGTCTTTCTAAGTTTTAGTTTAGCTCGAGGAACAGACACAGTCTCAATTTTGTGGACCCTGAATGACGACTCTGTGCAGCTAACGATTAACTAGGCCTACCCTGAGACTATGAGCTATATTACAAGAAAGGAGAGCGGCCCCTTCCCAGGTGGGATGGACACTGTCCCGACCTAACAGGCCTGTTTTATCCTCAAAAGCTCTCCAATTATCTACGTAGCCCACATTATTTTCGGAGCACCACCTGGACATCCAGCGGTTCAGCGACCATAACCTGCTGTAAGCTATGTCACCACGTCGTATTGGGATAGGGCTAGAACACATTACAACATCGGACATCGCCTTCGCTAATTTAAACACCTCTACAAAGTTACGCTTGCTAGTCTCTGACTGACGAAGGCATATATTGTTAGCTCCAGCATGTACAACTATGTTAGAGAACCTATGCTGGCCTATAGCCCTAAGATTACCTGCTATGTCCGGTGCTCTGTCTCCTGGAATACACCTAGCAACTGCCGCTGGGCCTAGCTAATTTCAGGTGTCTCATGATAGAGTCTCCGATAACCAGAGTACCTTCAGGTTTCTCAGCAGGTGCTTTGCTGAGGAGGGCAAACCTATTGGACACGTGAATCGCAGTGGCGTTCTCCGGTGGGCTAGCCTTAGCATTAGCTTCAGCTGAGCAAGTATGCCACCGAGTCATCACCCATTGACCCCACTGTGAGATCTCTAATGCCGGAGTCGGGGGCTGGTTAACTCTGTCTGCAGCACCCAGTTTCTCTTATGCACAGTAAGAGAATCGTATAAATATACCATATACACCCATATCGTATAAATCCCTATAAGGACCAGATTATGAGAGGTGAAGTAGAGTATTTGTTAGCTCATGGCTTTGCAGTACCAAGCCAGAGTCCATGGAGCTCACCTTGCTCGTACCTAAACCTGATGGTTTGTGGCGATTTTGCACAGATTTTCGAAAGGTGCATGCTGTAACTAAGCCTGACTCCTTTCCTCTTTCTTAGATGGAGGATTGTATAGACCAGGTGGGATCAGCTAGTTTTGTTACTAAGCTGGATTTATTAAAAGGTTACTGGCAAGTTCCTTTGACCCCTGTGCCTCAGAGATTTCATCCTTTGTGACTCCTGACTGTCACAAAGGCTGACTGGCATTTGGCATGAGAAATGCACCAGCCACCTTCCAGCACTTGATGAAGAAGGTACTGTCAGGTGTGCCAAACTGTGAAGTCTATTTAGACAACATAATTATTTACTCCTCAACCTGGGAGACGCATGTAAAATCCTTGGAGTTATCATTTAAGCTTTTGCTGGGTGCCAGTCTTACCCTAAAGTGTGAGTTTGCAAAGGAAGGAGTGACATACTTTGGCAAAGTAGTTAGCCAGGGCCAAGTGAAACCTGTGAAAGCTAAGGTGGAGGCTATTGTGGAGTTTCCATGTCCAAGTAACAAGAGGGCACTACACCATTTTCTGGCGATGGCTGGCTACTACCGTGACTTTTGTCACCCCCAGGACTTCAGTTGTCACCCCTTTAACTGACTTTCTTAAAGCAAAAAGAAAATTTGTGTGGGATTTTCTGTGTGCAACTGCATTTATTGCTGCTAAAGGTTTGTTATGCCATGCTCCTGTGTTGTCTGCTCCAAACTTTGACATGCCATTTAAGCTACAGGTGGATGCTAGCGGGGTTGGAGCTTTAGTAAGTACCAAAGAAATTACAGTACAGAAATTACAGAAAAGGAAACTTTAGCCATGTTGCATTTAGCCTTGTCTACTTGTGTAACGGTACTTCGGCCCCTATTATTGTATACACCGATCACAACCCTCTAGTTTTCCTTTCCTGCATGGCAAATTCAAATCTACAATTGTTGAGATGTCATTAATACTATAAGAATACTATAAGAATTTTGTATAAAAGGGGAGTGGAAAATGTGGTAGCAGATGCCTTGTCAAGAGTTCATAACGGTGACTCTAATTCACTCGTTTGAAAGATGTAACTGTATTACAAACTTAGGAAATTGTTAAATTCATGGTTTATAACTATGGGTGGGGGTGTTACATCTAGGGATGTATTTGTACTGTTACTTTTTTCCTTTCTGATCTATTAGGTAACTGATTGTCCTCATCTGTGCCGGATTACCACTCATGAGGGAGGCTGTAGAAAGCCGAGAATACGCACTGTGATGCCTTTCCTGTTGTGGAATGTCCTAGCCGCTAATGTTACTGGTTACCTTCATTGTACTGTTTGTTAAATTCTTGTGCTTTTCTTGATAGAGTTTGTAGGGAGGTGGGTGCCATTTTGTTTATTGCAGTTTTCTTCTTCTTCTTTTTTTTTTTTTTTGAGGGTCTAATTTTCCCAGGCATATTTCTTGTTTGTTATTTTGGCCTTGCCCCCTCTTGAAGTCATTACCTCTTGGTTTAGATCTGATTTAATATTATTATTATTATTATTATTATTACTATTATTATTACTATTATTATTATTATTATTTTATTATTATGCAAATAAACTTTTGAAGGTATCCTATGCTTGGCTATCCCTAGACTAAGGTGACATGTAACAACTGTACATGATCAAACAATGTTTTACCAGAGAGACTGAGTGAGAGAGAAAAAAAACCATAAAATACAAGTTAGCTAGTTATAAGGAAATGCAGTGTGGTGGTCTTTTATAAATTCAAAATAAGCATGGACAATTATTTAAATTGTGTAGTAGGTTCTGCCTTCTATAATAAAAAAAAAATAGTTGAGTTTAGAATGCAAATGTAAAGTGAAATGGAGAATAATTTATTAAAATGAACTATTTAATAACTGTTATCCTACTACTACAAATATGACTACTACTACTACTACTACAGCAGTAGTAGAAGTAATAAACAAACAAAAGAGCTTCAAAATTATTATTTATATAGCACCCTTCATTTTATTACAGGAAATCTCAAGACATTTCACTTAACAGAATAACAAATGTTACAAATGTAAATTAACACAATGCAGGAAAAAACACAATAAAAATAAAAAGCAGGGCATGTATTGTGACATTTTATAATTAATCTGACAAACACATTGGTATATACCAATTTGATCAGAAATTTAAAAATAATGTTGGTAAGGGGCAACATTTTGGACCAACTTATGTTTACAGTTTATAGCTAAGATGGTAATTCCTACTATCAGAATCTCAAAGTAGCCCCATCTACAGTTTTATACATCAGTAAATTGATTATCAAATCAGTCTCTTCATTTTTGGATGTTAAATTTATATATATTTATAGTCAAATTTACATGTACACATGGCAAACAGTGGATTGTAGAATATTTTACATTTTTATATTACATTAGAATGGACAGTACCTATTTTTGTAACTTTAGTTGCTGTATTACATTTATCAAAAAAAGAAAGTTCTGAATGATAGAAAAATAACAGCAAACATACATTCAGTTAGTTTCATTAAAGGATACATCTTAGAAGCTTCACTGGAATGTTTGACAAAGCAATCTTGAGTCCATTTGAATAATGTGAATGTCACATATCTACACAAATCCCTCTGGGCTACAGAGTTCCTAGAAATGTTCCAAATACACTGTGCACTAGTCATAGTCACATTATAAGAAATGCTGTAAAGCAAAGATACCTTTAAAAAAATAAAATAAAATAAAACAAAGCAAATATTATGGCATGATGACCCTTTGCTTTAAAAAAAACAAACTCATCAGAAGTACAAAGTACACTTTGTACAGTTTTAAGGAAATTGGCTGGTGGTCATATATAAGCTTTTTGGGAAATTTGCCACAGTCCTTCTGTCAGTCACACTTGCTTTGGTTTTTACAGGTAATCCCTGACTGCCTTCACTTTAACTTTTGGTCTGAAAGTGGTCCATTATTCTTCCTTTTCTGACACACTGACACCTACTGTCATTTTTGTGTGGTTTGTTTTTTGTCTGTTTTATTTTGCTTTTTGTTTGTTTTTGTAAAAGACATCAATAAACATCTTTAAAAAATGTGGTGTACTGTAGCTCACAAGTGCATTACAATGATTTTTTTTAACTGCTTCAGTTAATCAGCTAAACTTTACATGTAAACAAACAAACCAACAAAATAATAATAATAATAAAAAAAAGAGTGGGAACCTTCATTTCATCTTTATCCACATATATATTTAAAATTTCTAATTTTACATAGGAAATGGCATGCACTGGATGTAAAATAAAATCCTATGTGCTCTGAAACTTTGTACTTTACTGGTGCTTTTAAACAGATATGGTAAACATAAATAATTTGCAACAATGTTGATTAAAATAGGCCAACATCCTATGCACTTACAAACAAATACCTAATACATACCATTGCATGCATCCTCCCAGATTTTCAATTGTTAATTTATTGAGATTTTCCAAATACATTCTGGAATAATAGTCTTAAAAGCATGCCTCTTGTTTGGGAATATTTAGAAAATTAGGTGTTCTTGTTGTTTTAAAGGTATATTTTCTCATTTAGGTTTCCCCTTCAACATCAAAAAAAGTTTATTTAAAATATTTGTGAATATCCCATGATACATCTGTGGTTATGCTCTGTCTAATACCTACTAATTGATTGGACTATTGTTTAAAGAGTTTATTCATTCACTAGAAATTGTGTGTGTTTGACTTGATCACATTTTTAATAATTAACACAAAGATTCTGCATTACATCCCAGGTTGCCTTCATTTAGAATGTAGTAAAGAGGAGAAAGTGCTCCAGAGAAGCATATAATATATTATAATATAAATATATTCTGACATAGCAAACATGTTTTTCTTTCTTTCTTATTTTCTCCTATTTCCTCCATAATTCTTGCTTTGTACACATATTTGAATTTTACAACTTTCGCTGAACTTCATGTGAAATTATGAAAACCGCTGTGCACAAATTGTCTAGAATTTAAACTCTACTTGAAAACCTCAAAGGTTATAAATAACATTCATACTGCAAATTTTATTCTACTAATATACATTCTACTAATATCAACCATAAAGGAAAACCACTGACATAATTGATTTAAACCTTCTAGTGCATCTTGACATAAACATGAACCATGAATTGTATACTGCAGAATAAAGTCTTTTTCCAAGGTCCACACCACGTGTGAGTTGTTTTTCTGCACATTCACAAAACTTTTTGAAGATTGAGGAAAATATTCAAATTCATCCTACAGAAAAGGACTGCAATAACATTCTACCTAGTAGAGGGTGTGACCAGGAGTGTGAGGGTGTGACAAAGTGTTCAGCATTTGATGTGTGCCACTAACATAAGTTTTTAAGTCAGTTAGAAAGATGTACATATTAAATGGATTTGTTCTCTACCTCTGGGACTAGACACTGACCTTGAAAGGTCTGCCACTGCCAATAATATTTATGCTAAATAGATAAATGGTTATCATCTATTCACCCACTGCAAAAAAGACTGGAATAAAACATAGTTTGAAGCCATCAGAATGATTCAAGTTTAGAAATGTGCTAGGAATACCAAAAACCATAATTTAAATAGATTTTAAAGTATGAATCTCACATTCTGAAAAGAAAGCCTAGAATTCTTTTTTAAGAGGGACAAAAGGCTTTATGTATTCCACTTCAGCCTACTTTAAAATCTATTTGCACCAGTATTTATGGGACTAATGGTACAATTTGACTATTTCTTTTATGTAATACTTTTAGGATGAATTAAACATACTTTTTAAATGACACCACATTTTATAATTTACATTTCAAATATATAATTTAACAGTTTCTGTAAATATTAATTGTCTAAATTTGAACAGCATTGACACTATATATATATGGAACAAAATATTATAAATTAATTATTTCAAATTACATACACTGAAAAGTATTTGTAGCTATATACTGTTGAAGGCACTTCATGGTAGTTTTGGGGAGACTATCAAATAAAATCACTTACTAACTTCACAGCTAAATTTAAAAATTGTCTTATACAGCTGCATGTTTGTGTTGCAGCAGTGAAATGCAAGCAGTGGAACCAGTGAAAGCTGATGTTGTCTTCTGATGTTGTAGCCTATCCACCACAAGGTTTGGTATGTCATGCTTATTTGAGTTACTACTGTTTTTTGGCACCATTCTGTGTAAACCCTAGACACTGTTTTGTATGGAAAACCCAGGAGATCAACAGTTTCTGAAATCAGTCACAGGGATCAAACATTTTTTTTTATCTCTGATGTGAACATTAACTGAATCTCGACCAGTAGATGCAGGATTCAATGCATTGTGCTGCTGCCACATGATTGGCTGATAAGATAACTGCATAAATGAGCAGGTGTACAGATGTTCCTATTAAAGTGATCAAATATCTTTAGGCCATATTTCAGGGTCAGTATTGGTGTGGAGTGGTAGCAACATTAAGGCATAGGCCCGGTTTACTGTTAGTGTAACTTTAGTTGAGAGCATGCCCAGGCCCACCACGATGCCTTATGAATTAATACTGATTCTAATACACAGAAGCTGGGAGATGATGCCCTGAGTTCTAGTCTTGAACATTTACACATAACCCAACGTTTAACAATAGATCATACTGTCATACAGTCTAGCAGGACCATGACAGTTGCTTGACTTCTTGAGGTCTTGTGCAGGCAGATGTAAAATGTTGACAGAGTTAAGATGTAGTGTGGCAAATGCTATTCTTCTGGTCTCCAAGTCAGCTGTCTTTCATACAGACTAAGAACATGATGCACAAACTGGTACTGCTCAGCTGTTTGAATCATGCCACCCCTATAAAAATGAAATAAAGAAATATTACATTAATTCCATTTAACTGTGTTATACCTGCCTGGGTTGGGTCAGGAATGAGCAGCAGGACGCAGGCTGGATACAATAACAATTCTTTATTTCTCAATTTTTCTTTAATTTTGCTTTTCAGCAGAATTATTTCACTTTGCACATTGACAAACACTGCTGACTCCCCCCGGGCAGGAGAAGTTATCTGCCACCACCACCTGCATCTCTAAGATGTGGCCCACCTTGAATTTGCCAGATAGCAAAGAGTGGTCCTTAAGTTGCCATCATTTTTAATGTTGTGGAGGCTTTGGAGCTGGCTGTGATTGGAATACAGGGTAAAAGGGTGTCCAAGCAGGTAATTTTGGAGGCTGAGATCCGGCCACTTGATGGTCAAACATTCTTTCCCAATAATGCTTGACTAGAAAGGCTGGAAATTTCAACAGCAGGCAGCTCCAGACAAACCACTTTTACCTGACAAAAAGAATGACTGAATGCCTCCATCCACTGGACCAGAAGAGGAAAACATATCCAGTTGCATGCTTCTTTGAATTAGCTGTGAGTCCCAAGAATTGCAAGGATCTCAAGACAATTCTCAGATTGTAAATGTCATAGCCAATCATTACTGTAAATGAAAATGAGATGTTAAAATAATGCTGGGGCACCAAATGGAATGGTGACAAATCATAATAACCCATACAAAATAAAAATCTGTTGGAATATTATGATCAAGTAAATCTGCCTATTTCCGTTGGTCCAGTGTCTAATTAAAGTGAGCCATGCCTGAACAATTGAGGAGTCTGTCAATTTGTGACATTGGGGTATAAGTCAAATTAAGGCACTATGTCCACACAAAAATGGACAAATCACTTACTGTGGCACTCCCATTATGCCCATTTCAAGCATAGCCTTGAGTTTATATAACCATTTTTGTATTCAGGTAATTGATATACATGCACAATGAGAGTGCTGTAGTGATGAAAAAACACGTCAGAAAACTACACTAGGTTATGCATATAGCCCAGATCCCTGAGAAAAAAAATCGAAATACACTCAATCATGGCATCACATAATGGGAATGACTCTTGGTGGAATTGGTGTCTGAAGCTCTGTGTGAAAACATGCTATTGGTCCAAGGAGGTCATGTGGCAAAGCAAAGCATGCTAGCAAGACCATAAAAGTGCATCTATGTCACATCACTCCATTTTCTACTTGTCTCAAGGAGTGTGAGTGGATGCTCGGCATGCGGCAAGTAACACAGTGTCTAGTTCCCTTATCAGGGAACCACGTTACATACATTAGTTGGAATTAAGTGATGCCCTCAAGCAGTCCAATGTAATGGTCAGGCAAGGACCAGGCCAGTTTTTGAAAGGAACCTCAAATAATGTAAGGAGGTGCAATGGAACTTTTGGGGTGACCGGCTGATTCAACAGCTGAAATTTGCAGCATTGATCACACCATCTGTGAACACTGCTGCAAATGCTGGGCAATAGAAACAGGCCAGGAGATGAGCATATCTTTCCACTATAATAGTAGGTTACCTATTTATATCAAACCAATTTCACAAATTTCTTCCTCCAAATCACTAACTTGTATAACCTAACTACAAATTTCTTTAAACAAATACTTCCATAAGCAATCAAACCTCATTTAAAAACAATTTCTCCCTTAGCCCTGGCAATGCACCAAAATCCTTTCAGCTATTAAAAACCTTTGATTAACAAACATGACCTCAACACGTGTCATCTGTATAAATATTGGCCAATATCAAAATTATCTGTAACCATCATATTAACTTCCATTGCTATGACAAAGAACCCACAGCTACACTGTGTTCCAAATTATTATGCAAATTGGATTTAAGTGTCATAAACATTTAATTTTTGGTTTTTCAATTAAAGTCATGGAACGGTATTGTGTCTCAGTACTCTTTGGATCAATGAAATCAATCTCAGACACCTGTTATAATTAGTTTGCCAGGTGAGCCAAATTGAAGTAACTACTGAAGCAGGACGCTCCACATTATTAAGCTAATGTTAGGCCACAGGTTTCAAGCAAAATGGGAAAGAAAAAGGATCGCTCTGCTGCCGAAAAGCATTAAATAGTGCAATGCCTTGGACAAAGTATGATATTTCACGAATACTTAAGCGTAATCATCATACTGTGAAGAGATTTGTGGCTGATTCAGAGCACAGACAGGTTTGTGCACATAAAGACAGAATGAGGAAGGTTTCTACCAGACACATTCATCGGATTAAGAGAGCAGCTGGTAAAATGCCATTACAAAGCAGCAAACAGATGTTTGAAGCTGCTGGTGCCTCTGGAGTCCAACGAACCTCAAGGTTTCGAATCCTCCAGAGGCATGCAGTTGTGCATAAACCTATTATTCAGCCACCCCTAACCAATGCTCACAAGCAGAAACAGTTGCAATGGGCCCAGACATACAAGAGGACTAATTTTCAAACAGTCTTTTTTACTGATGAGTGCCATGCAACCCTGGATGGTCCAGATGGATGGAATAGTGGATGGTTGGTTTATGGCCAAGGATACAAGGAGGTTGCGGAGTCATGTTTTGAGCTGGAATCATGGTGAGAGAGCTGGTAGGCCCCTTTAGGGTCCCTGAAGATGTGAAAATGACCTCGGTAAAGTATATAGAGTTTCGGACTAACCACTTTCTTCCATGGTACAAAAAGAAGAACCGTGCATTCGGTAGCAAAATCATCTTCATGCATGACAATGCACCATCTCATGCTGCAAAGAATACTTCTGTGGCATTGGCTTCTATGGGCATAAAAGGAGAGAAACTCAGGGTGTGGCCACCATCCTCCCTTGACCTCAACCCTACTGAGAACCTTTGGAGCATCCTCAAGCAAAAGATTTATAAGGGTGGGAAGCAGTTAGCATCAAAACAGCAACTCTGGGAAGCTATTCTGACATCCTGCAAAGAAATTCAAGCAAAAACTATCCAAAAACACATGTTTAATGGGTACAAGAATTGTGAAGGTGATAACAAAGAAGTGGTTGTATGTTAACATGTAACTTGCCCTGTTAGAATGTTTGTGATTGAAATAGCGTTTGATTTAAGTAAATATGATCTCCTAATGCTGCAAATTCAACAAATGACAATTTTCAGTTCTTTACAACCTATAAAATGTTTTCATACTCTGCTGTACTTCATACTCATACTCTTTCATACTCTACTTTGGAACAGTGCATTTTAAGGTTTTTATTTTTTAAATAAATACTGTTATCATTGGGAGGTTTGTTCAATAAAATTTGAATTATACCCTAATGGTTGATGGCTTGAAAATTATACTCATTGTCATTTGCATTGACTAATTAGGAAAATCAGAGAAAAATATCATTTGTATAATAATTTGGAATGCAATGTATATGTTTCACAAGCTCCCAAAAAACTTTGCTGTATAATTAATTTAATTTTTTGTTATTTTCTAACTGCTTTGTAAGGGACATAGTTTGTTCATAGTCTTTTTTATTCTTGTTTACTCAGACAAACAGCTGAACTTGCCCCATGCATTTGCCTGCATAGAGGTTCCTAGAAAAGAAGAAGCTGAGTCAGTGTAGTAGTGAGGCTCAAGAGAGTAATCAATTGCCCTATGCTTCCCAGCATTCTCCTGTTAAATCGAAATAAAAAACTGACACATGATTTGCTTAACTAAATACTTAGTTCCCATAAGAGGTACCCGACAGAAGCAGTATTAGACAATGGCTCAGCAGGGTTCTCTATCAATATTTGTGGATGGTTTAGGATGATCCATGAATTACTATTTTAGCTAGCTAAGATGGTAAATTATTTAATTAGTTTCCAGTAAACAAGATTCCTGTTATTTTAACATATTACATGAAAAATACATCATAAAAGTACACATTATTAATAAATTATAAATTGAACAAATTACACATTTTTTCAACACTACTCTGCTTAGTAGAAAAGACAGTATAGTCAAGGGCATATTATTTATTACTGATTTTTTTAATTATCTAATAATTATTATTTTCAAATTTGTTAACCTTAAATTTAAATATTTTTATTGTATAAAGGTATGTAGTTTCTCTAATTGGTTTGAATTATTTGCAATTTGTTATCTTTAATGTGTAATGAATATTAATACAATCCATATATACCTGTCCAAACGTAGTTGGCTGGTGGTTCTCAAGATGTCCACCACTCCTTCATGTCTTAGCTGCTCACACAGGATAGCAGTGGCAATGAAGCAGCCAGTGCGGCCAATTCCTGCACTGAAAACCTTGAATAGGTTATTATTTTCTTTTTTTCTTGAAACTAAAATAATATTTGTCATAATATTGATTAATAATTGGCTAGAAACTCAACTTCAAAAATCTCATAGGATAAAGACAAGAACAACGATAAGTAATATACATAAAGTGGACAAAATCAGTCAGTTGACAAAGTACCTAAAAGCTCTGGGAATAGAGCTATAAGAATAAGACTTACTTAACACATACTTATTCTAAAATTTGGTTATTGTAAAATTTTCCATAAAGAAAAGGATTGATTACTGACTGCATTAATGTTAATATCTACTTTCCTAAAATTTAAAACAAATATTGTTTGCCTATTATAAAAAGATGAAGAGAAACTCATAATTATTCTCCACAAAATAATTTTTAACATTTGGAGAGAGATGATTCTGAACACATTTTTGCATTCTTTAAAAGTACACAGGTCTGGATCAGTGATGAAGTACATGGCAAAATTTGTCATCTCTCCCTCTCTCTCTCACACATACACATACAAATATACCCACCTCACCCACCTGGAAAATAAAGACACGTATGTGCGAATGCTGTTCGTAGACTTCAGTTCAGCATTCAACACAATCATCCCTCAGCACTTAATTGAGAAGTTGAGTTGAGTCCGCTGACTCACGACTGTGCAAATAATATCATGAAGTTCACAAAATGACACAACCATGGTGGGTCTCATCAGCAAGAACGAGGAGTCAGCATATAGAGAGGAGGTGCAACAGTGAACTGCCTGGTGTAGAGACAACAACCTATCTCTGAACGTGGATAAAACTAAGGAGATGGTTGTTGACTTCAGAAGAGCACAGAGTGACCACTCCCCACTGTACATTGACAGATCCTCCATGGAGATCATCAAAAACACTAAATTCCTTGGTGTTCATCTGGCAGAGAACTTTACCTGGTCACTCAACACCAGCTCCATCAGCAAGAAAGCCCAGCAGCGTCTCTACTTCCTTCGAAGGCTGAGAAAAGCACATCTCCCTTCCCCCATCCTTACTATATTTTACAAAGGGACCATTGAGAGCATCCTGAGCAGCTGCATCACTGTCTGGTTTGGGAATTGCACCATCTCAGATCGCAAGACAGTGAGGATAGTGAGGACAGCTGAGAAGATCATTGGCATCTCTCTCCCCTCTATCACGGGCATTTACATGACTTGCTGCATCCGCAAAGCCCACAGCATTGTAGATGACCCCACACACCCCTCACACACACTCTTCACACTCCTGCCATCAGGAAAAAGGTACCGAAGTATTCAGGCCTTCACAACCAGACTTCTGTATTGCTCTGTTTGCACCATGTTGCACAGATGCACTTTATGTGGCTAGGACTCACTTAGCTTTGTCCTTAGCTATGTTTTTGTTTTATGTAGCTCTGTCTTATGTTTACTGTTTTTTTGTAGCATCATGGTCCTGGAGAAACATTCTCATTTCAATGTGTACTGCATAAGCTATACATGGTTGAAATGACAATAAATTTTGATCTTCTTGATTTTTTTTTTTTTGTGAAGGTGGCCAAACGAAGGTGGCCTGGGATTGAGTCAAATTTCAGGCCTATATTTTGCCTCAGTCCTACACTGAATGGAGCACTTCAATAATAAACTTATGTTTATGTTATATTTAGTTTATGTCCAGATTTATAAGTAATATTTTAACTACTAATATGTAAAAGGAATACTGTTGTATATATATAATATTGTTGTGCGTGTGTTCACAATGTTATCGCACTTTTGCTTATATATATATCAGTGCAATAAAATAAAAGTGAGCAATATACTTCTTTTAAATTCATTATTGAATTTTGTGCATAACAATTTTAATCATTGCCATTACACACGTGGACAAAATTGTTGGTACACTTCGGTCAATGAAAGAAAAACTCACGATGGTCACAGAAATAATCTTAATCTGACAAAAGTAATAATAAATAAAAATTCTATGAATGTTAACCAATGATAGTCAGACATTGCTTTTCAACCATACTTCAACGGAATTATTTAAAAAAATAAACTCATGGAATAGGCCTAGACAAAAATTATGGTACCCCAGAAAAGACTGAAAATTATGTGACCAAAGGGACATGTTAATTCAAGGTGTGTCCACTAATTAGCATCACAGGTAATCGAATAAAATCGAATGGCCCAAATGCTTGTAAGTTTAAGCAAAATCCAATAGTAAGGCAGAAAAACTTTGTGTGGGGAGATGGCCAATAGCCTACTTTGTTTTCTAATCTTCTCCCAGACACAGGAGGAAGTTTGGCTTAAAACAGCACATTTCTTTAGCCACACAGAAATGAAATAAATAAAACTAATGCTGATCCTTATACCATTGGAATCTGTAGAATCTCAGCTATCTGACTAGATCAAGCGAGTATTTGTATCATGTAATGGGAGATTTCTTGGGTCAGTTTTGTTGTGTATGCAATGTTTAAAAAATTTTTCTGCCTGTCCATTTAGCTGCTTGGTCTTGGAATTGTGTTTTTTTAGTTGGAAATGGTGTTTTGTAGTTATGTATGTATGTTGCATTTGTAGATACATTCAGGAGTTATTATTTTTTGATGATTAACATTTTTAGCCCCACCCCACCCTTGGTACTGAGGGCTCTTAGATGGAAGAGGATACAGGGAGGCATGTTGTTCCAAACATCTTGAAAACTAAAAAAATTCTGTCTCTTCATGTAAATCCAAGACAGACTCAATGATGATGAGATCAGGGTTCTGTAGGGGCAGGCAAACCATAACTTTCAGGACTCCTTGTTCTTCTCTATGTTGAAGTTCTTTATGACATTAGCTGTATGTTTAAGGGTCATTGTCCAACCTCTGAATAAATCAGATGCCTCACTGATGGTATTACACGATGTATAAGCATCTCCTTGTATTTCACAGCATTGAGGATATCCTTGTCCTTAATCCTGACCAAATTTCCAGCACCGTTTTCAGAAATGCTTCACTGTTGCTTGAAGACACTCATTACTGTACTGCTCTCCAGCCATTTACCACCAACCTAGAGCATATATTTCAATTTTAAACTCATCAGTCCAGAACACCTGGGAGAGACCTTACAGATACAGTATAACTACCTTGTGTCTTGTTGCTGTGCTCAGGCATACTATATTTTATGACCTGTGACATGAAACTGTCTTCCACAACCCTACGTTACCAGCAGCGTTTGACTGTTCTAAACCCAGTTTTAACACATCTACACAGTGTTTTTTGTGTATGACTGTGTTTAAAACTACTGTACATATGAAATCATAATTAGCCCATAATCTGATCCTACAAAATCCCTGACCTTGTCCAAGTGTACAAAGTATGCAAGTGTAAGAATTGATTCTGGTTATAAATACAGTACTTTGAAAAGTGTAATAGCTTTGGCTTGTAGGGCTATAGAACCTGTAAAAGCATCACAAAAAAAGAAACAATCTGATGATGTCAGTTAGTCACAGCTAAATGACATCTACTGGAATAATTATAAGCAAGGGATATGCAATCAAATAAGTTTTATTTTCTTGAATTTACCTGTTTTTATACTTTTGCCCACCTATAAACTGTGTGGTCTTATACAAGGTTCAATGTTTTATTTCCTTTAACACATATAGTTGTAAACACCAGGAAATAAAAGCTGGAATACATGTAATCAGAGTGAAGTTGGATACAAGTGCAGAAATCTTTCATTTTGGCATGGAGAAGCTATAAAACAAGGCAACAGAAACTATGCCAAGGAGCAAGGAACATGGTTGGAGCAAAGAACACATCTAATACCCAAGGGGGGGACTGAAAAAACTCAGCATAGACCACAGAGGAGTGAAAAATATAGTGAGGCCCAAAGGATGGAGTGAAAAACATGGCAAGGCACAAGGGGGAAAAGGTGGGGGGAGCACCACCTTCAGATGTGGAAGAGCAACATCCTCTACTGAGCAAGGAGGCACAGCGATGACCTCAGCTGTGCAAGAGGGCAGAGCAGCATCTTCAGCCAAGCAATGGGCAGAGTAACCCTGAAAGTCCCCAGGGAAGCTGTAGAAGTTAATAGGCAGTCCTAGGAGAACCCAGCCGCACATCTGGAGCCAGAAAAGTGGGTGGCTTAAATCCTGCAAGTTTATAAAGTTTCAGTTATACCATATTCAACACTCATGTCTCTTTCTATAAATACAAGTAACTGTTTTTCATCTGTTTTTTTTTTCCATTTTATATCTTTGGCTGATATTTAGGGTTAAGAATTCAGAACATCCTGTTGCAGGAAAGGGGAAATATAATAGAAGCGCTCACTTTAAGGAAGTGATATACGGGTGTTGTAGTCCATTGTGAAGTGAACTGTGGGTGGAGTAGTTTGGGCCGGGCGTGAAAAATGTGCGCGCTCACTGTGTGTGTAGGGGGAAAATTAAGAGAAAACGTTGTATGTTCTGCTGTGCTTTCCATCCAGTTATGCCACCCAAGAGCTGTTTACTTGTAAGCCTGACAACGGAAAACAGTAAAAGGATGACATGCATTGTTGACTTTGTCCGCCTCATCATTTGCATGAACCTGAACTAACGATTTGTTACACTGCCGCTGAGCATCGCTAAAGCGGAGGAAGTAACAATCCTCTTAAAAAAAATTCTTTATATGAGCTGTTGCCATATTTGATGCTGTTGCCGTGAACAATATAGGTTGAATTTAAAAAAGGTGTTTGGTATGAACAGATCAAAATTATCTGTTAGCCATGGCTGTTATGTCTAATCTTAGAAGCCCCAGAGCCATAATGCAGTTTGATTTTAATGAAGCATTGGATTGTAAGAATCCAATTGCGTGAATCCAGTTGCTCAGGACTTTCAGTAGTCATAGTAGAACGGTGCAGTAGAACAGAGGCTTAGTTGTAACTGCTGCCTTTAGATTGTTCATATAGTTTGTATGTTTTGTTTATATGTTTTGTTTGTGTTTGTTATTTGTGCCTTTATACAGTGTCACTTGGTTGTATGTTGTGGTGCCTTTAGATTGGACTAGGTTTTTTTAATGTATTTTATAGTGGTAAACCATCATTGCTTGTCTTGCTCATGCTTTCCAGGCCCTCACAACAGCATGTAAACTCACAAAAGAAAAATCATGTGCAATTTACACTGACGCATCATATGCATATGGATTATGTCACATCTGGCACTAAGTGAGACCTCGATTTTCCCACAGAACACTGCTACACTATCTGCTTTATCCTCTGCCTATGTTTTCTCTCAGTCACCACAAGAAACAGGCAGGGGTGTTGGTACAAGTTTACTGTTGTCAAGGAGATGGTGTTTCACTATCTCTTCATTTGAATTTCCTTTCATTTCAGTTACCTCTCCATTCAACCTTGTCATCATTATCTACCTTTCTCTTGGTCCCCTAGGAGACTTCCTGGAAGAAATGGATACACTGCTCTATGCTTTTAGTGCTCTTTAGGACTGTTTTGAGTGTACTGACTAGTATATGGCTGCAACCAACCAACTTAGAGTCTAGTGACTCAGAGCAGGGGGCAAGAAGGCAAGCAAGGGAGAAACAGTCCCAAGCCATCAGAGAGGCAAAGCTCTTCTTGAGTTTTCCCTGAGAGAAACTATGTATAAGTTGGTCAATGGTGGGAGGTCTACCTATTGCTGCCAGGTCTACCTATGAACACAATTTGTATTATGCAAATGATCCAAAATGCAGCTGCACGACTTGCCTAAGTTCTCGCATACCACCCTGCTGCTGAGTTCTTTCCACTGGCTTCCAGTAGCTGTAGGCATCAGAATTAGAACATTGATGTTTGCCAACAAAGCTAAAAATAGACCAGCTTGATCTCAAAGCTATCACTCCTCACACTGCACCTCGCACCCTCAGATCTACTAGCACTGCTTGACTGGTCCCACCATCTCTCAGCGTAAGAGGTAGCTACACAGCAAGACTCTTTTCTATTCTAGCACCAAGGTGGAGTAATGTACTTCCCCTAGGGGTCTGAACAACTGAGTCACTAGCTTAAACAATGGTTGAAGACCTACCTCTTCACATAATACTTGAAGTAGTATTTTCACCCCTGTTTGTTGTATATGTGTACTTAAAAACACCTAGTAAACCTTGTAACCTAGTAAACCAGTGTTAATGTGTTCAAAGGTAGTGTAGCATCTTCAGGTCGGATATTTTGCTCCTGGGGTCTGTTTCATATCCTTCTCAAAATCCCAATTAATGATCACACTGGGCCTCAATGGTTTATTGCCACTCCACAGACCCCAACCGACAGGCTCCAAGATGTCTGTGAACCCACACCCACAAGAGACTGAAGTCAAAGAAGGTATCTGCTTCCCTGAATGCTAGAGTTTCTGCAAAGACTCAGGCACTGATAACCGGTCCTCCATTTGTGACCTTAACCACAAATCACCCCTTTTGACTAACAGCTTTACCGTCGTAAAAGCTATTAGGACTGCACTAATACAAACAGAATCCAGGTCTTGCTCACTCCTCCGTGCATCAAAGGCCTCCCCCATCAGGCGCAGGAGCTTTTCAATTGCACATTTTAAGATAAATATAATATAAAAGTAAAAGTAAGATAAATAAGAGAATTGCAC
>JAOTRN010000001.1:26922568-26934687 GCA_028566695.1 Bagroides melapterus
CATATATATAGTGGGGACTGTAGCCATTGGAATTCATTAGTGTTCACAAGTATTTGAATAGCTGCTTGAGAGACCAGTATTTGAATACTGAAATCAGTTAATCAGTTCCTCTGTTTTTGTTTTGCTTTGGGCCAAAAAATGTTTTGGTAGCAGGTAGCAAAAAGCTTCTGTAACAAAACAAATAATACATTTCCATCATTTACAATAATTTTTTTTAAATAATGTGTAATGTGTTTTAATCTGTAATCTTTCACAATGCTTTATGGTTTGTATTTCCCATTCATTCTGTGATGCTTTCTATTTTACATTGGGTTATGCTCTAGCATACCCATGTGTCTTTCTTCACTGATATAGTTGATAAAAATGCATAAATTATTATGCATAAAAATATAAATTATAAATCTTTTGGATACGGTATTATTGGGAACAGGCTAACTGAATGTTTTAATTATGTGCTTGACTCTAGCTCTAAATCTAGCCTTGCAGTGCTAATATGGAAAAAGTATGTAGAAAGTAATGTGGCTGATAAACCTGTAATGTGTGTTATATGTTGCAGGGGAATGCTCAGTTACAGGAGACATGTATTTTCAATCTTTTGATGGCCATGTTTACACCTTCCCAGCTACATGTCAGTATGTTTTAGCCAAAAGCCAAAACCCAGGCGGGTTCATTGTCACAATCCAGAATACCCCATGTGGACCTGTAAGTGCTTTAACTGTCATTTTATCACAGAATTTTTAAAATGCTTTTGATTTCACTCGAATATAAAAACTTTTTATTTTGATTCCACTTGAATATAAAAACTAATATAATTTTTTAGCTCAATCATCTGGTAGTTGTTACTCATAATTATTTCAGTTGCATACCAGTTAAGAGAAATAATGTAAAATTGTAAATTCTGTGAAAGTGTTGTATTGAAGCTGAAGGCTTCTGTGCCATGCCTCAGTGGTTTCCTTTATAATTATTCAGGTATTCCAATTTACTCATTCCCTTGCAAAGTAGCACTAGCACACTCATCACCTCATGCCTTTAACAATGATCTCACATGAGTAGTTTTGGGTAGTAGATCATTCTTTTCCACTCTGGGTGACCTAATTGGCTTGGCAGTCTGTCACTCAGTTATAGAACCTCAATTACATACATAATCTATGATAATAATTATGAATTATAAATAAATACATACTTATATGATAATAACTTTCAATTCTTTGATAATACTGGTGGCCATATGTCATCACAAATGTTGACTTATTGTTGAAAATGTAACACATTCTGATGGTGTGCTTTGCCAGCCAATATGGTGCTTATCTTGATAATTGACAATTAAGGTTGCTATTGTAAAATAAATTTCTGTTTCATAATATTAAAGTTAATGGTCATTGATACTCACCACAGGGCAAATGGACTGTGATGAAGCAGTGTTCTCATAAACCTGTAAGCAAAACCCAGGAAGGGAGGCTTCTAGTCAACTGTGAAAAACATTTCCAAGATTTCAATTAAAGTAAGGGCTGAAAATGTAAAACAGCAAATAGCTATAAATTTGTACTGGCCCAAAGCCTTTTTCCCTTGTTTAGGAGTAGTCTAATGTGCTATTGCTGTACCAGATTAAATTACTATGTACACAGCATACAAATACAGAAGTAATGAGTAACCTTAGAACTTAGAAGCATCACATCCATACCTCAGCCATTCCACAACATGTTTCAGCTGCATTTCCATATGGACTACTGTCAGGAGAAATTACAGAATAATGAACAGGTTTAAGAAATGCTTTTAGGATTCTATTGATTGATAATTATTTACAAACGTTTCTTTTTCAAAGAAAAAATACAACTATGCTGATTTCTATTTACTATTCCCATGCTCATCTATGGCCGTTTTTGCAAGATCTGTTCTGTACATATTTCTTTTTAATATGCGGTTGAATTAGATGACTTGTCCAATGTGAATTGTGTTGTAAACTTATTCCAGAGAAGACCAGGAAACTTGGATTTCCTCAAGCAGTAGTCTTTATTGTAGAAACACGATGAACATGAGGCTTCAAGTAAGAATGTGCTGGCACGGGTGCTGCAGTCATCAAGTCTGACTTAAAGTTGCAATGCAATATAATTATACATGTTTTAGGGGCAGTCCCTTCAGATTGAATCAAAGAAAGAAAGGATGTACCCAACCCACTGCAAATTGTAGAATTTCACCCCCCCTGAATCATTTACATTTACAGCATTTAGCAGACACTCTTATCCAGAGCAACTTACATTCATATCTCATTTTTTTATGAGCAATTGAGGGTTAAAGGCCTTGCTCAAGGAGCGGGGATTTGAACTCATAACCTTCCGATTGGTAGACCAACACCTTAACCACTAGGCTACCACATCCCTAATGCAAACTGAATCCCATAAAGATAACAGTTTTACTTGGACCACTTCATTATCATAGAAATGAATTCACACCTCATGCTTGGCATTCACTCTTGACTAAAACCTTGAAGTGAATCCTGATCAAATGGTCACTTTAAACAATGGGACAAATGGCACAAAGAGACATGGTGTCCTGAGTTACCTTGCCCTTTCCTTTTGTATTAATGTGAAACATCAGCTTACAAAACACCACAAGATAAATGTAAACATTGAATTTAACTAGCTTTGTCACTTAATTTGGCTTCTAAATGATACAACAAAAATATACTAGAAATAAAAGGAAAATAAAACAATGACTTAAAAATATTTTCCCACAATTGACATTAAGAATTAAATCATGGACATCCTGTAACATTTATCCTTATTTATGTTTCTCCAAATTAAAGTGAAAACACACACTTATGTGTATATGCACTTAGCAAGTTGATTTTAATTTGGGTGACTTAGCAGGCTATATTAGTTACAGTATAAATTAAAATTTTATAATTCAAATATATGTGGACAAAAGTATCTTGACACCTGTTCATCGCTTATATGTGCTTACTGAACAAGCACTTAGACCTTGTAGTGGAGGAAAAGAAAAATAACAGAGAAAGAAACATTTCAGTAAAATGCTTACCAGGAAATCTGTTTTGGAACAATGTGCACCTTTGGTAGCATCTGTAGTCTCATGAATGAAGCAATTTAGCCTCAGAGTGCCATAATTCAGCCTCAAATTTTCTCAGAATCTATGATCTCTCATGATTACTTGCCTAGGTACTGAATTACATAATTACTAAATTATCTAAAACTTAAGCTTTAGATTTGTGTTACCTGTTTATCTGTTCTTCAGTGGTGCTTGTAATGCCTCTATAGGTATGTGTGTGTGTGTGTGTGTGTGTGTGTGGGCACTGTACTGTAGAATTTGGATGGGGCATGCATTCAATCAGTGAGCCTGATCCTGAATGAGGATCCTCGCACTGAGGTCACGCTCAGCCAAAGTGGGGAGGTGTACATGGCAAGCCAGATTCGTGTATCTCTGCCATATTCAGATGGTAACACATTGCTGTTTCTGCTAAAGACAAAGATAAATTTACTGTACTGTGTACTGTACATTAGTTATTTATGTTCAACTTAATTGCACACATTTTTATTTTTCCTCATAGAGATGTTTCAGATCCAGGAGCTATCATCTATGTTTGTCCAGTTAAAGACAGTGCAGGGTTTAGCGCTACAGTACAACTGGAAAGAATTCCGGCTGTACTTGCAGCTTGGGGAACTGTGGAGGGACAATACAGTGGGATTATGTGGTACCTTCAATGGTAATATACAAGATGACTTTCTGTGAGTTGTGACTTTTGATTCATCCTATTTTTGTACAAATATTTGTTTTTTTTTCACTTCCTGCATAAATCCCAAAGTTGTTGGCTACAGATATTACTGTTGGTCAAACTTACTTTATTTAACATTTTGTGTCAACCCATATAGAAAATCTAACTTTCCTATTTTAAGAATACAGTGGTACAGATCCCCTAGGTTCTAGATCCCCTGCTACAATCATAGTCTCTTCTGTCTAGCTATGTCTTGTGTTTGTATTTTGTTTGTCTCTGTTTTAATTTGTTTCTTGTATGCATTTTAGTGCACCATCAGGCATGATAGAAAGCTCTCCAAACTTGTTTGGAAATGCTTGGCGCTTGCCATCAGCCTGCATGCCACGGCCCAGTTTGCCTCAGCTGGATCCGTGTGATACTCATCAACAAACTGGTAACACACAGACAAATACTTTTAGAGAAATCATTATCTCTGTGTTGGACCTAGCTATCTGTTACAAATTCATCAATCCCTGTGCAAAGTCATTCACTGTTACGTTTCATTTGTCATATATTTATTTTTGTTCATTTTGAAGGTTCTTATATTGTAAATGTTTCAGAGGTTAGATTTGTATGCATATAATGAATGGACAGCATGAGTGTCTCACTGAATTCAATATATATGTCCAAGAAACATATTTTAATGTATTTGTCATATGTTAAAAACACATACCCTAAGCAGCCACATTCAAACTTTTTATTATGCCTTTTATGCATTCTTCTGAAAGTCCCATTTTGAGGTCAACAGGACCGCTATATAAGGCAAAACATTTGTTAAAATTTAATTCATTCATTTGTAAATATCTTTAAAACGTCTTACACTACAGTCCTATTTTACAGATTATTTACACTTTATTGCTTATGGACTAAATAAACAGTTCCACAATGCATTAATTGAAATTCACTTTTCAAAGTAATTTCTATTTGTAAATGCACTCACTGAGTCCTGAAATCATGTAAACCTGGCCAGTATATTCATTTCAGTACTGCAGATTCAAGATTAGAAAAAAGAAAAAACATTATAAATGTGCAAAGGCAACTTGTAGCCATACACAAAGTCCCCATATTTGTATGAAAAATATAAAGGTTTGAATATTGTATACATCCTACCTTCTGCCCTACCAACTGTACACTACAACAAATTGCTCAGACTTGTTAGTCTTCTGAGCTGCACTTAATCGTTGTGCCTATTTTTACCAGCTTTGTGACCTAAAAAGTACAAAATCTAGCAACAGCATTAACTGCTTATCATGAGGGGAGAATTAAACTAGCTTAGATGGAAACGCTAACTAGCCACAGCACGTTAAAGATGGTTTCCAAAAAAATATGAAAAACTCTAATTCTAAGTGACTTAATTGAACTCTAAGCGAATTCAGTTAAATTCAATTTTATTTGTGTAGCGCTTTTAACAATGGACATTGTCTCAGCTTTACAGAACATGAGCATAATAAACAGTTTAACAAAATTCTATACTCACATACACACACACAATCATAACCTAACACACACAATCATAATCTCACACGCATATAACTATACTCACATACACACACTATCATAACCTCACACACACACACACTATCATACTCTCACACACACACAACAATAATCTCTCACACGATTTAAACAATGGTAGGCCTGGTTTGAACACAATCAGTATCATGTTACTGTAATATAATGGCAGTAAAGTGCAATTAATTACAACAGTCATGATTAGTTTGTATGATCTAAAGAATTATTTACATAAATCTTCAAAACAATAGCAAATCCTACCTCGGAATGCATCTTGGGCATTACACAAAATATACAATGTGTTTTTTACTTTTTGCAAGTGGAGTGGTTATACATACGTTGGAAGTGAAGTGGTTATACATAATATATAAGATATAGTTATAATATAACAATATAGAGCACTCTAGAGATTCCAAACACATTTTCCTGAATTTGTCAAAACTATTATAAATGAAACTTGTTATACTTAATGAATAAAACGTAAATACATCACCAGCATTGTGCATTATTAAGCCACTGTAATATACTCAACATGCTTTGGCCTCCAGGAAATTCTGTTCCCTTTGTGATTTCAGTGTGAGATACTGTTCTACAGCTGAAACCTGTTTTATACATAATGAATGCCATTCATATAATAAAATAACAACACACTGAGTTTTGTTCCATACAATACAGTATTTGCCTGGATGGGGCAGAGTGGGTTTGGGGGCTGCTGTTCTTCCCATGAAGGCATAGCCGAGAGCGATACCACCTTAAGCCTAAGGTGCGGACGGCACTTTGTGCACATAGCCCTTCTTGGCCTAAGGACCATTTTGCTGTTGTTAGGTCCAAACTCCAAGCATGCTGGGTCCACTGAAAAGGCATGTAGATTACCTACTCTATTTACTGAAGCCAAGGCCAACAGTAAGGTGACCTTAAGTGAAAGAGCCCTGAGGCTAGCCGACTCCAAATGTTCAAATGGAGGCATTTTAAGTCCCTGCAGGTCTAAGGCTAGGTCCCAAGGGGGAACTGACCAAGGTCTCAAGGGTTTCAGCCTCCTGTCTCCCTAGAAATTGGCCCACAATTGGAGCATGGTTTGCTGTGTTTGCCACCACATAGACTTTAAGAGTAGAAGGGGCTCTGCCTTTCTGTAACAGCTCCTGAATGGAAATCAGCACTGGAGCTATATCACGGCTGTGAGGAACTATATCCTTGGGTCCGCACCAGCTCCCGGCTGCCGGTGGTATATTGTGCCACCCGCCTGGGACAACAGGTCCTTCCTGTCAGGGTGTGCCATGGGTAACCAGGGTTTGGTTGGCCATTCCGGAGTGATGAGTAACATCCTGCAACCCTCTTCTCTGATCTTGCTGATCACCTGTGGCAGCAAGGACAGAGGGGGAAAGGCGTAAGAGAGTAAGCTCAGACAGATATGGGCCAGGGCATCCCTCTTCTTATAATAATATAAGAATAATTTTAATTTTAATAATAGAATAATTTTTCGAATTGGAAATTCAATCCCGAGGCAAAGAGAGCTGTTTCTGCTCTGCTGATTATCTTGGAGCTTCCATTCCCCTGATTCCACCTCGCAAGGGGCTTTACATGAGCCACAACTTTACATCTCATCAACTTTATTCTCAACACTGAATATTTGCTCTTTTTTGGAAGGTGGAAATTTTGCAGGAAATTTTGAATCAGGTTTCAGGAAAACATGCCAGATAGCCGCAGGGAAAGCGGCACGTAGCGTAGTTTAGCTTAGCTTAGCCGCTGCTACTTCCACTGCTGGGGCTTCTTCGATCACGGTAAAGGCTTCTTCTGCTCTTCAGAATGGTGAGTAGTTCATGCTGAAGGAGAAGAATTGTGAGATACAGCGTTTTAGCTGGGCTTATTAAGGAACCTAACATTACAAAGTACTCGATGATAGTGGTTCAATGCAGAAAGTTTGCATGATTTTGTACAACGTGCTAAAGAGAAGCTTTGTACCACCGTTGCATTAGTCAGCTGTATGGTCGGGTCTTCATCATTGATCATTTGAAGACTTTGACGAATAAATTAATGTTGGGTCTGTGATGAACTTTGCTGACCCATTATTTCCTCAGGAGCTCTCAGTTACACAAATTTAAAATGTTGTAGATTGACATTAGTTACATTATTTACAATCCAGTGTCAACCAAATGAGGATGTGTTCCCTTCTGTGTCTGTTTCCTCTCAAGCTTTCTTCCTCAGATAATCTCAGGGAGTTTTTCCTTGCCACCATCACCACCGGCTTGCTCATAATGGATAGATAAAGATAAATAGTGTCTTAATTTAAACTGTAAGTTTTTTGATTCTGGTTGTATACTTCTGCAAAGCTGCTTTGAGACTATGTGAATTGTTAAAAGTGCTATAAAAATACATTTGAATTTGAATTCAGTTTTGAATTTAAATTCGGTCTGTTCAAGAGTAGAGTGCGAGGCTATGATACTGTGTTTGTGAGAGAGTATGATAATGTGTGTATGTGAGTATAGTTATATGCCTATGAGATTATGATTGTGTGTTTATGTAAGTACATTATAGATATGCATGTGAGTGTATGAAAATGTGTGTGAGAGATTATGATAGTGTGTGTATGTGAGTATAGTTATATACATGTGAGGTTATGATAATGTGTGTGAGAGTATGATTGTGTAGGTAAGAGGGTACAGTAGTGAATGTGTGTGAGAGTATAGTTGTATGTGTGCAAGGGAATGGTAGTGTAAGTGTGTGAGTATAGTTGTATGTGTGCAAGGTTATTACAGAATGTGTGTGAGAAAGTATGTATTATGACTTAAACAGCCTCTCATAATTGGAGGCTACATGCATACAGCAAAACATTTCAGATCCAAATTCATGCTAATCTTGTACATTTATGCTCATTTTCTGCCTCTTCATATGCTTTTAGTGTAAGCCTTGATTTAAACCTTGACCTCTCCCTCACACATACACTCAATGTCTAATTTAGGAACACTTGTACATAGGGCTGAAACGAGGCAAGCAAGAATGCTGTCATGCAATACATGCAAGCCAGAACTTAAAGATTTTTGTCTGTAATGCAGTTGAATAATTTATTCTTGTTATTTTTTTTCTACTGAAAAGAAAGGAAAATTAAACAAGGCTTAGAGAAAATTTTTGTGTGATTTGAGTATAGGACAGAATCAGAAAACTTAGAGAATGACCTGTTTAGCTGGCTCAAAATTTATTAAAACAATGCATTTTTATTTATTAGTTAGAATATGTATAATTCAATGTTTTAACTAGTTGCAAACGCTAAATAATCATTGAAAACCTACTGATTAGTCTGTGAAATAATAGACAATGAATCAATTAATTGTTCTAATAATTGTGAGATTAAACATTTATCAAAATAATCGCTTGTTGCAACCCTACTTGTACACCAAGGAACACTTGTTTGGTCTGCAAACTGAAACACCTTGTTGATGAGAACGATCAAAGGATAATAATTAGACTGATATGACACAGGAAGTCTATAATAGCTCAATTGTTGAGCAGAGCTATCCACCTCAAAGCTAGAGGTGGATGGGACACATTAGGTGAAATTCACAACAGGTTCCACTCCATTCAATATAGAACAAGAATTTGAGGCTCCCTGACACAGCCTCACCCAAACAGAACAGTGGACAGTGGATTATTATTATTATTATTATTATTATTCATTCAAGTTTGCGTGAGTCTATGGGTGTCACAGCTTCTCAATCTTGTTCTTGAATGTCAGGAGTGGAAACCAATGTGGCCTTCTTCTGTAGTAGCCCATCCACTTCAGGATTCAATGTTTTGTGCATGTGCATCAGTGTTTATAGGTGTTTAGAAACTTTATACATGGCATTTAGGTTAAACCTTGCCAAACCTTTTACCATGTTAACACAGATATTTAAATGTGGATACAAAACATTGCCAGGGATCAATGAATTTAACATTAGGCTTGGCCACAGCCTAATTGGGGTATTTTACATATAATTAAGCTAAATATGTGTTTGTATGCTTATATTGCCTGGATTCAGCATCCTATGCTGTGGAGAAGTGTGACATATTGACACAGGAGGTATTTGCTGTGTGTCATGAGCATGTGAGTCCCATGGCCTTCCAGCTGCAGTGCCGTGCAGATGTGTGCAGGTGTGGAATACCGTGTCTTTGTTCTGCTCTTGCCCATTACACACGCAGTTGTAGAAAGCATAATATCATCATTGAGTTCCGCTCACATGTGCCTCAATGTGGTGAGTGAACATGAATGCCTTTATGCAACTTCTAATCAGCTCTACAAAACCTTTTAAAGTAATTTATCTCCTTGTCCCATTCTAATACCTCTGTATGTTCTTTAGCTGTAACATGTCCACCAACAATGGAATATGGCATATGTGTGTCATCTTGTGAACGGCACTGCCTCTCCCTGTCACTCCCACAATTTTGTGGAGATGAGTGTGAGGAGGGTTGTGTGTGTCCTCAAGGAACATACTACAGCATGTACACGCAGACCTGCGTTAAAAGGTAAAGTGACTGAAACCCAGCTTTCCAGGGCTTAAAAGAAAGCCTGATATATTATACTGATCTCCATGTCATAGTGATTTTACCCTCAATACTTCAGTACTTACACAGACAACATACTGCTATCATGAACAGTCAGCCAGTTAATTTTAAGAGTTTATAAAAACCTGTTTCTTTGTGTGTGTGTGTGCGTGTGTGTGTGTGTGTGTGTGTGTGTGTGTATAAGACTTGGGGGTGTTTCATTTTGGAGGTACTTAGGCTTTATCCCCCATTATTTGCACAAAACAGTTCATAGTGTCAGTTTCAGCTGTCCAATTTGTGAGGCTTCTGAACAATCCATAGGATAAAAAAGAAAATAATCTGCTGGTGCTTATCAGACTATTGGCAAGCTTTTGATGCTTGGGATTATTTCAAACCAAGAAATTGAAAATTAAGGACATAAAGCAAACCTGAGGAACTTCCTGTGCTCTGGATAAGAGCCAATGCCTTCAGCATATAGTTCCAAAATAGGTCCAAAATTGGATCTCCCTGGTACCCAGAAACAGCACATTGGCAGGTGCTGACACAGGGTACAGATCTGTGCAAGGAAAAGGAGTGGGCACAGAACCCACTGCTCCCTGAAATGCAAGAGGCGGTGGGGCAGGAAGTAGGGAAAGCAAACCTAAAAGGACACTCATAATGCCCACATTGAGCTCCTCAGAGTCTGATGCTGAAAGTAATTGCGCAAAATAAGTTCCCGGAGCTGAAGCAGCATAATTATGATCAGGCGCTTAGCTGCCACGCAGCCAGACAAGCACAAATTGAGTTGAAGACTGCTCACCACTGCCCGCATTGAGAATCTTAGAGTCCATTGTGAAAGATAATAATTCCCTGTTCGGGTAGAGAGAAATCACAAGCGAGCTCCCAGAGCTGAAGCTATGAATTAGAGTTAGGCAGTTGGCTGGAATACAGACAGAAAGCGCAGATTAGTTTAGTGACAACACGCAATTAGGAAGCAATTCAGTGGCAGACTGCACACCATCGCCCACATCGCATAGCTCCGGGAGTTGAAGCGGAGACATTAGAGTAAGCAGAGAGTAAAAGGACTCATCCGTCTCTCATTCATTTTCACTAACTGGGAATGCAACCCCTGTGAATGAAGCTAATGTGCTGCCTCAACAGACGCAGAACTCCAGCCTGGAATGCAGCCCAGCAAGTCAGAAAATTGCGAAGAGCAATCACCCACAATGCACGCAATTAGGTCCTTCGAGAGCCTTGAAGACCCTTGTCTTTATATATCTTCTTTTGCCCTAGTCTTAGACAAGAAGATAGACAATAGACACAAACATACACAGAGCGCTTCCTGAAGACAAGGAAGCTGGAGTAATGTGACGTAGATGCCCTTTTATGGACTTGCTGGCACGTATTTACCTTGCCACCTGTCCATTCCGAGCCATTAAATTTGCGTGTGTGCACACAGAGTTTCAGACACAAATTCCTCAACGAAGCATTCCCATAGCGTCAATGCAGCATTGAGTTCCCTCGAAAGGGAACATCCAGGCTTCTGCTAGAAATCTGAAGATGAAGAGGAACTTCATCTTTCCGCACAACAATGACCCAAATCAACAAAAGAATGGCTTGACCAGAAGAAGTTTTGGAATGGCCCAGTAAGATCCCAGACCTGAACTGAAAATCTGTGGGGTGATCTAAAGAGTGCAAGGAGGCTGTGCAAAGGAGATGACCTCACAATCATTGAACATTTGACTTCAGTTAGATACAACAGACCTTAACTTTAAACAATAATTAAAGTTAAAGTTAAAATAATTAAATTAAACTCTGGTTCTCATATTTATACTCATAATTTGCTCAAAGGATCATAAATTCCAGTGTTCATAAATATGACTATATAATATACAGTAATAGTTTCTTTCTCATGCTGTCACATAGAGATTTTCATTGCCATATAATGTAATATAACGTAATGTAATGTAATGTAATGTAATGTAATGTAATTGTTAATGCAAGGCACATATGTATTGTGTAGGAGTGAATGCCCATGCTCCTTCCTGGGAGCTGATTACTCTCCTGGAGATGTGATTCTGACATCATCAGATACACAGTAAGATGCTTGCATATAATTGTGTAATGAATCTTGGCCAATTTGTCAATTTTGTCTGTGCATAACTTAATTAATCCTATATACGTTTTCTTCATATAGAATTTGTCAAGATGGAAAATTTGTCTCTCAAAGCATTGTTACAGGTGAGTGTCAAGTTTTTCAAGTTTTTTTTTTCAAGTTCAAGAGAGCTTTATTGTCATTTCAACTACATATAGCTGAAGCAGTACATAGTGAAATGAGACAATGTTT
>JAOTRN010000001.1:26936316-26960178 GCA_028566695.1 Bagroides melapterus
AAGGGTCTTGCGATCCGAGACGGTGCAGTTCCCAAACCAGGCAGTGATGCAGCTGCTCAGGATGCTCTCAATGGTCCCTCTGTAGAACACAGTCAGGATGGAGGGAGGGAGGTGGGAGTAGAGGCGTTGCTGGGCTTTCTTGGTGATGGAGCTGGTGTTGAGTGACCAGTCAAGGAATTTGGTGCTCTTGACGATCTCCACAGAGGATCCGTCGATGGACAGTGGAGAATGGTCACTCTGTGCTCTCCTGAAGTCAACATCCATCTCTTTAGTCTTGTCGACGTTCAGAGACAGGTTGTTGGCTCTGCACCAACCTCATTATATATATACCTTCACTTATCAATGAAATCTCAAATTTCAGATAATTGCATTTGGTGCATTGAGATGTGCTCTCTGTGTGTGTATGTGTGTGTGTGCAGCTTAAGTGAATATTTATATATAAATATATTTATATATTCAAATACAGTATATCTCGATTCTTTGCTAGGACATTTGGAAGAATTGTGAATTTTGGATATAAATACTCTCTTTTCAGATAAATTTTGCCCTCCAGGGCAGGTTTATGAGGACTGTGGGAATACAGTGGAAGGACTTTCAGCTCGTAAAGGTTTGGCTTGTGTCCACACTTGTGAGTCATACCTACTTAACCTGACCTGCTCCAGCCATGAGCCCTGTGTGCCCGGCTGCATCTGTCCATTGGGGTAAGAATACTGCTGGTTCTATTTCCACTTCAATAAGTATTTATACCCACTGAACTTTACCACATTTTGTCATGTTACAATCACAGACAAAAATGGGATTTTATATTGGGATTTTATGTGATAGACAAACACAAAGTGGGAGGAAAATGGTGTCCAAAATTGTTTACAAATAAATATCTGAAAAGTGTGATGTGCATTTGTATTCAGCCCCCTTTACTCTTTTACCACTAACTAAAATCCAAACCAATTGCCTTCTAAAGTCACATAATTAATAAATATAGTCCACCTGTGTGTAATTTAATTTTACTATAAAGGTTTGTTACTGTAGACGTGTGAAAACATTAGTGAACATACAGCATCATAAAGACCAAGGAACACACCAGACAGGTCAGGGATCAAGCCACGTGCGTAACAGAGCAAACATGTGGAAGAAGGTGCTCTGGTCAGATAAAACCAAAAACTTTAACTTTATTCAGCTCAGAAGTGTTATTTTGATAAAAAAAACAACTGTCAATCATCTGAAAACAAATATACACAATTATCCATGTAAAGTACATCTAATTTAATCAATCAGCCAAGACTTCCAACTCTTTTCTTATTTTACACAATGCCCCACATACATTTGCCTTGATTTAAAGTACTTTGTTAAGATATGCAGTCTTTTAATTAAGCAGGTTTGTAAAGAAGAAGGGACTCATGTACAAACTGTAATAACAAATTATACATTTTTGATACAGTTCCACCTGTGACCAAGGGGCAGATAGGAAAATGTTATTCTAGTTATTCTATAATGTGGTAGTCCTAGATTATATTACAACATTCAGCCACAATAAGTCATGAAAACAGGACAAGTATATCTGGGACTGAATTTTCAGAAGCTTGATACTTTAGAATCTATGCAAAAGTGGAAATGATTTATTAGGAACATCATAGATGTTCTGAGATGCTTTTCTGTTTCTCAAAGTTGTAAAGAGTGGTTACATAGTGGTTTCATAGCTTCCCTCAAACTAGTACCACCAGCAATGTCATGATCAAAGTCACTGAATCCTTTGTCATATATGATTTTTGCATAGGCAGCATCACCGTGTTTGGCTAGTTGGATGATTGCATAAATGAGCAGGTGTAAAGGTGTTAGGTCAGCCTACATTTATTTGTGGATCAACAGTTATTTTTAAATAAGTAATTTTAATTTAAGATTAAAGAAGGACAATCAGCAAACAAGAACTTCTTCTGTTTCAGAGCTAAAAAAAAAAAAAAAAAAAAAGCCTGTTGGGTTCCACAATGCAGAAGATGAGAAATTCTATGGGTTTGCAGTACTTAATCAAAAAATTGATTACATATTTTTATATGGTCAAAATTCCTAAATTTACAATTCCACAAAGTATATGTGATGTTCAACGCTGAAGTTACAAACACACCCTTTCAAAAATAATGGAAAAGACCAAATAATGCATTATCTTAAACAGAGGAAAATCCTAGTTCCCACATTCCCAATTCAAGTTCATATTCTAGCTAGAAGTTGCAATTAAAAAGTAGCACTGGTTTTGATAGAGGCAGAATTAATTGCTATTATGATTTAAAAAAAAATACAATTGACCTGTCTGAAAATATGATATGATGACTAAATTCTGCTTTGCCAGTAGATGTTTGTCATGTGATATGTTTAATGACATTAACGAACACTGTGTGTGCCACAATAACTAAAAGCTTTGTTGGTTTTAAGAGTGGGAATTTTGTTTGTTTTTTCAAATCCATAATAATTTTCAGGGGTTGAAACTATCCTTGATGCTCCAAGGATAGTTCAAGAAAAATGTTTGTTAGCACGTTTATAGCAGGAAATAAGCAAGAAATTCATTTTCTTTTGAAATGCTTGTGATATCAATGCTTGTGATATCATTGTTTGCTTGGAATGAATAATAGCTTCCTCTTTTTAATTTATAAAAATTGGACAAAGGTATTTTGGATGGAAGTCCATATATGTGTGTCTGGTTACACACCAAATGGTACTGTAGTCCAAAGCTATTTCACATGCAAGTAAGAAACTGTTATTTAGTTCTGGTATTTCATATACTACCTTGTCCTTTACCTATTAATGGCTATAGAATAAGGATATTAAGTTTTTAACATTATATATTAAATTGCTTTACACACATAACCTAATGCTAGAATTCTAGTCAAAATAATCACTGCCAGAAACAACTGTATTGTATGTATTATTACTGCAATGTACTGTATGTATTATTAAGTATGTATATGTTGTATTAAGTAAGTGATTGAAAATTAGGGAGCTATGTATTTGTTGACTATAGAATAATAAGTGCCTTAGACAGAACCAATGTCTTGCAACATTACTTCCGGGAAATAAAAGTAAGGATATCCTGGATATCTAGTGCACATTATGAGTACAAATATAAAGATCATTATATATACACACACACACACACACACACACAAGTATGCACACAAGTCATGCCCCCTCTCCATTCCCAAACACATATGTACATGCACACACACACACACACACACACAAACTTCTGGCTAATGGACCACAAGTATTTTTATTTTTTTTGTAAACAGAGAAATGCCTGCACTAATGCCTGTACTAATGAAGGGGAGTAATAAGGGAAGTAATGAATTGCTTCACATAATGATTATGATTAACTATTTATTGTGTTGACAGGTGCATAGTTGGATGAAATGACTGATAAGCTGCTTAAGTACATTCCTGTTAATGAACTACATTTTGTTGCCTGTCTTACCAAATTATCACATTTTCATTAGATCAAAAGATTCATAAAAATAAAAGGCTTTATGCATATTGCTACATTTTATTTTTAGATATGATTAGGTGGATTTCCTATTCAGGTTTTGCCACCTAATCATATCTAAAAATAAAATGTAGCAATATGCATAAAGCCTTTTATTTTTTGCATTTTATATTTTTTATTGCATAAAGCCTTTTATTAGTGCTCTACAGCACTAATTTCTAATAGACTTTTACAGACCTATTTAAGATTCTATTGACTATTGATTAGTTCATTACTTTATTCACTACTTGAATGCAATTAACATTTGTGTAGGATTTATAGGAACGGACATTGTCAAATGCAGCATTAATTTGAGACACTGTTTCCTGGAAGAACATACATTTTAACATGCACTCACTCTAGTATTTTGCCTTGTCAAGGTCACTATTAATCTAGAACCTGCTGTGAATCTGGGGCCCATCTGGAATATCTGCAGTGCACATCAGTAACTAAATTTCAGTGGGCTGAAGTGTTACAATTGGTGCCCGAACAACTTGAAGCTGGATCCGTCATATACATGGAATTCGCTTTGAAAACTACATAATTCGCCTATGTGAAACCTTTATTCGAAAACTACAACTACATGCAAGTTGAGGATAACTGTTAGCATGTTTATTCTGTAGCGCTGCATACATTTGCGTGAGTGGTTTATTCAACCTGATTTTAATATTGTTTTTGCTACAAGGATGGAAGATTATGTTTGAACTTTATGCTTTGTTTGGCATTTTGTCGTTTTTCAATGTGAAAGTTCAGTTTTGAACGGAGAATTATTTTGTTGAGTTTTTAATTGTTTTTCAAACGTGGACTGTCATATTGTTTGTAAACTCTTTGAATTGCTTCAACACGAACATTTGAGTAGGAGTGTTGTACTTAACTTTATGCCAGAAGCTGCCACAAGCTGACATTTGTGCTGGGGACTTCTGTGCTTTTGAACTGTTTTTTTGAGTCTTCTTTTGCAATGTGTATGTTTAGGGAAAAGCAAAGCTGCATGTGAACATACTGTGAGAAGGTGTGGTTTTAATACCATTAGTAATTCATACAGTAGTTTGGGGTTGTTGATGTGAGATTATTGAGTTTTATTGAATTATTTTTGTAATTGCAATACTATTGTTTACATGAATTCACCTTTATTGTTACGGCTTCCCACCCTGACCTTGAGGCTGATCTGACCGACTTACTAATAGATTGAGTCAGAGGTTGACGCAGCACCCCACTGTGAGTCTAGAGACTCAGATCAAAATCCTACAAGCTGAAATATCAGTGCTCCAACAGTGACTCAGTGATGCTCTCAAGTTGCAGGATAGCATCCTAAGATGCTTTGGACCCCAAGGTGACAATGCATGCAGCGCACCGCATACACAACCACCACCCTTGGCTATAGCTCCAGCCCAAACTCCGTCACAAGGTATGACCACTGATAATGTCCCATTTAGCAACGTGGCCTGCGTAATGGATGTGTAAGTCCTGAAGATTGGCTTCAATCGGTCAATATTTATAGAACATCCCTTGACTTGACCGATGCACAAATTCTTCTTGAGCTGCCACGGTTTTTGGCAAAAGAGCCAAAGAAATGGTTCACTGTCATTGACACGCATGTTGTGACATGGGCCCAGTTCTGTGCTTTCTTTCGGACAGCCTTTCTTCCTTCTGACAGCCAGGAACAAATACTGAGTACCGAATTCGGGACTGTATACAAGGTCCTGAAGAGTCTCTTCCTACCTTTGTGGCCCATTTGCTAAGCGAGTTCAGAAAGCTGAAAACTCCCCCACCTGAGCATGAACAAATTTACCTCATTTTAAACATGCACTGGAAAATTATAGGGTGGCATTATTTGGAACTTCCGTTTCCTCAGTCGGAGATCTTCTTTTGAGAGCTCATGAACTCCATGTGGTCCTGGGACCAAGTAATGGTTTCCCACCTTCAGTCCAAAGTAAGGCAAAGTTTGCCAAAAGCACCTACTGTTACAAATGCTCATGGCCTGGCTTCACTTCTCATTATATGTTCCACGCTTACCCGCGACTTTGGTCTTGGGGATGGACTTTATGTTGCATGCTTCCATCACCATTCACGTCCCATCCAGAACTGTTGTAGGCACTGATCTCTTATTCAGTGAGCATCTGGAGGGCACAGAGGTGCAGGAGTTAGAAGACAATTTGTTGCTTATGGTCATTCTGAATTCAGCCCTTAAAGGAAAAGTTGAGGTGGCTTGTCTTAGTTAGCAGAGAAGAAACAGCTGACCGGGCAACTTCAGAATTTTCTGAAATTTTTGATGGTCAATTGGGCCGCACATCACTGACAGAGCAATCCATAGATATAGGGAAGGCCAAGCCAGTCCACCTTCCCCCATATCAAACCTCCCCAGCCAAGAAGCAGCTGATAGAGGACCAGATAGCAAAGATGTTGAATGAGGGCATCATTGAACCGGCAACAGGCCCTTGGGCTGCCCCAGTTGTAATTGTTCAGAAACCTTGTGGTGAGCCACGTTTCTGTGTTGACTATCGTGGTCTCAACCAGCTCACTTTGAAGAACTCTTATCCATTGCAGAGGGTCGATGAGTGCCTTGATTTTCTTTCTAGAGGGAAATTCTTGACCACAAGAGACCTTGCTCTGGGATCCTGGCAGGTCTCAATGGCAGAGGATTCAAAGTCAAAGTCTGCATTTGTTTCACATTATGGCCTATTTCAGTTCCGTGTGCTTCCTTTTGGCCTATGCAATGCACCAGTGACCTTTCAAAGAAGTATGTCCTGGCGGGTCTTAACTATAGGTCTTGTGCAGACTACCTGGACGACATTGTCGTGGCTTCTCCCACTTTCGAGCAAAATCTCGATGACCTCAGGGAAGTCCTTTTATGGCTCAAGTTGGCTTGGTTGACCATTAAACTGGCCAAATGCCAATTCTGTCGCAGAGAGCTTATGTTTTTGGGGTACCGTGTCTGCCCAAGTGGCATTCCGCCAGACCGAGACAAACTGAAAGCTTTCACAGATTTTAAAACCTCAGTTAATGTGTGAAAGTTTCTGGGCCTAACAAGTTATTATCGGTGATTTATTCAGGACTATGCCTGCCATGCTGAACCACTGTTTGTGCTCACAAAAAAAGACACTCCTTTTGTGTGTGTAAAGCAGAGTCAACAGAGCGAGAATCCATATGCAACCGTTTAATAAGAACAAGATGAAAGGGGTCAATGAAACAGCAAACAGGAGTGTCACAGAAGAGGCTATAAGCAAAAATGGTAGTCAGGCAAGAGGTCAGGGCAGGCAGCAAACACAAAGAGAGTAATCCAGAGAACAGGCTGAAGGTCAAGGGCAGGCAGAGAGTAAACCAGTAATCCAAGAACAGTCCGGGGTCAAACACAAAAAATCCAAAAATAGAAACGCTCAGAAATGTCAGTGGTAAACAAACAAGACTTCGCGGTGAGTGTGTATGAGCGTGTGGCTTAAGTATACAGGTGGTAATGAGCATCAGCTGAGCGTGATCAGAGCGGGTGAGGGCTGCTGGGAGTTGAAGTCCAGGGTGGGGTTAGTACTCCGGTGATAGCGACCTCTGGTGGCGATCGGGGGAAGTTGCAGAGGTTGAACCCATTACAGTGTGGAACAGCACCTGTCAAGGTGCCATGGACCTTATGAAACATAAATTGACTTCAGCGCCTGTGCTGTTTCCCTGACTTTTCTCTCCCTTTCATTATCCATGGAGGCTGCACTCCAACAGGATAGCGACATGGATGATTGGCATTGATTTCATTGGTCCCTTACTATGTACCTCATCTGGTAATGCTTAGTATTTGTCAATTCTTTTTCAAAGTGTGTAGAGATCGTGGCAGTACGAGAAGTTACAGCCCAAGTTGTGGCAAGCAAATTGCTAAGTGAAGTGTTTTCCTGACATGGGACCCCAACTTACCTAATTTCAGACAGGGTTTCCCCTTTTATGAGCGACCTATTTGAGCGGCTGCTCGCTGACCTGGGAACAAAACATCGGTTCGCGACTGCATATCACCTACAGACAAATACCACGGAACGGGTGAACCAAACTCTCAAGACAGCAATTCAAGGTTAAGTGGATGATAAACACACTGCCTGGGACTGATATATCCCTCAAATCTGTTTTGCACTAAGAACAATGACACATGAGAGCATGGGTCAAACCCCTTCCATGATGTTGTATGGGAGGGAGTTAGACATCCCATTGGACCTGGTCACTCAGCCTGCCTGGGATGGAATGGAGGAGCCTGACATCCCCTACTCTGAGCGCTTAAGGTGGTCCTTGGGTGAAGTACATGATCACGCAAGGGCTACACTGGAGTCCAGTCATGACCGGTGAAAGCTGCACTATGATAACAGATGTCGCTCTGTTTCTTATGGTGTTGGTGACCTTGTCAGAGTGAAAACACACCCTAAATCTGCTCCTCTGGCCAATTTTACAGCTAAACTGGCTCCCTTGTACTCCGGTCCGTAACATGTCACTCAGGTTTTGTCTGATGTGAGCTACAGACTTGCGAAGTTGGACACTAGTGTGGATGCTGGAGTCTTTTATGTGGTAAATATGCAGCCTTTCCACACTCGGAACTTGTGCAGCAGCTGTCCCCAGATGGGTGGGAACCAACCCCAAGATCTGTGCGGTTCTCTGCCTATTGAGACTCTTTGACAATGACGAATTCACTGATGGGGCTCATGACATGGTCAGGGATGATATGAGTAGTCCTCACATTACTTACATTCACATTAACACGTCTACGCATCACGCACAACTTCCTGACACTGTTGTTGATCTGCAGGGCCGTCGCTACAATCTTAGACCTAGAGTGGCCCCTAGAATCATAGCAGGGTGGTTAGACAAGCGTTGGACTAATGAGTATCATACCCACAGATTGGACCTTGGGTAGTTTGGGTTTAATGTTGTGAATGTTTTTGTTTGTTACTATCAAGTTGGTCACTTTTTGGAAAAAGAATGTGATCTGCAATGTATGGTGTTAGTTATAGTGTTGTGTGAGGACAGCCTATTCTGTCCAGCAGGGAATCTATAACGGCCGAAACTATGCATCTGCCTGCAACAAGTTATTGTGCATTGTCCCCTTTAAGAGACTGATCACTCATTATTCACTCTAAGTAATGATGACGTAAGAGAACTTCACGGGGATGTAGTGCGAGCCATAGTGGATGGATAAGTTGCTCTGCTTTTTAGTTTTCTTTATTTGTGATGCTAAGAAAGAGCTTAACAACTCATGTATGAGTAAAGGGCATTATCTGTGTGACTATTATTAAATGTGTGAAACACAGACTTTGTCTCCGAGTTCTTTCCCTTTTCCTTGAAATAGTGAGTTATCTGGGCCGAAGCGTTACAACGCCTATAAGTAGTATACAAAAGGCATGCAATGCTCACCGTGTTGAAAGGATGTGGATATTAGTCCGGACTCAGAATTGTTCATTTAAGATAAAAGGTTTTGGCAATTTTTACACAGGGAAAGGCCTTAGTAAACATGGCTGTGAAATGTGTGTTGCACAAATGAGGAAGCTGAAGGCAGAGGAGATCTCGATCTCACATGGTTTTATTGAACACTTGGAGTGCAGAACACATGCACAAACACAGAGCCTTATTCTCTTAAATAAATTTTCTAGGACCCCTAATCAAATGATTAAAATTACCTCTCTAGAGATCATGATTACAAAATTGCAAGAATTTTCCTGAATAGAGGTTCCTAAGAAGGAGTTTGTCAATAGTATCCATGTGGACTGAAGAAGATCACTGTCTTTTCTTGTTCTCTTGTTGATAAATATATTAAGTCATAGAATGTATGAAAGAGAACATACCATAACATACTAAAATGGCAAAGGAGTGAGGTCATGAAATTTGGAATTGGAATTTACAGTTGGAATTTAGAGGGACAATGCCAGTATATTTATTATAAGTTTCATATTTATGTATTTAATAGATGTTCAACATGTGTTTTTATTATGTTTGTATTCTGCATGCTCTGGCCTGTGCCTAACTGCACAAGAGTAATGTACATAATTTTGAGAGAAACTTCTTACTACACACATAACTCTAAACATGGTTGTGAATATGACTGTGATGATAATAGACCAGTTGTAATGATTGACTACTGGAACATTCTGATATTAATGCATTATAATGATTCAATCTGTAAGTAATACAAATATGAACTAGTTTTTATGTATTATGTAAACATTATCTTAGCTGGGCAATGTTTCTGAAAAGAGAAAAAGCTGTCTTAGTAATATTATTTACTTGTGCTGCAAGTGAGAGAGTAATCAATAATTGCATAAGAGTGTTCTGCTGCTGCACACAATACAAATAAAAGACCACTAAAAGTAACTACATAATCAGATATCGATATATATGATTGTTTGAGCTACCAAAAAAAAAAAAACAGTTTCAGCATGCAGTTTGTTCAATCTATGACCAGTCTGTAGTATTTAAAAAAGTGGATATTAACAAAAATTATGCTGTATTGTATCACAGTAAAAAGAGTGAGGAAAAAGAGAGAGTGATATAGAGTATTAAATGATGCATGAACACTAATGACTATGATGGGTGCTTTGAAGAATGTAAATGATCTAGCATGCTGGCTGGTGGCGAAAGGGAACTGTTAGCACCTTTCTATCAAAGTCTAGCTTTCCACGGTTCTCATAGACACTGCATTACTTTTACTCATGTTCCGTTCAGGGCCTGAGACCAAAGAAAACAATATTTAGCTTTCAAGATTATAAGATCTTTATCTACAGAGAACTGAGACAGCTCTCTATTTGTGTGTGTGTGTGTACATGTGTGTTTGGGAATGGAGAGGGGGCATGATAGGGAGATGGTGAGAACCAATTTTCCAGACCACCAATTTTCCCTTTGTAAAGTGGAGTGTCTAATGCATTATTGTGTCTGTGTATCTGTCCTATAGACGTTTAAAGCATGGTGATGAATGTATTGAGCCTGTTGCATGTCCATGTTTATGGAAGGGTAAAGAGTATTACCCGGGGGATAGAGTGTCCTCACCTTGCCACCAGTGGTGAGTCATTACATACAGAATTTAAACACAAACCTTTCAGGGAAAATATGCCTAAGCATAATCCAACTGAAATAGTACAGACAACCCATCATTCAAAAAGAAGTGCCTAACTATACATGTTGTGTTTTAGTGTATGTCAGCATGGTTTATTCCTATGTGACTTCCATCCATGTGCATCAATGTGCACTGTGTATGGAGACCGACACTACCGTACATTTGATGGATTGCTATTTGACTACGTTGGAGACTGTAAAGTTTACTTGTTAAAGGTATGAGATGTGGGCAGCCTCTACTTTATCAAGAAAGGTTCTTTCTGTATTATTGATGTTTTTGACAACATTTATGTATAACAAGTCTATCTATGGGATGTGTATGTTTTTCAGAGCTTGGATGATGTAACAATGAGTGTTGCAGCAGAGAATGTAGACTGCTTTGAAAGTGGTGTGATCTGCAGAAAATCCCTTTTCATTTCCATTGGGCAGTCCATAATTTTTTTTGATGACGAAAGTGGCAAGCCTGTGAGTTTTAAAATTTATATGTTGCAAGATTTGACCATTTATTCTTGGCTCGTGTTATAATATACATGTGATGAGCAAAAGATTATATGGATCTATTTGAAAAGATATCTAATATTGTGGAATATGTTTATCAGTTTCCATTATAAGTAATAAATAGTAATAGGTAATTATGTAACTCAAGAGAAGTCATTTCAGATGTTTGATGTCAGTTTGATGACCTGAGTATTCTAGCAGGAATTTCAGTGGGTCTGCGAATAGTCAGAGCGGTATCAGTGAAGATGTTTAAAAAGGCATTTACATTTTTCTTAATAACATCTTAATTTTGAAGTATGTTGTAATCCATTTAAGGAATTGGATCAGTTAATCTGATTTAAATGTTGCTTTTTCTGCATTGTAAAGTTATTATTTAAATAATGTGAGTGTACTGCTAGAAAAGTATAACTATATATAAGTATCTAATCTTAGAGTTTTTTTTCTAATGTTTGCTAGTTTATTTATTTATTTATTTTTTACATTTAAGGGGATTACAAGGTATTTATATACTTTTACCTCTGTGCAGAATCCATCCAGTATAATCGACAGACAAAATGTGTATATCCTGAATGCAGGCTACTTCACTATTATCCATCTAACACATTATGAGATTTCGGTGCTCTGGGATAGAAAAAACACCATCCACATACAAGCTGGACCCCAGTGGCAGGTTACACATACAGTGATACACAAACCCACACCCCAAAACAAACACACACACACACATCTCAATTTGAACTGTGTGTGTGTTGTTTGTGGTTGTCTAAACTTCAGGGTAAACTCTCTGGTTTGTGTGGGAATTTTGATCTCAAGACAGTAAGTGAAATGAAAACCCCAGATAACATGGAAGTTTCAACACCACAGGAGTTTGGCAACAGCTGGACAGCAGCAGAGGCAAGTTACAGACATATAGTACACAGTACAAACATACAGTACAATGTAATGTCTTGTTTAACTAGGATGACAATAGGTTTGAATAACTGCATTGTGGTATAGTATAACACATATTGTAACATTAAAACAAACAACCTATTATTTACCTATCATTAAGGTTGAAACAGACACACAATCACACAATCTTAAGTCATTAAACATTAAAATAACAAAAATACACAGAGCCTTACAATTACGTAAATTAGCACCTGCAACATGCTGCTGTATGGCGCAACACTACAATATGAGCAAACACAAACAATATAAACTATAAAATGTAATAATTATAATAAAAAAGGTAAACACCAACATCTACATTCCAATTGTGCATGAGAATGTGTGTATATTTATGCACACTCTAGAACGTAAACTAATAGTTTAGTAATTAATAATAATAATAATAATAATAATAATAGTACATTAATTAATAGTATTTTTTTCACAGGGAATGTGGGGGTGAAGGAACTTTGCTTTTCTTTACTGAGTTATAAGAGGTCTTATGTGTTAGTGTTGTTATATTATTATAGCTGGTGGGAGGGTGAGTAAATTTGGAGAAAATGGGGAAATAATTAAATAAATTAACTACAGACTAGACACAAAACAGACACAACAAACATGTGTGAAGAAACTGCGCTGACAACGCTCCGCGGCAAACTTAAATAGAACACATAACAAGACACATTAGGAACAGGTGTGCAAGAAAGGGGAGGAACAAGACATGGGCAGGGCAGACACATGAACAAAACAAAAACAATAACAACGCCCCCCCCAAGGTCCCAAAAAGTCAGTGATCCTGACAGAACCCCCCCTCAAGGCGCGGCTCCCGAAGTGCCAATCCAGTCCGGCCCGAAAGTCCAACGGAGCGAGGATCATGGCAAGGCAGGCAGGGGGAGTAAGGATCACGACGAGGCAGGCGGGGGGAGCAGGGTTATGGCGAGGCAGGCGGGGGGAGCGAGGATCATGGCGAGGCAGGCAGGGGGAGCGGAGCGACGTCTGCAGCTGAACTAGAGGGCCGAGCGATGTCCGCAGCCAAACCGGACGGCCGATCGACGTCCAGACTGGAGGGCCGAGAAGGGAGTGCGGGAGGGAAAGGAAGGGGTCCGGACCAGCAGCATCCTCCATGGACAGGAGGTGAGGCGGCATCACCCACGGAAAAACAGGAGGTGGGGCGGCGCCCCCATGAGAACAAGTGCAGAGCGATGCCGCACAGTCCGGGGGAAAAAAAAGGCAAAAAACACATTCAGGTCTGTTGCATCCCCCACAAACAAGAGGTGAGGCAGCGTCCCCCACAGAAAAAAACAGGAGGTGGGGTGGCGCCCCCCACGAGAACAAATGCGGGGTGACGCAACAGAACCCAAAAAACAAAAAATGCGCAAAAAAAACCACAGTCCAGGGCTCCGGCCCGCCAATCTCCCAGCTGGATGCCATCCCGCTGGGTCTGAAAGTGGCGGTTTCTTCTGTCAGGGACTCGGGACAGGGAAAACAGACCCAAACACAGGGATGACATCCAGCACCATTTATTAAAACAAAACTGAAATCCACGCCAGACAGGACACAAAACAGACAACATATTAGGTGAGGAAACCGCACCGATGATGCAGCGCGGCAAACTTAAATACAACAGAGATAACGACACATTAGGAACAGGTGTGCAGAGAGGGAAGGAACAAGACAAGGGCGGGGCAGGCACGTGATCAAAACATGGCACAGGACAGAAAACACCCAGAGCGCCCCCCCAAGGTTCCAAAAAGTCTGTGATCCTGACAACCCCCCCCCCCCCCCCAAGGTGCAGCTCCCGAAGCGCCAATCCGTTCCGGCCTGAAAGTCCAACGGAGCGAGGATCCCGGCAAGGCAGGCGGGGGGAGCGAGGATCACGACGAGGCAAGCGGGGGGAGCGAGGATCACGGTGAGGCAGGTGGGGGGAGCGAGGATCACGGCGAGGCAGGCGGGGGGAGCGGAACGACGTCCGCAGCCCAACAGGCAAGCGGGGGGAGCAGAGCGACCTCCGCAGCTGAACTGGAGAGCCGAGCGACATCCGCAACCAAACTGGAGGGTCGAGCGATGTCTGCAGCAGAACTGGAGGGCCGAGCGACATCCGCAGCCGAACTGGAGGGCCGAGTGAAGTCCAGAGTGAAGGGCTGAGATGGGAGGGCGGGAGGGAAAGGAAGGGGTCCGTACCAGCAGCATCCTCTGCAGATGGTGAGGCAGCGTCCCCCACGGAAAAACAGGAGGTGGGGTGGCACCCCCCATGAAAACAGGTGCAGAGCAATGCCGCATAATCCGGGGGAAAAAAAAGGCAAAAAACACATTCGGGTCTGCTGCATCCCCGCAGACAAGAGGTGAGGCGGTGTCCCCCACGGGAAAAACAGGAAGTGGGGCGGCGCCCCCCATGAGAATAAATGCGGGCCGATACAACAGAACCCAAAAAACAAAAAAACGGACAAACAAAAAAACACAGTCCAGGGCTCCAGCCCACCTGTCTCCCAGCTGGATGCCATCCCGCTGGGTCTGGAAATGGCGGTTTCTTCTGTCAGGGACTCGGAGCAGGGAAGACAGACCCAAATGCAGGGATGACATCAGTAAATAAATAAATAAATTAACTACAGACTAGACACAAAACAGACACAACAAACATGTGTGAAGAAACCACGCTGACAACGCAGCGTGGCAAACTTAAATAGAACACATAACAAGACATATTAGGAACAGGTGTGCAAGAAAGGGGAGGAACAAGACAAGGGCAGGGCAGACACATGAACAAAACAAAAACAATAACAAAAACACATGGCACAAGACAAAAAAACACGCAAAGCATCCATGATCCTGACAAATATCCTCTTTTTATAGCTTTTCTTAGAATAATTTCTTTCTGGCAGACTTTCTATAAAACATTAATAGTCCACCCCTTATTTGTTTATGTATTTGTATTCATTTACAAATTTTCTGGGTTTTTTTTCTGTTACTTTTATTCAATCACATCCCTTGAATAAATGTACATACAAAGTATGTGGAGAAGATTAAGTGTTATTAAGACTTTTATTATTATAATTTTGCCTACCTGTGTATGTGTAGTGTATTAATAGTCCAGATATAAGGCATCCATGCGCATTGAATCCAAGCAGAGAATCTTTTGCCAAAAGGCAGTGTGGGATTCTCCTCAGCGAAGTATTCCAAGCCTGTCATCCTGTGGTGAGTTGTCGAATCACTCTTAACAGTGGTTAGAAAGGGATTGCTGCATGCATAAGTGTTTGATTGCATTTACTGTATGCATGACTATATAGTGCCTTGACAGGTATTTTGTGTTTTTGTTTATTAGATGTTAAAATGTACATGATGATTCCAGAACAAATATAAATTAAATCAGTGATGACAGTTTAAGAGTGACATTTTTACAGTGCAAAATCATCATAAGCATGTTCATCATAAGCATGAAACAGTCAATTATAGATATATGCACATATTATATAGCATGCATGCAAATGTACGCATGACTTACAATTAAATCTCCTATAAAAGCTGTCACCCAGGTTTTAGGAAGATTAGCATATGTTACTGTGATGTGTTTAGGTGGATGTGACATCGTATTATATGAACTGCCTGATGGATACATGCAGCTGCAGTCGTGGTGGTGACTGTGAATGTTTCTGTACAAGTTTGGCAACATATGCTTACAGCTGCTGCCAACAGGGAATTCCTATTGATTGGCGATCACCCTCCCTATGCCGTGAGTGACCACCCACCTGCATAATTGATGATAAACACAAAATAGTCACTGTAGTTGTGGAATTTAGAGATTAAGAAGGGAATGTTGTTTCTCATGTTGTCTTATGATGTTTAACTGATTAAGAGTAATTACTAACTGATGATTAGAAGCAAGAATAACTATTGTTTTCTGTTATTGATTACAGCATATGACTGTGAATACTACAACAAAGGTATGCTTATAATTTACTAACTCTTCCTTGGCCAATACTTACACATTTTTATGGGGTGGCCACTGTGACTGTTGGGCAGACAGTTAGCTGGGTGGGCAGGTGGCTATCTGCCTGTGTATTTTTGTGTGGGTAAGTGGGGGTGTGTGTGAGTATGGTTGTGGGTGGTTGCATGTGTGGGAGAGTGGGTGTGCATGTATTTTGCAAACTAAATATCTTTGTACAGTTATAGGTAAAGGACCTATTAGGTTGGTGACCTATAGAGAGAGGAATTTACTATTGGCAGCCAACCGGACAAATGGGTTGGTGTTTCTGAAGAAGGGTGTGTCCAGCATGGATGGTGTTGTGACTCTGTTCATGATAACTCCAGGGCTCAGTAAAACCCGACAACATGGTAACACATGTACACACAGGGTCAGACACATACATAAACATTACATTTGATGGAATTAATAGCCTGTATATTAAAACATACTCTGTATCAATGACTTGGCTCAGTCTCCTACGCTTCTTCTGGAAGTGATGTCACTTGCAATTGACACTTGCTCTCTGTAAATACGTTTCCAACAATTAATTCGCATTGAATGGACAGGGTTAAACACTTTAAAAGTGCTTACGTACTATAACGCCACCCTAAATGTTCCTTCAAAAGTCATTTTTTGCAGCTTATTCAACTAAATATTATTTATTTAGCATTTAAGTGGGTAGACTGTTTTAAACATAACAGCAAAGCTCATGATCAATGATAAAATGAATTATTAGGTCTACACAAAAAAAAACAATTAAGCTGGAGCAAAAATTGTATTTTTATTGTAAATGTCATTTTACATCTATTAATTTTTATTACTAAGTAAAGTGTACAAATGCACAATATACAAATAGTACAACAAAGAAACCTTTATAACACTTCCATATTTCAAAGCAGAAAAATATGCAGAGTGAATATACAGGTGATGTTTTAGTGGTTTGAAGGGATACATTTGATGATGAGCATATTTATAAGTGAGTTTCCATAACATGTCTCCTGAGAACGGTTTTGCTGCAATTGGGACAATGGTAATGAGCCTGAATTCTGCAGGGCAAATAGCATGACAGTATAAAGCACAGTATGAAAATCAGGAAAGACAATACCAATGCATCAATATAAAACCCATACAATGATATAATTAGGTTCAGTAATTTGAAGATAAAATGATTCCAAAAAGATTTACCTACATAAGATAAGATTTGTTGAAGTGTACATAATAAGCATAAATTAAATTTGCATATACAAGAAAGGTTTTGTAAAGGCTTTGAAAACTTGTTTTTAATGTTTATTTGAATGAAAATATATATGAATGTGATTGTGCCCCTATTAGCCAGCTACAATTACAGTAAAATAGTGTAATGCACCTACCTTGGAAAACAACAGCTTTTTTTAAAATGGCTTTTCCAGTGATGCTTTATTTTTTCAGGGTGGTTGGCTTCAGGGCTGGGCATAAACTGCAGTGACACAAAGTGCAACATAATGTACACTGTGGTAGCAGGGGGTTTTCAGAAACTGAAAATATTGGTTGGGTTAGAGTTAGGGGAAACCAATGATAATATATTGATGTTAGAACTGTGTACAGAAAATGGAAATAACATTCAAATGTAATGAATTGAAATGAGATTCAAGATCAAAACATTACCAAATATTACAGGTTGTATTTTAAAGTACGTTTCACAATACACGTTTTTCACTAACAACAACAAACGAACAAACTTTGGTGATGCTAGAAGGGAAGCAACCATTTTTGCCCCGTCCTGTAAGGGGATGGAGAATGAGCGTGGACTGCTGTCCGGGACAAATAGGTAGACTGTGTGAGGGCAATGCTTAGTGTACCGTTTATGGGAACTGGGAAAATGATATTAGGATAGTGAAGGGGTGCTGAAGGTTGTATTAATGATACATGGAATGTTTGACTGAAATGCTTAAAGTGAGAGAGGCACACACATGGCGCGGTGACTCCGCCGCTGCGCCACGAGAACCCAGAAGACCTGTTCGGAAAATGCGCTGAAGTGGGATTTGATGCCACTCCAGTGCACTAGGAAACTCCGGTTCAGCAGGCTAGATTACCTCTCTGATACAAGTACCGTGCTATCTCCTAGTGAGAACTTTTCTTAAAATGAACCTGAGAGACACCTCTCAGAGCGACTAGAGCTCTGATACGGATACCGTGCAGTGGGTTAGAGAAGTCTTTTCTTTTTGTGCTTACCGATTACCTCTCAGAGAGCGTTGCACTCTGATACAGATACCGATACTAATTTTGCTGTGAAATGTATTTTGTAAATCTAGTTAATACCAGAGATTACCTCTCGCCGCTCTGCGTTTCGATACGCCAACCTACACTTTACCTGGCGCAGACTATGTCCGCACTTGGAGCAAGGGCATTCAGGGGTTTAAATAGCGAGGCATGCAGGTGCCGCGAGTTACTTTAATTACTGGCACATGACCCAGAGGCTATAAGGGAACGTGCTGGTGGCCGCAGGTTTGCCTGAGACGGCACCAGCGACATTACAACATACATCCATCGACAAAGCATATACTTACAGCAGTATTTTCTTCAAAGACATTTCGGTTGTTCTCAATCTGACACGTGCCACAAGCACAGGAGACTGAGAGTGCAAGTGATGTCACTCGCACAGGAAGCATGGGTGACTGAGCATACAAGTCTGAGAGTGCAAGTCTGCAGCCAGACCCTTCTCAAAATTTTGGAAAGTTTAGTAATGAAGGAAAAATTCTTTAAATGCTTTTTAGAGGCAGAAAAGTATTTTAGTGTTTTCCTGTTGAATGTGAAAAGGCCTTGACTATCAAATTCTGCTTGCTAGCATCATGTACAATTCAAATAATATAAATCTTTAAAAAGCACTCAGAACTATATCCTACACCTACAGGTCATTTGAAAGAAAAAAAAAATACTTAAATATTTTTAGTGACTTTGATTTTGGACAAGATACTTTAATTCATTTTTCTAAGCAAAGATGTAATATGTTTACTTTCATTTCAGCAATGTTTAATTATGTGTTTTTGTGCTTTAGATTCATCACTGGTATCATTTGAAGCAGCAGACAGGCCAAATTATTTCCTCCATACAGAGCACAGTGGCCACTTAAGACTGCGCAAGTGGGAGGACAGCAGGCACTTTTGTGATGCGGCAACCTTTATACTGCATAGGGACACTTGGATCACTGGATTTGATTCACTAGAATCACTTAAGTGGCCTGGATACTTTCTACACTACATGTTGTATAAACTGCAACTTCTGAAATACAATCACTCACCTCATTACCGCAGAGCCACTCTCTTCAAACTTACTGGTGAATCTGGTGAAAATATCACATAAGATTTTCATGCATGCACACACATTCATGCTTGTACTGAACACTGTTTCTGACAGGCAGCACTTCAGATGTCTCAATAAGTCCTCAGTGCCAGTGGCGGTATGAATCTTGTACAAGTCCATGTTTTAGCACATGTAGCGATCCAGCAGCTATAAGCTGTGTCACCACCCTAAAGTAAGGATACACACAATCATCTACTTGTACCTTTCTATTCTTTAAAGTTAATGTTAATTCATGGTGTTATTCTTTGTTTAATTCACTCAGAGTTGAGGGATGTCTTCCCAAGTGTCCAGCTCATATGGTTTTGGATGAGATGACTCAAAGATGTGTTTACCTGGATGACTGTAAGAAATGTCTTCACTGCTTTTTTTGTTGCTAGATACTGGAAAAAAGAAAAATACTGAAAATGTTACTAATATTAATATTACTAGTATATCAGTTACTAATTAATATTGGCATCATTATGTGACCACCAACCACGGTATTTAACATGATTTTAAATATGAAAATCACGAAATGACTACGCCACCCCAGTTTTTACAGGATGGGGAACCTGATGTAACTAAACCCCCGTACAGGCGATTCAAATTAATGAACCAAAGACCAGAGTACAACTAATTCAACATTTATTTGAATAAGAAACAACCACAATAAGTGAAAAAGCGTTATCAATTATTGTTAAATCCTTTGTTATAATTTAAATTACAAACCAACAGATGTCAGAAGACCTCGATGTAAAAGAGTAACAAAAAATTAAAAACAAATAAACAAAACAGTCCACAAATGAACAATGAATGGCCAATACTAAATAAGGTATATATGCACAAGATGTAAGATGTATCCTGTAGATGGTTGCTACACAGGGGTCACCAAATAAACACAAAAAAACAAAACTTAGTCAAACGGAATTAAACTCCATCACAAAAGCCCCACACACTAAACTTAGGAGCAAAACCTCCAGTGCATTAACACATCAATCAGGAAAAATACACAATGATCAAAACCATCAAAAGCCCGGCCAATCAAATATCACTGGACTTCAGAAAACAACAACAACAAAAAAAAAACAAACAATACAAGCAAAATACAATTTTGTAGCGGGAAAGAAAACAGTGACTCTCAGGACCAGCTCTCGATGCGAACACTTATGAAGCATACAAATCAACATATTACATAACACTACTCATTTAAAATATCTATGCACACTACATAATTTATTAAAATTCATACCTTGACAGTTAACCAAACTGTAAAACGAACTACCTCATTGAAGAGAAGAAGCGTGCGCTGGACTGTCGAAGCCACAACCTTATTAAAAATAAAAAAAACATGCAACGATGTCTCACTCCTATACAAAGCATATAGACGTATTTATCTATAGAATCGGACCCCTACAAAAGAGGAACAATTCTAAACACCACATCACATCCAAACCTGGTGTGTACAAATTAACATACACTTAAAAGAATGGTCAAGCTTTACTCACATTAGTTAGGCAAACCCACGCACACACCTGCACAGCTCTTTCCAGCGTTAACAATCCTAAAATAACATTTCTAAAATGACATTCCGGTTTCTATAGATACATTTTTATTCGCATTTTAAAAGTATCAAGAATTCTTTTACTTACATTAGCAAAAGTCCTCAGCACTCACAGTTCTTCCAGACACCAGACTAGAGAAGCGTGGCTAACTTAAAATCGCGACAAAGCGAGAACAAACGATAGTTCACTCACTACCGCGAGATTTAAACCCTACACCCATTACGCCCGCTTTAAGGGACAGTACCCTACTTCCTGCTACAATTATTTATTTTTTTGTCTCTTCTCATGAAATTACACTATATAATGAAACACACAAATACCTATAATAGTTCAAAACATCATTTAAATCTGTTTGAGAGGACTGAAAAATTTATTTACTTCAAGTACTTTTGTAGCTAGTTGTAAGTCTCAAGGCATTGCTCATTTTATTTTCATGCTTGCTGTGTTACTCTTTTTTTCATTTACTTTTAATCATTTGATCAAGTGTTTTGTATGTATGCAGGTATTAAACCTCCAATTACACTGGCAGAATTCAATTTAACATCTACTGCAATCACCTCTTCCACTCTGGTCAAAGCAACTATCTTTACCATCACAGCAACAGAGGCAGTCAATGCTACAATCAGTCATACTAGGTCTTCCCCTCCAGAACCTAGCAGCACAGCCTCCACAACTGTTATACATTATTCAACCCTGTTGTCTCCACCTATCACTACTTCTAAAATACCAGTGCGAAATGAATCAATGAAGACATCGTCATTCCATTCTCAGTTGCTGGCTTCTAATGCTAGAACCATTACAGTGCCCACTACTACAGTCTTTACCCCAATACGGACAATGACAACTCCAAGAGTAAGAGTAACATCATCGCTATCCACTAGTACAAATTCCTCTGTAACCCCCAGCATGGACATTTCCACCACCTCAACCAAATTACTCACTAGGATAAGTACTCTCCCTTCTGAACTAGCATATACCACTGGGGTCACTACTGAGACTGCACCAGAAACCCTAAAAATACGTCTTGGTACTACCAGCCCTGAATCTGCCTCATTTTCAAAAACCCCCACAGTTACAACACCTCTTGAAATTTCTACAACCAGTACAGAAACTAAGACCTTTTCTGCTGAAAGCTTTACATTAACCAAAACTCTTGCATTGGATTTGAGTACATCTTCCAGCACTGTACATCCTAGTGTCCCTGCCCCATTACATCCTCTTACTATTATGCCACCTACAATCACTCCAAAATATTCCACAGAGTTTATCACACCAGTCAGTGACTTCAGCACACTAAAAACAATTACAATGAGTGGTACAAGAGAACCTTTAATGGTACACACCAAAGAGAAAACTGTTCCGATGTCCTCGGTTGTGGTGAAAACATCCCCAACACATTTGTCTGTGAAACCTAGAGAGACACCTCAAACAATGTTATTTATGGCTGCATATCCTTTGTCAAAGCACCCTGGGACCACCAAAACTATATCAGACATCTTAAGTACAACAACCCACATCACATCAGTGCCTTCTATGATCTCTGAGGCAATGGAAACCACAGCAACAACAACCTTTCAGCCAATATCTATGCCGTATACCACCCATACATCCTTATCTCCTAGTGTCCCACCTATTCAAGAGACACACACAAAAACATCTTGGAGCCACACCACCAGAGATACCACATTCACTGAATTTGTCTCACCAAGTCAGTTTGAAATCATGACTAAAGCTATTGTGCCAACTCCAACAAAAAGCCTCACGTTGCCATCTCTAACCACACACACTAAAATCCTTCCTCCAAATGATACTTCACAAATATTGCCCACTCACATAACAACCCCCATAACTCAAATGGTGAGCAATGGTACTGTAGCTAAAGCTACTACAGCTAGTTCCCCAGAGTCACATTTAGGTCATCTTTCGTACTTATCCTCAACTTCAGCTCATGTCTCAGAGAAAATCAGTACTTTCAAGACACAGCCTTCTCCTACTTCCACAATAGCAGATGAAATCAACATTAAAACAACACTTCAAGCTCATACCCCTGAAGTTACACTATTTACTTTTGCATCTACAGTGTCACCTCAAACACAAATGATCAGTTCAGCTGCCACATTCAGAACAACTGAGGCCCTTCCATTAACCACAGAGACTGTTACCTCTTATTCACCCACTGTCAGCTCTGGGACCATCCAACCCAAAATAGAGACACCTTATTTCCTTCTTCACACTGACAAATTTGACCTTTCTACTGATAAATTCTCACAACCATGGTTACTTAAACAGCCAACTTCCAGTCCCAGAATGACATCACACACAGAGAGAGTGGAGACAATAATAACTCCCAACATTTCAACTGTTTCTTCAAGTATTCCCAAAACATCCAGAATCACAGTGACAACACAGTTTCTTCTCCCAATAGTCACTGAAAAAACAATTATATCCACAGAGAAAATGCTAGATACCACTATTTCTTTGGAGAGAGCAAATCCTGTTTCACATCCATTAACATTTTCAACCATTCCTACTACAAAGAGACTACTTCAAAAGACTGACAACCAAACTGCAGTGGGACACAATGCAACATCAGTTGGCACAAGGTCTGCAACCACTTACATGGCCCCACATAATACAACTACTGTCTCTGCAAGAACAATCTCTCTTACTATGACCCCATCAGATTGGAAACTGGTGGATAAAATGACATCAGCAACACACATAACCACAGAAGAACTACAGTCATCAAAGAGGTCCCAAACATCCAGCTCTGTATTACCCATCACAACCACCACTCTTAACACTCTCATAACACAGACAAAGCAATGGAAAATCCCAACAGAGGAATTTCTTCATTTGACTCCTTCAGTTTTGTCCACTTCAGCAAAGGATGTTAGTCCCATCAAAGTTTGTACTGTGAGTAAAACAAACTTTTTGTAAACCCCAAAACTGACATAACATTAAACAACATTGGTAAAATTCATATATATATATATATATATATATATATATATATATAT
>JAOTRN010000001.1:26960278-26972394 GCA_028566695.1 Bagroides melapterus
ACATATGTATATATAATTATTTATTTATCAAACCTGAATGATGTTGTCAGTTACAATGATTTTCCAACAAAAATCCATACAAAGACAAAGTCATATAATAACTACATTTATATTGCTTTAATTAATTAACTGTATTATGTTTTGTGGTGTATTGTCTCTGTAGCCACCATACTCCTTAGTTGTAGATGAGTGCACTAAGCTCATTTGTGTGAATGGCCATCTGGCCTTATTCAATAAGTCCCAGAGCTGCCCCTTTGACTCCAGACCTCCAAACTGTGGTCTACTTGGCTTTGCTGTGTTGATCAATGGAGACATGTGCTGCCCAAAATGGGACTGTCCATGTAAGTCCTACACACCCACACACATCAGTCCAAGAATACATATACATTTTTGTTGCATGCTTTTTAAAGGGTAAATTTTTAATAGGTTATTGTCTGTGTGTAGGCCGCTGTTCAGTGTTTCCAGACCTAAACGTTGTTACATTTGATGGGAACAGTGTAGCCCTTTATAAAGCAGCAGCGTATGTGGTGACACAGCTCATGAATGAGACTGTCACCATCCTGGTGCAGGAGTGCCTTAACTCAGACAACACAGTGAGATATATATTCTCAAACATATTTAGTTGTTTTATTTTTTTAATCATCTTGCTATTCCACAGCTTCACTTTGCCATTGTATTTTCTTGTCAATATTGAATACAATTTAAAGAGGATTTATGCTTGGACAAAAGAAACTGTTTGATTTAGAATTTTTGCCTGATCTGTGCTTTTTAGAATTTTTTTTTTTCAAAATAAATTATTTGTGTTGCTCTGCAGTTGAGTCCATCTGCCTAGTGGATTAATGCTGAGCCAGTCTGGAGACCAGAGTTCAATTCTTTAGACCTGCGGAACGCTTACTATCTGGTAAAAATATATCACGGAGATAAATGGGAAACCGCCTTCAATACATCATCTGGTCATTACTAATAGCAAAGTCATGCCTTATGGGTTGACCAATGCCCAAGCTGTATGCCAGGCTCCTAGCAATGATGCCGTAAGGGACACAGTAAATCACGTTTTATTTGTCTACCTGCACGGCATTCTAATTTTCTCCATGTGCACAAAGTTCTCCAGGACAACCTGTATGTCAAGCGACAGAAGTGTGAATTTAATGTCACAGAGGTCTTCTTGGTTTTATTATCAAAAAGGCCAGCGTTGGTATATACCTCAAGAAATCCCAAGCTGTGAGAGAATCCTTTGCTCATCAGACTTTAGTTCATTGGCTGCTCCCATTTAACTTTTTTTCTCACCACTTGGCTTGACTTGACTTCTGCGTCTAGGTACATTGATGGAGATTGGGAGTTGTTGGTTGTTAAGTTTGCTTTGGGAGAATGGAGACACTGACTGTAGTGGACCTAACATCCATTCGTGGTATGGACTGACCATAAAAATCTGGAGTACCTCCAACAAGTCAATCCCCAAAATCGCACTATTTTTTACTCATTTCGATTTCATGAGTGTCATATAACAATGAGAACAAAATGCCGGCATCTGAGAACTCTTATGGACTGTGCTCTCAGTTACTGTGGGCAGAATACACACAACACTCTCCTGTCCTCAGCTACAGGGATGTTGCCATTCCAGGCAAGAAAAAGAGGAGGATGCTGGTACCTTCTGGTTTATACCTGGTAACAATCCAATTGGAACCTCCATGAGGAAGAGTGTGACGCCATCTAGGTAGGGATAAAACCCAGGTCTCCAGCAGTAAAGCTTGCTGTTCACCCACATTGCATAGTTCCAGAACCAAATGCAGTATCAAAAAGGTTATTTATTGAAAAAAAGACCAAATTATCTAACACAGAACACAACACTGAATAAACACAAAACATACAAAAACAAAAGGGCTTCACAATACAGTCAATGGAAACTTGACAAAAACAAAACACATGAGACAGAAAATACACAAAGGCTTAAAAACAAGGCCCAACCTCTGGTGTTCACCTGGGGAAGCTTCCAAACAGTTCCTGACAGAACACTAAATCTAAGGCACAGCTCATGAAGCACCAACCCAAGACGTGCCTGAAAGTCTGCATTGCACCAGGACCACAGCGAGAACCCAGGGAGAAGCAAGATGCACATTGAGGTCTAAGGAGGGGAAAATGAGAAACAAGGAGAACCTGAAGGGTAGAGACCCAGCAGCTATGCCAAAGGGCCAAGCAAAGTTCATAGCTGAGCTGTAAGACCAAATCACGTAATCAGCTGAGCACAAAGAGCTGAGTGATATCAAGTCATAGGGACCAAGAAATAGCCACGATGTAGGCTGTGCTTGGACCTATGTCAAATGCCTCCAGGGGACTATATCTCAGACCCAAATGTAGGTTAAAAGTGACAGAAGATTTTATTATCAAAAAACAAAGTGATACAGGAAAACACTAGGAATTTAAATAGCAACAGAAAATATAGAAATACGACATCATGGAACACAAAAACAAGAAACTTGAAACTGCATGAACTAGATGCAAAAAGTGAAAACACAAAACAGATAACACAGAACAGAAAACAAAGACTCAAGAACAAAGTACAACAGGTATATATAGTTGAGACAATATAAAAAAGGCATGGAGAAGGCAAATAACAGATGAGAACAGAAATAACATACAGTAGGTAGCCAACCAGAATGTAACCTACCGCCACGTTGAGTGCTGCAGCAAAATCTCCGCCAGAGAGCGCAAAGGGACAGTTTGCGCCTTTAGTATTTAACCACAGTGAAACTTAATGTACAATGATTTATTCTTATTATGTGACAGGAGGTAACAAATTAAAAATCAAAACAAGAGTTATTAACTGTTATATTAGAAAAGAAAAAAGCAATTACAATACAATTAAAAAAGTTTCATAACCATAATTTAATACGTCTCGTAGTCGAGGATATAAGCGTGTTACCGTATAACTGAGTTACAGTGAAAAGCATCATCAGTTACAGATGTGTCCATTGAGAATTTATGAATTAATGTCATTTAAGAATTCACTAATGTATTATTTCCTATTTAGCTGGTGTTAGAGGAGTAAGACTAAGCAGAAGCCTCTGCATATTTGATATATTAGGCTATAATATCGTTCGTTCCTATGGCTCTTGGTAATCTGTATTGTAATGATATAGGTTAAGAGTAAGTTAAAAGTGGGCAGTTTTAGCATGTGTTCGATGAGTCTCTCTCTTCTCATCTTTCATTCATGACGAGGTGTGAAGTGTAATTTAACAAATTGTTTCTCCAGCGCAGAAATAGGGGTTTTAAGTCCCACCATAAAAAACAAAAATCCAAAACCACTCAATAACTTATTTTCTATTTAGTTTATAACAGGGCTAGTCAAAGCATTAACGTTTTAGCCAATCTGGTTGTTTCCCCTGCCGTAAGACTGAAAATGAAAATCATAACGACTTTCTGGAGAGAAAGACAGAAACAGCGTGCAATAAATATATTGATCACTGGGGGTTCATCGGGCATGTAAAACAAATATTGTTATTGTTGTCTTAATTTAATAAAGAAAACAAAATGATTGACCATAATAGCCTTGTGTATTTTATTGCTAAAACATGTGTTAGAGTTTGGTTTTGACATTTGTAAACCGCACAAAAAACTCATGGAATCTCTCCTCTCCCCCACTCATGACAAACACAATCACAGCTGATCGTTCAGTGCCCAGCAGAAGTGTAAAATGTTTGCGGGGTGAACAAAGAACATGAATGGGCAGTTTGCAGAGTCTAGCCATTTGTGAGCCATGAGAGCTCCGGTTGTTTATTAACGCTTGTTAATAAATGTTCAATTTCTTCGTTTAATATGTGTTTTTATTAAAATGATAATGAACCTCAACCTGAACATTTGTTAAAAGGAACGGAAAGATCGAATGTTGAAGATCACTGAAAAATATAAAAATATACAAATTTTATGAATAAAAATAATACAAATAGCACACTTCTATTCCATATGGGGGATATAAGCTGACAATCCAGCGATATTATAAAACATATTCGTTTTATTTGAAAAGAAATAAAGCTAAATCATGTGTTAGAGTTGGGTTTTGCAATTTTACCTCGCAGCGCATTACACATGACTAAACACACAGGATAGACGCAGAGATTTTACACAAGCACTCTTTACTGATTCCACTCGCTGGTGCATTTTGCACAAAAACACAGGGCGAAGACAAAACATTTAACCTATGTATGCACCCAGCAATAACTTAAAATAACTGTTCCTTAACTTTTTTTGGATACAATATTGAAAAATATTCAAAGCAAATACAGGCTTCATACCATTTGCCAGACACTCACCAGGTTTGTGGAGGTGTACAGTATCTGGTAAACTGGGAAGTCTATGGTCTTGAGGAGCAGTCCTGTTTTCTGTCGGGGAATATCCTAGACAAGGGACTTTGTCTGATCTCTCATCTCTGTTTTATTTTGGTGTTTTTTGGAATTTTTTAATACATTTTTAGCATTTTAGTCCATCCTCCTAGTGGATAGCTTGTTGGATTAGCGTTGAACCACCACTCTGAAGAACTGTGTTCAGTTCCTGAGCCACAAACCTTCTTCAGATCCAAATGTATTTCATTCATTCATTCATTCATTCATTCATTGTCTCCCACTTATATGTTGTGGGGGCAGCAGTCTAAGCAGGGATGCCCAGACTTCCCTCTCCCTAGCCACTTCCTCCAGCTGTTCGAGGAATTCCAAGGCGTTCCCAGTTCAGCCAAAAGACATAGTCCGTCCAGCATGTCCTGGGTCTTTCGCGGGGTCTCTTCCCAGTGAGGCATGCCTGGAACACCTCCCTTGGGAGATGTTCTGGAGGCATCCGAAACAGATGCCCTAGCCACCTCAACTGGCCCCTTTCGATGTGGAGGAGCAGCGGCTCTACTCCGAGCTCATCCCTGGTGACAGAGCTTCTTACCCTATCTCCAAGGGAAACTCATTTCGGCCACCTGTATCTGGGATCTTGTCTTTTTGATCATGACCCAAAGCTCATGACCAGAAGTGACAGTAGGAACATAGATTGACTGGTAAATAGAGAGCTTTGCCTTCCAGCTCAGTTCGTCTTCACCATAAAAGACCAGTACATTGACCACATTGATACTGTCACTCACCAAATCGTCTGTGAATCTCACACTTCATCCTTCTCCCACTTGTAAACAAAGCTCTGAGATACTTAAACTGGCCTGGCTTGAAGGAGCCAACAGAACAACATCATCTGCAAAAAGCAGAGATGAAATTCTATAGTCCCCACTCCATCCACCACCTGGCTGCACCTAGAAATACTGTCCATAAAAATAAACCGGTGACAAATGACAGCCCTGAGAGAGTCCAACATGCACTGTGAAAAGATTTACTGACTTATTGCCGGCAATACAAACCAAGCTCCTGCTCTGGTCATACAGAGACTGAACAGCCCTTAACTGTGGGCCACAGACCCCATACTCCCAGAGCACCTCCCACAGAATGCCACGAGGGAGATGGTCGAATGCCTTCTCCAAGTCCACAAAACACATGTGGACTGGTCGGGCAAACTCCCATGAACCCTCAAGCACCCTGTGAAGGGTATAGAGCTGGTCCAGTGTCCCACAACTAGGACAAAAACTGCATTGTCCCTCCTGAATCTGAGGTTCGACTAAATGTCTGACTCTCCTCTCCAAGTACCATGCAATAGACTTTCCCTGGGAGGCTGAGGAGTGTGATCCCCCTGTAGTTGGAACACACCCTTCGATCCTCCTTCTTAAAAATAGGGACCACCACCCCAGTTGCCCAGTCCAACGGCATGCTATGTTGCAAAGACGTGTCAGTCAAGACAGCCCCACAACATCCAGAGACTTAAGGTACTTAGGGTGAATCTCATCCACTCCTGGCATCTTGCCCCAAGGAGTTGCTGGACTAATCAAAGTATTTATTCCACCTTTCAACAATATACCCAGTCAAGGTCAGCAACTCTCCACCCGTACCGTAAACAGTGTTGGCCAAGAGCTGCTTACCCCTTCTGAGGTGGCTCGATAGGACTCTTTCTTCAGCTTGAATGCATCCCTTACTTCCAGTGTCCACCACTGGGTTCGGGGATTGCCGTCACAACAGGCACTAGAGACCTTATGGCCACAGCTCCTGATGGCTGCGTCAACAATGGAGGAGGTGAACATGGTCCACTCAGACTCAATGTCCCCATCCTCCCTCAGAATCTTGTTGAAGCTCTCCTGGAGGTGGAAGTTAAAGACCCCCCTAACAGAGGGTTCAGCCAGATGTTCCCAACGGACCCTCCACAACATGTTTGGATCTGCCAAGTCTGTCTGGCATCCTCCTCTACAAGCGGATCCAACTCACCACCAGGTGGTGATAGGTTGAGAGCTCAGCCCCTCTCTTCACCTGAGTGTCAGATGACACAACCACAAAGTTGATCATCGACATCCAGCCTAAGGTGTGCTGGTACCACATGTACTGATGGGCACCCTTATGCTTAAACATTGTTTTCTTTATGGACAAACTGTGGCTAGCATAGAAGTCCAATAACAGAACACTACTCGGGGAGGGAGCGTTCCTCCCAATCATGCCCCTCCAGGTAACACTGTCATTGCCCACATGGGTAATGTATAAAGTCCCCTAGCATAACCATGAAGTCCCCAGTCCCTGTAGGTTCTCCAAGAATGTTGGGTACTCCACATTGCTGTTTGGCCCATAAACCAAAACAACAGTGAGACCCCTATCCCCCACCCGAAGGTGCAGGGAAACCACCCTCTCGTTTACTGTAGAAACACATGGCGGCTGAGCTGGGGGGCTATAAGTAAGCCCACCCCAGCCTGCCGTCTCTCACTATGAGGCACTCCAGAGTAGTAGAGGGTCCAACCTCTCTCAAGGAGTTTGGTTTCAGAGCCCAGGCTGTGCATGGAGGCGAGCCCGACTATCTCTAACTGGTACCGCTCAGCATCTCCCACCAGCTCAGGTTTCTTCCCCACCAGTGAGCTGACATTCCATGTCCCAAGAGCCAGATTCTTTAACCAGGGTTTGGTCGTCATGACTGCTACCCAAAACACATTGCACCGGCCCCTTTTGCTCCTTCCTGCAGGTGGTGGGTCTACGGGAAGACAGGCCTAGGTCGCTCTTTCGGGCTATGCCCGGCTGAGTCCCACAGGCGAAGTCTCTGCCACCAGGCACTTGCCTGTGTGCCCCAGCCCCAGGCCTAGCTCCAGGTTGGGGCTCCGGTAACACCAATCATTGTCATTGTTGTCAATGTTGTCATTAATCAAATGTCATCCTTCATGGCTTGTGATGGTTTCCATGATTGTATGTCATTAGGGACCAATTGACCTGTTACGGGTGTCCGTACGTTGTGAATTGGTTATCATTTAAGGCTCTGCAGGCTCCACTTGAGGTGAGAATCAAGTCAAGTCAAGTCAAGTCAAGAAGCATTATTGTCATTTCAACCATATGAAATGAGACAACATTTCTCCAGGACCATGGTGCCATATAGAACAAAAAGACAAAAGACAGAGCTACATACAACATAAAGCTAAGGATTTAAACTAGGTTTAATCCTAGCTACATAAAGTGCATCTGCGCAACCTGGTGCAAACAATGCGAGACAAAAGACAAAAAAACTGTGCAGACAGAAAATACAAGAACATAAGACAAGACATAGGAGACAAAAACACAAAAACAGTGCAGATTCAAAATTAAACTAAATGCAAGAGCAGTAGTTTGGAGGTGATGAGTTACTAATGATTGTATAAATATTATAAATACACAGAAAACAGTGTGCAAAGTGTGCAAAAACAGCATAAAACTTTGTGCAAAAATACAATGTGCAAAAACTGCATGTAAACAGTTTGTTATCAGTAGATTGTAAACATGAATGTATGTTTGTGGAGTGTATATTGTAACAGTGCAGTCCAGAGTTTTGTGTGTGTATTTGTACCAATCCGGTGCAGTGCAGTTCAGAGTTTTGTGTGTGTATGTGTGTTTGTTGGAAATCAGTTTCAGTTATTGAGGAATCTGATGGCTTGTGGGAAGAAACTGTTACACAGTCTGGTTGTCAGGGCCAGAATGCTTCGGTACTTTTTTCCAGATGGGAGGAGGGATAAGAGTGCGTGTTGAGGGGTGTATGGGGTCATCCACAATGCTGTTTGCTTTACAGATGCAGCGTGTGGTGTAAATGTCCGTGATAGAGGGGAGAGAGACACCAGTGATCTCGGCTGTCCTCACTATACGCTGTAGGGTCTTGCGGTCTGAGATGGTGCAATTCCCAAACCAGACAGTGATGCAGCTGCTCAGGATGCTCTCAATGGTCCCTCTATAGAATGTAATAGTGAGATTGCAGGATTCTAACCTCAACAGGGCCATTGGGATGCTGCAAGGAGGCATGACTCAGCATGAAGTTGCAGACACAGTGGGAACATCTCAAAGTGTCATTTCCAGAGCCTGGAACAGGTTCAGAAGGTCTGGTAGCATGAGTAGAAGGCATTTCATGTCTGCAGTCAGCCTGTTCTGTGGCTGTTCTATGTGAACTTCCTAGACAGGAGTAGGAGGGTCTGCCATTACCCTGGGAAGAGAAATCTGCCACAAAATGATGTACAGCATGACAGCCTGATCATCACTCATGGTATGAGGAGGCATCTCTATGGGTTGAAGGACAGAGTCTGACAGGCCAAAGGTATAGGGATCTAACCAACCAACTTTTTTGATCCACTTCAAATGTTGACTACTGTATAATATAATATAATATAATATAATATAATATAATATAATATAATATAATATAATATAATATAATATTTATCAGATTTTAGCAAACACTTTTTTAGTATTTGTTGGGATTATCTTTTAATTGCCTTAAGTTTTATCAAATGCATGGGAGTGCCTTCTATAAGCTTCTCACAATACTTCTCTGGTATTTTCGCCCATTCCTCTGGACAGAACTTACTTGCTGTAAGTTTGTGGGCCTGTCGTTCTTGGACACACTTTTGAGATCAGTAAACAGATTTTAAATAATTTTCTTTTAAGTCACTTAGATATGCTTAGGCTCATTATCCTACTAGGCACTTCCAAGACTCCCAAGATAGAAGAAAAAAAATGAGAGAACACAAAAGGGTATTTTGACAGTTGATTTTTTGTAGAAACATACCTGCCAACACAAACAATGTGTTACGGGGGGAACCTAGGTTACACTTTGGGAGAAAGGTACCAGGTCAGCCCCATCCTCTAAAAGGAGGAAGGATGGTTGTGGACTGGAGTCCGGGCCAGATAGAGGAAGAGAAAGACTGGATAGGGAGTGAAGTGTTGAAGCTTTATTGCAGGGGACAATATGAAATGATGGACTCAGGAGAAGAGGAAGATGTAGCAGGGAAAACTTGAGTGAGGGTTAAATCACAGAATAATAGTGTGGATCTATAATATATCATGATATATAATATAATAGTGATGTGCTTGTGACTATTTTATGAAGCACCCAGGGAGGTTAAGATTCCGAGGCACAGACCCAATGCTCTGCCGCCGCGCTACATAGCCGGCTGAGGTAAAATTGTGCGTGAGAGGGGAAAGAAGGTTACCTCTCGGGGCGCTATACGCTCCGATACAGATTACCACCCGTGGAGACTTTTGCTTTCACGTGTGTCGAATCTGCCGATACCTCTCGGAGCGCTATGCGCCCCGATACAAATTACAGTTCTTAAAGATTGTGTTTTCACGTCTTTACCCCTCGAGCGATTACCTCTCGGAGCGCTATACGCCTCGATAGGAGTTACCACTCTTAAAGGTTTTGCTATTACGTTTTTACCTCTTGAGCAATTACCTCTCGGAGCGCGATGCTCCCCGATACAAATTACCGCTGTTGGAGACTATTTGGGTTCAGGTTTTACTGCTTTAGAAAGTACCTCTCTAAACGAGTACCTCTCTAAACGAGAGGTAATTGCTCAAGAGGTAAAAACGTAAAAGCAAAACCTTTAAGAGTGGTAATTCCTATCGGGGCGTATACCGCTCCGAGAGGTAATCGCTCGAGGGGTAAAGACGTGAAAACACAATCTTTAAGAACTGTAATTTGATACAGATTACCGTTGCTTAGGCTTACCGTTGCTTAGGCTTACCGTTGCTTAGGCTTACCGTTTCTCAGGTTTACCACACACGCATGTACAGACTATGTCCGCACGTGGGGCGACAGAACTAAAGGGTTTAAATAGCGGCAAAGACAGGTGCCGCGAGTTGGATTAATTGCCGGCATGTGACCCAGAGGGTATAAGGGAGTCTGCCGGTGGCCGCGGATTTGCCTGAGAAGGCACCTGCGACGTTACACAATGCATATAGTGGATTAAATCTTATAATCTTATACTTGAAAATTATTCCACAAATGGAGGAAAATGCAAAGCCAAAGTGAAGCTTGAATTTTCATTTTCCTATTAGATTTTAATTTTGACCATGCATTATCAACTAAATAAAATGGCACATATTTTATTTTATCTTATTCTCTGCTTGCTCAACAGCTTGTTTGGAAGTTTAATCACTTGTGTCTGGCAGCTCTAAACATTACACATGACTCCAAACAGGTGCTTGTTAATCGTTTGGAGAGACGGGTGAGTTCTGATTACTTAGCTGGCTCCATTTACCATTTAAATACTAAATTCAAAAAAGCATAAAAGACAATTGCAGTAGGATCATAGTATATACTTTTTTGACCATTATCATTGAATTAGCATTAAAATTGAAAACACCATTTTTTTCCATGTTATGTAGGTTTAATATGCTGTATCAAAAAGCTTACAAAATGCAAACATCCAGTCTCAAATACTGCAATGTGGAATAGACTGTCTTTTGTCTGATTTTTGCACTAAATGTCCTAGCTTAGTAATAGAACATTATTTTGATATGTTTATATTAAACAACATAGTATACCAGCAGTATACTATGAATTGTGTTTGTGCTGAAATTAATATATGTAGTAGATTCACTCAAAAATAGAAACACACAGTTGCATTTAAATTTAAATGGTTCTGCATAACTTTCTGGTATATTCAGTGTAAGTTTCGTATTTATTTATTTATTTTTTCAGTACATTTCTAGATGCTTGTATCCTGAATATAATTAATTTAGTAATATCTCCCTTAATTTGATGCTGAATTTGATGCAATAAGCAAAGCACTTATTGATTATGTATGAAGGAATGAATTGATCTGTTTTTTTTGTTGTTGTTTTTCATAGATATATGTTAACTCAAGGTATACAACCCCACGTTTAAAAAAGTATGGTTTTGAAGTTATAGATACAGGTAACATGTATCTTATCTCGACTCCTGCTGGCCTGAAGATCCAATGGTTCCACAGCACAGGCATGATGGTGATTGAAACAGAGAGTCATGCCAACAAGCTCTCCACCATGGGGTTGTGTGGTATGCATCATTACAAAAATATGAATTATGGGAATTCTACTAAATTTCCAAATTGCCTTTGACATATTGCTCTCTCTCTCTCTCTCTCTCTCTCTCTCTCTCTCTCTCACTCTCACTCTCTTTGTTACATAGGTTGTTGTGATGGTAATTCACTAAACGATTTGATATTACACAATGGTATTATAGTGGCTGATGCTGAAGATCCGGCTGTATTCATTGATAGTTGGCAGATTCCAAATACCACAAGTTATGTTGGCCAGATCAGGAGAAGGGAGGCTAACTGCTCTTCTAGTGATTGCTCTGACTGCTTGGACATGCTCAACAACCTCACTTTCACTGCCTGTCATTCTTATGTATGCACAACTTATAAATTTTTAAAGCATTTCTAACCATTTTAAGTGACCCTTCATGTTAAAATATGCCTGTGTGTATTAGGTTCCACCAGCTATATTTTGTGAAGTATGGGTACGAGATGTTGAGTATGTGAATAACCCTTGTGTGGCCCTTGCTGCATATGTTGCCTCCTGCCACAAATTTAACATCTGCATCGAGTGGAGAAGCAAAGACTACTGTCGTATGTTTAAACACACAAACACAATTAAAGTTATTAGGACCAAATATGACAACATGGCAAATGAAAGAAAGAAAGAAAGAATGAAGGAAAGAAAGAAAGAAAGAAAGAAAGAAAGAAAGAAAGAAAGAAAGAAAGAAAGAAAGAAAATAACTTTTATGTAAAC